>CM073777.1:6850362-7265362 GCA_037158775.1 Hetaerina titia
CGTATTATTGCCATCGATAAGATGACGGTTCATTTGACTTTCACTAAAGATTTGGCAATGCGAAAGATCTGTGCTGAATCCGTCCCGAAGAGCTTCAGCCCTTGAGGCTCCAAGGTAACCAGCGCCAAGGTAAAGTCCAGTCCCGATTAATTCCTATTCCTGAACGTGAAATACCCTCTCGAAGGACACTCCCATGGGACCCTAACTGCCGTCAAAGATGTCTGCACGCGTACCTTTTAGGACCTTCCGGAATCCGCCTAACCTCTGGGAGCCTTCGAGTCGTGGAATAGATACTGGAAAAATTGTGATGACGCAAACGCCAAGTGTGTTGACGCCATACTTCCAAGAATGTTGACCCTTTTTAGCAATATCTGAAATAAACCTATTTTCCGCAACTTTTTCCGATATGTTTTAATGCAAACCATCACATTGAAATCACAATATTTAAAAATATTAAAACTATTAAATATTGAATTAATAGACAATATAATGATTTTCAATATATGACGTTGATTTATAGCGCATTTTTTTACCAGTGAAAACAACAAACTTTTTTATAGCTATAAAAATTACCATTATTCAATCAAGAAAAGTGGAAAACTCTGGGTCATTTTGAAACTCCGTTTCACATTTCTAATGCAAATGTTATTGAAATTTAAAAAGAGTACGTCCTGAATACCTATGACGTAATAGCTATGTGGCGTCGGGGGTTTTGAAAGGGGCAGGACAAAGCCATGAGTTTTGTTTCCAGGGAATTTTCCGCGCAACGGTTAGGTGACTATCGTGGTTATATGGACTCACCGTTTAATTAGCATTTACTTAGCATATGAATGCTTTTAAGGTACGACAGGAGCTCATGCGTATTTCTATGCCTTTTAACACGAGGTGACGAGAGGGGTGAAATCTTCGTGCTAGCAAAATATTATATTCTAAATATGTCCCTTATTGCGAAGTGATACTTTAGGGAGACTCAAACTCTGTTTGAAGAAGGGAAAAAGGGGAATGTAAACGGTGGTCTCAGGGGTATCGGATAGTTGAGTGAGAACAAGAGAGGATGCGAAAGAAACGTTATGAAAAATGGGGAGGAAATTTAAGGAGCGTGAAGAAGAATGAGAGGCGGAAAAAAGGAGGATTGTTTGGACTAAGAGTGCTTTGAAGTGAAGTTGAAGATGTGCCTGTAATGATTTCAATCACTGTCCTAAAATCATGGATCACCTTTTAGGTGCTAATACTATCTATCAGTGAAGTACCGAGAAGCTATCCTCTTGTCAAATTTATTACACTTTAAAGGAAAAATATAACAGCCTTGTAAAAAAATATAAGGGTAGTTAAATTTTGGGAAAATGGAAAATAAATTAGGGTACCAAATATTGATTCTGGAAAAGCTTTCGAAGGAAAGAAAACAGTGATGGAAAACATGTTATTGTGATTGAGTGAGGGCAAACATCCTTTAGGGTGGTCAAAGGCCTCGCAGGTTTTAAATCCATCTTCTTTAAACCCACAGATTAATGCACCACTTCAGTTCATGTGAAAAAAAGCAGAAAAATAACCTCAAAATAACACCTTAGATGGAATGAAGATTCAATCACAATTATTAGATGCAAAAAATAATGTTTTGAAAGCAGGTAGTTATCTAGGTTAATAGAAATAGTACAAAGCTTTTTGGCCCGCACCGAGCTGAAATATTTGACAATTTTAATATAAATTATGACAATTGCGTTTAGAAAAAGAACTTAATGTCATATTGATCAATTACATTTAGCCATTTTTTTTAAAAGATCAAGTTTCCCACTGTTTTTTTAAATCTTAGGCGTGAGAGAGAAATAACATATCATTCATATATGACAGTTGAGTTTGGCATACAAAAAAATGGAGAAATATTAATGTTTTATTTGAAAAACGGAAATTTTGTGAGCAAATGATCTTTATATAATGTTTTCACCACTTTAGTACGAGGTATATTGATAAAGTAAAAGCTGTATTCGTTTATTTAAATATTAGCTCTTCAGAACAAAGTTTTACTCCTGCAATGCCATATACTGATTCATTGAAAGCTAAAGCAGCATTTATTTTGATTCAGAAGTCGTTTGCTTGTCCGTGCATGCAAACAACAATGTCCTCGAGAACCGTCGATTCCGCTCGCTGTGAAGTGCGTTCTGTCATATGATTCTTGTATGCAAAAGGATTGTCGGCTGCTGAAATTCATCGGGAATTATGCCTAGTTTATAAACCTACAGTTATGAGTAAAGGAAAGGTTAGAAAATGGTGCCGTGGTTTTAAAAATCGAAGAACAAATGTCCATGACGAAGAGCGAAGTGGCAGGCCCAGCATTCTGAGCGATGAAACTGTATCGTAAGTGGAACAAAAACTACGATGTGATCGTCGATTGACGATTGATGGTCTGGTTAAAACTTTTCCTCAACTTGGACGAAATTCTGTCCACAATATTGTCAAGAAAAACTTCGGATACCACAAATTTTGTGCGAGGTGGGTACCAAAAATGCTCACCGACCACCATAAAGAGCAAAGAATGTCCAGTGGACGAGAGTTTTTGGGCAGTTTCCAACAAGATGAAGATGATGAGACCTTGCACCTAGCGACAACTTCATCTTCTTGCACTTGAAACAGTGGCTTGGTGGGCAACGTTTCGAAACCGAAGAGAAACTCAAGAACGGCGTTGTCAACATCCCTATCCTGTTCCTGCCCTTTCCTCGTTTGCCTAACATTCTCCCTTCTATTACTTTCTTCAACATCCCACTGCCGCTCAATACGCCTTTCATCCATTTTTCCTGCCTCCATAGGATTTCTCTCAACAAACCCCTCTCCTCACCCATCATCTCCAGTACTTCCTCATTTGTTTTCCCTTCGGTCCATTTAACCTTCTCCATTCATCTCCACACCCACATTTCAAAAGCCTCCAATCTACGTCTATCCTCCTGTTTTAGTGACGACGTTTCATCGCCGTATATAGCTACGATCCATATCAAGGTTTTTACGAGTCTTGTCTTAACCTCCCTACTCAACGCCCCATCGTCAACTACCTCCTCCTTGAGAAAGCCTCCTTGCCTAGCGCAATTCTTCTCCTTACGTCCCTACTACTTTGACCGTATTGGTCCAAAACACTTCCGAAATATGTAAACTGTTTCTCCTGCTCTATTTTCCCTCTCCTATTTCATTGTTTAGCTTAGTCTTTTTCTTTCTGGAAAATCGGATTACCTTTGTTTTACTGATATTGATTCTCATCCCATATTTATCGCACTGAACCTCCAAGTCACTCAGCAATGCTTGCAACCCCTTGGCTGACTGAGAACTAATGTTTGGTCATCAGCAAGCCTAACCGATTTTACGAATTCCCCTCCGACTTTCATTCCTACCTCCAGTTCTTCCCATGCCTCTTTAATCATTTCCTCTACATATACGTTGAACAGTACCGGTGACAATGGGCAACCCTGCCTTACACCTCTTCCTAACACTGCCCATCCGGACTCTCCGTTCCCCACTCGTACCTGAGCAGTCTGAGACATATACAGGTTGCGGATCAGTCTCCTGTCCCTCCAATCCATTCCTATTTTCTACAATACATGCATTAATTTTTCCCAATTCACTCTATCAAACGCTTTTTCGAAATCTACATAACAGGTAAAAACGTCCTGATTGTACTGACTTTTAATAATCAAACCACTTTAGTTTTCCACATAAACTTTTTAATTTTTACTACCCAGGTTTCGTTATAACATAACATCATCAGGTAAAAATTGACAAGTCCAACACCGGACTTGACTAGTAAAGTGGTTTGATTATTAAAAGTCAGTATGAAGATTTTCCACCAAGTTACGCCGAAACTGTTTTATTTGTCCTGATTGTATTCTATATTCCTCTCGATTAGTGATATCATTACTTCAATGGCATCACACGTACCTCTTCCTTTCCTAAACCCAAACTGATCATCCTAAGTAATCATTTGCCTTACTCTCTATCCTTTTGTTGATGATCCTGAAAATAACTTTAGCTGCTTGGGATATCAAACTTAATGTTCTTTAATCCTCACAAGACGTAGCCTTTGCCTTTTTTGGAATAGGAACTAACACCGATCTCACAAAAACTTCCGGTCAGATTCCTTCCTCATAGAAACTATGAATCAGTCCATTTAGTCTTTTTCCCATATTTTCCTAAACATTTCAACAGTTCCACAGGAATGTTGTATACCCCCACTTTCTTAATTGCTTTCATCTCCTTCGAAGCCTTTTTTATTTCATCGTCGAGTAAGCCATCTTCTTCTAGGTCATTTTCCTTCTCTACGTCTAACCATATCAGCCTAAGTTGTCTAATATACAGTGTTTCTATATATTCCTTCCATCTCTCTTGAATTTTATCTGATTCAGCTATTATCCTACCCCACATATCTTTAACTGTTAGCACAGATCTTGCCTTCTTACTTCCCGATAATAACTTAACCTTGCTGTATAGTTCCAATTTCACCAATGTCACCCTTCCTCTGTCAACTTTCCCTATCCTCACATTGCGTTTTCCGCCATTCTCATTTTGATTTATTTGTGGCCCTTCTCAATTTATTGTTTAACTCTTTGTACTTCATTTTGCCTAACTCTGTGTTTACATTCTTCCATCTTCTTCTCTCCTCCATCTTTGCAATCATCTCATCCGTGATCCAACGTTTCCTTATCCTTTTCCCGTTAACGGTTCATATTATGTCGTTTGCGGCTTTCGATATCACTTTCTTGATAAATTCCTATATTTCTTCGATCATATTTAACTGTTTACCGTCATCCATGATTTTCTCAACGGCCTGCTTATACTCTTTGTTTGTCAGTCCATTTTACTTCTACATTCAATTTTCTAACCCGCCGCCCCGGCCTTATCCTTTTGAAACAAACGTTATATTTCAGAAAAACTAAATTGTGGTCAGAGTCCGCATCTGCTCCTGGGAAGCTGTGCAAATTTATCATACTGTTCCTAAACCTGTACCTAACCATAATATAATCTAACTGATACCTTTCTTAGTCACCTGGCGTTTTCCATGTATACCTACGCCTTTTGTGGTTTCTATACCATGTGTTAGTGATGACTAACCCCTGTCTCCTGCAGAATTCAATTGCTTTCTCCCCGCGTTCATTCCTCGTGCCTAACCCATAGTCCTCCACCTCACCACCATCTTTTCCTTCGTCTACCGTCGCATTCCAATCCCCCATCACCAGCAAATGTTTCCCTGCAGGAAAAAAAACGCGATGATATCCTTTAACTCATCGCACATCCTATCGACTTCTTCTTCCTTGTTGTTGCTCGGTGGCATGTATACCTGAACAATTAACAAGTTCGTCGGCTCTGCTTTATTCTCTACCAGTAAGATTCTATCAGTTGCTTGCTCTATGTTGACTACGCTTCTTCCTACCCCTTTATTTAACATAACGGCAACCCTTCGTTGGCTCTTGTCCTCGCCGCTGTATATTATTCTATAATTATCACTCCGGTTATCCCTGCTATCCTTCCATTTCAACTCGCATAGACCTAAAACATATATTTTATTAAGAACACAGTGTATACATCCAATATTTTTTTTATCGTACAACTACGTTCAACGCTTAGGCGTCATCATCAGGTACAAAAATATAACCAGCTGCGGCTCGTTTATATAGCATTTATAAGGGAGAGTGGAGTGGGTGGGAGAGGGGGTAAAAAAGAAGAACTCAATAATAAGTTAAATTTTCTTGATATCCTAGTGTCGAAAAAGTGACTGAGCTTTGATTTTGAAATTTTCTGGAAAGGTAACCACCACAGACCACATCATGCCCTTCGATTCCCGCTATCACATATCCCACAAACTTACAACTTTTCATTTTTTAATAAACAGAGTGTTAACCATTCTTCTATCCAATAACAATTTTGCCCATGAATTTAATATAATTAAAGATTTAGCAACGTATAATGGCTACAAAGACAGTTTAATAGATGAAATGCTACAACGAAAACATTCAGTTCAAGCCAAAGAATTTATATACGAACCATATATAGGCCAAACGGGGTGTTCATTAAAAACTCGGGCGGAAGAACATAAACGCCCTTTTAGGAATTGTGATCTCAAGAAATCGCACTTCGCAAAGCATCTGTGGGAAAACAGCCACGAGAATGCTTTCAATCCGGAACTCTTACACCAGATGGACAAAGGGACGAGGATGGACAAGTGGGAGGAGCTTGAAATTAGAAAGAATTTAAAAACGGGTCATTTGGTGAACGAATTATTGTTTGAATACCACTCCCCAATCATGGAGGTACCCCTTTCCTTCACCGAAAGACACGACAACACCCCCTCCCCACTGTTAACCCACCAATCACTGACGCCTAACACACCTATCCTCCTTCCCATTGACGCCGATCACTACCCGATTTTACCCCTCTTTTTTACCCCCTCTCTCACCCAATCCACTCTCCCTCATAAATGCTATATAAACGAGTCGCAGCTGGCTTTATTTTTGCACCTAATGATTACGCCTATGCGTTGAAACTAGTCGTACAATAATAAAGAACAGTGGATGTATACATTGTGTTCGTAATATAATGAATATTGAACATGAACTTCCACAAGGTTGAACTTAAAACAATAGAAAGCTAAAACATCTATATCACCTCTTTCCATGTCTCACTTAATATTCTCTAATTTTCCTGTCCTCAACATTGTCCTGACGTTCCATGTTCCTATTCTAACTACTTTCGTCTTCTTCTGCGTCTTCTGTCCTGCTGCTGTTATTTTTCACCTGCAAGGGTTTCGTGGGATGACGACCGCCGAAGATATATATATATATATATATATATATATATATATATAAAATACATAGTGAAAATTTTTATATAAATATATATTTTATATAATATTAAAAAATATTTATAAATTTTATGTTTTATATAATATTTTATACCATGTATATATTATACTATATATATAGTATATTATATTCATATATATATATTCAAACACAAAATCCCGCCATACGGCGAACAAATATTACTTCACACATAGAAATAGAAAAAGGAAAGGGGATAGGAAAACACATAAAAGACGAGCGCAGGAAAGGTGGGGAAGAAGCATTTGAGCAGATCACAAACGTAAAAATATTCCGTTTCCTTATCCGTGATTTGAACACGGGACCTTCCACTTGCCGGGCGGATACTCTACCAGTTAAGCTAATAAGGAAACCTAATTCACATCGAGATCTGCGATGTTTTAAAGCGTCCAGGTGCTCCGGTACTTGGCACAGACAGAGAGCGTTATGGAGCTGTTTCTCCCACCAAAGGAGAAATACACAATACGCACTAGAAGAAACGAAAGTAGGTTAGCAAGCATATAGCATCATAGAGGATAAGCACAGAACGGTAAGTTTAATGGCGCGCATATCCAGAAGAAGAGACGAGCCATATTGCCAAATACACATTCAAACACGAAAGCCCGCCATACGGCGAACAAATATTACTTCACAAATGGAAATAGATATAAGGAAAGGGAATAGGAAAACACATAAAAGACGAACACAGGAAAGATGGGGATGGCCGATTTGAGGAGATCACGAATGTGAAAATATTTCCTTATCCGGGATTATTTCTAAATTGTAAAGTTATGTATATATGTATGTATATATGCATATGCATATATATATTAATGATATATATACATAAAAATAATATACATGTACTTATAAAATACATTATATATACACATATATGGTACATTAAGGTATCAATGTAACAAAGTTATATCTAGTGCATTCATTTTACGAACAAAAAAATTATGATTGTTCTGTTTTGAAAGCTATTCGTAGGTCCATTTCTTTGTCCTAATTGATAACTTACCTTACAAACTCTCTACTTATCAGTCTGTGACTTATAAACACGCACATTTTGTACAAAAGCATCATTATCTTAGTAAGATGTATTTGATGGATTTGTTAATCTTTACGTTGATATTGTTGCAGAATGTTTGCTAACTGTTGGAAATACTGTAATGATTCCTGAAGCGGCTTTCTCTTTTTGGCCTGGCGTCATTCATATGCGATGGGATTCGTGCTCGCGGAAATTGACGCCGCCGTTTATGGCGCATAAATAAACTCATTTCGCTCCGCTCCGCATTACGGTGTTCTCTTTTTTGGGAGTCGGGTCTCAACGAACGTGGATCGATTGCGAAACATAAAAAAAATAAAGAAAACACTTAGGGCTGGACTCAATTTTTTCTCCTCATCCAATCATTTTCCCCAAAACGATGTCGACCACGACTACCAGCATACCCCTAAATCACGGATAGTGATCCTCCGTTGTCAACACAGACCCCCTGGCGGTGGCTTTGGGTGACACACCCGGATGACATGGGGGTGGAGGAGGTGAGCGTGCCTCTCGGCGACTCTACTTCGCTCCATGTTTTCCGTCTCTGTTTAATATCAGGGGAGAGGCAAATATGCGTAGTGGAGACTCGATGGGAATAAGAAATACTACTACGCCATAAGACGAATGTGAAATGTATCAAGAGTTGTACGTACCCGATGAACAAGCCGCTCCAATTCAAGCAAACGCGAACCCAACCAAAATTCATTCATTCGAAATAACATTTAAAAATCCTTCCTTGGAGCCAGAATCGTCATCCGGTGCTGACTCACGCTTATGCAACTAATTTCATTGTAATAAATGCAATGGAATGAGCTAATTAGAATCAGTAATAAGGCAGGAAGGAGCGGAGGGAAGTTGAAAGGGAATCAAGTGAAAAAAAGTAATTCTTTAAGGTGCAGTACATATAGTTTACTGTTGGCAGTAGCTTACAATTGAGGCAGAATCATTTCTTGGGTCCATCAGGGACATACCTTGGACGGAATACTACTGCTAATTTATTTAGAAACCTTTCAAAAAGCATTAAGCTCAGGTTCCAGTAGTATTTCGACCTATGAAGCGCATATCGAGTATATTCATTTTTCAACACGTAATATCTTTTCCTAGAAACTGCGGGATATGCTGAAACAGTAACCTTTAAAGAAGTCGGCCGTTAATATACCTCTAAAATGCAACATCCTCAGAGTGTAACAATCATTTACCTTGACCGGGAACCCGCTCAAGACGAGTGATTTTTACACTCTGAGGATGTTGCATTGCCGTAAACTCCTGTAAATATTAATGAATAAGTTACGTCATTAAATATTTATTGACTATCACAATGTAAGTCTCCTAGGCTTGGAAATTTTTGATAATAAATTTTATTACAAATTGTGCATTGATAACACTTTTATTCCAGTATTAAATCCCAGTGATGAGCACTGAATCTGACTGAATTTGCAATGGAGCGAGTTATTAGAAGAGTACATGAGTCATAATAATCAGTGGCATTAATCAATAATAATAATCCGAGGATAAATGTTTAAATATTTAAGGTTCTGCTAATCATGTAAGGAACTAGTCACACAGCAGTAAAACGGGAAATGGAAATATTTTTCATTATAACTTAATTCACAGACACAAAAATTATTATGTGGTGGTTATAAAATAATATTGATATTATACTCGTACATAAAACAGTTTTTGAGGAATAGTAAAATCTAGGTATTGTTTTTATTCCAAGTACAATGAAAAGACGTCCCTCTCTATGCGTCCAATGAGGTTGCGCAAAATGGGATTTGGAAATTAGTGAAATAATCAAGGCTCAATAATCCGCAAGTTATTTGATAAAAACTATTCATCAACATCGATTCTCCTCATAATTTCGTAGCAGATGTTTTCAAAAACATCACTTGTATATTTATAACATTCTGTGGAAAATAGTACTTCGTTTCATTACAGAATGCGAAAAACATCGATTTTTAAAATTAAATTACTTCGTGCTC
This sequence comes from Hetaerina titia, assembly GCA_037158775.1. Classification (NCBI taxonomy): domain Eukaryota; kingdom Metazoa; phylum Arthropoda; class Insecta; order Odonata; family Calopterygidae; genus Hetaerina; species Hetaerina titia. The sequence continues at coordinate 6,860,229 of CM073777.1, forward strand.
AAAGAAATGGATTTGACGAGAAGTGACCTAATTCACTTAGCTTACTAATAAAGGCCCTATCAATCCTATTACCGTAGAAACCTTAACCTTTGCATGCGGATGACCCTATTCTAATGACAAACTCTTATTTTGATACCTGGGTAAGAAAACATATGGATTAATCGTAGTAAATGAATAAGCGTCATTAGAAAAGATAAACAAAGCTGAAATCAAAAACAACAATAAAACTTCTTAGCGATTTTTACAATGATGTGAATTCGAATGGGGCACCAAAAAGGATTTCTTAGAATTAGGCCAAGTGGGCAGAGACAAGGGTTATATTAAACGAAGTATTGTTCATGCAAAATGCAAACAGTTCCATAGAGCCTATTCACCATGAAGGACGTTTTCCACGATAATGAGCTCTTTTGACCAATATTCTTCCCTCTATTACAGTCTTCAACATCCCAATGCCAAAACAATCAAGTATTCTCTGTATCCATTTTTTCTATCGCCTTATGATTTAACTCAGCAATGCCCTATCCTTTCCCACAAAACCTAACACCTCAACACATAACCCTTAATGTAATCCCCGCTATCCTTCCATCTCGCCTCGCAGACACCTAAAACGTCTACAGGTATATTACCTCATTCCATCTCTCGCTTAAATTTTCTAATTTGCCTGTCCTCAACATTGTCCTGACGTTCCATGTTCCTATTCTAACTACTTTCGTCTTCTTCTGCTTCAACTGTCCTGCCGCTGTTGTTTCCCCCCGCAAGGGTTTCGTGGGATGACGGCCGCGGAAGCCTTGCCTCCCCCGCTACCGGGCACGACACACGGCCCTATGGGTCAAATCCCGCATTTGCCAGGACTCAATTTCTCTATGTTGTCTATCATTATTTTCTTGAGAATAATAATTGATGTGGTTTCCCGTATACATATATATGTATATATTAATAAATTTACATATAAATAGATATAAGGAAAGGGGATAAGAACGCACATAAAAGGCAAACACAAGAGAGGTTGGGAAGGCGGAATCAATCAGACCAATAATGTAAAAATATTTCCTCGACCGGGACTTGAACACCGGATCTGCCGGATTGCCGAGCAGATGCTCTAATCACCTGATGTATCGTGAAAACCTAATTTACACTGAGATCCGCTACGTTTTAAAGCGCCCACTGCTCTGATTCCTTGGCCAAGAGATGGCGTTAGGGAGCTCTTCCACTCACCAAAGGAGAAATAGACTACACAAAGAAGAGGAAAGGACAGTAGAGGTTAGCAGTCATACAACATCATAAAGGATCGGAACGGTACGTTTCATGGCACGCAAAACCAGAAGAAGATACGAGCCACATTGGCCAAATGCACATTCAAACACGAAATCCCGCCACACAGCGAACAAATATTCATTTACATAGAAATAGATATAAGAAAAGGGGATAGGAACACACATTAAGGACGAACACAAGAGATGCGGGAAAGGCGGAATCAAGCAGACGCATCCGCCCGGCAAGTGGAAAGATCCGGTGTTCAAGTCCCGGTTGAGGAAATATTTTTACATTAATGGTCTAATTGATTCCGCCTTTCCTACCTCTCCTGTGTTTGTCCATTATGTGCGCTTGATGAGCGCTCCCTTCTGGCCTCCCTTCTCCCTTTCCCCCTGGACGACCCCTTCTTTCACCCTCCCCACCACCTGTTCTCCTCTTTCCCCGTCCCCTTCTCCCTTTCCCCCTCCACAACCTCATTCTTTCACCCCTCTCCCACCTACTGTTCTCCCCTTCCACTGTCCGCTTCTCTCTCTGTTCCACATACCTTTCGTTAGGCAGTCCTAACTAATCTTCTGGGGAAGACGGATCTCTATTCCGTCGAAATTATCAAGAAATATCGTGTGAGTGTTCCTTTTATGTGTTCACATGTTGTGTGTTGCTGTCTTATATATATATATATATATATATATATATATATATATATATATATATATATATATATATATATATATATATATATATATATATATATATATATACACTTTTTTGGAAAACCCACAAACTGATAGTCATAACAAACACAGAAACCAAAACACACAAAAGAGGGACTCACTGGTTCTCGAATTTTCGGTGGTCCAACCACCTTTCTCAAGAGGAATTAGGAACAGTGTAAATTTTCAGTGTAAAAGTCCCTTTTCTCTATAGCTCAGGTGGTTACAGCATCCGCCCGGCAAGTGGAGAGATCCGTTGTTCAAGTCCGGGTCGAGGAAAATATTTTTATATTTGTGATCTGCTCACATCCGCCATCCCCACCTCTCTTGTCTTCGACCTTTATGTGTGTTCCTTTCCCATGTTCCAGGAGAAGTTCTCCTTCCTACCACTGATTTCGGGTCCTCCTCTGCCTCAGTTCTGTTCCTAATTCCTCTTGAGAAAGGTGGTTGGACCACCGAAAATTCGAGAACCAGTGAGTCCCTCTTTTGTGTGTTTTTGTGTGTTTTGGTTTCTGTGTTTGTTATGACTATCAGTGAATTTATATACATATACATATATAATATTCGCATTGAAATAGATATAAGGAAAAGGGGATAGGAACATATATAAAGGACGATCAGAGGAGAGATGAGGAAGGCGGAATTAGTCATTATTGGGCCTTAATTTTTTGAATCTCGAGGTTTAACTGTTGCTGTGAATTATGTGCGCTATTGTGAGATGCTAGAAGACTTTTTTTACCAGGCGAAATGAATGATTAGGGTGAGGGATATGACACAGAAGCCTTTTGGTTTCAACAGTGTGGTGCCACGGTTCATACCGCCCGTCGTTCACACCAAATCCTGCAAGAAGAATTTCCCGGCCGCCTGATCACCTCACAAGGGGATGTTCCATGGCCCCCTCGCTCCCCAGATTTGAGCGAATGCGATTTTTACCTATGGAAATATCTCAAAGCTGAGGGTTACAAAGTTCGACCGAGGACCTAGGAATCTCTTAGGGAGGCAATTACAGATTTCATCGCTGGAATAACGCAAGTTATGTTGAGAAGACTTATTGAAAACTTTCGGTCCTTCTCTCCCTTGAGAAAGGTGGTATTACCACCGAAAACTTGGGATACGTATGTTGTTCTGTATTTTCGTTCGCTGGTGCTGTCACATACATTCTAATTCACATCCGTGAGACTTTCATTCCTGTTATACATATATGCGTGGGTGGGATTGCAGGGTCTATCCCAAAAATAAGTAGATTGGGTTTTTGGCACCAGTAGCAATAGATGCCTGAATTGAGGGGATTTTTAGCGGGAAAGCAACGCGACTCGCGACAGTTCTTAATTGTGCGCAATTAAGGAATGCGGATTGCTGCTAGACTGTTTGTCGGTCACATTACGTATTCACGATGCCTTTTTCAATGAAGCAATGATATGCGATAAATGTCGCATAAATCTTGAAAAATTGTGCTGGGGGGCAATGACCATGTTTACGGATGCTTTTGAAGATGGAGATATGTCCCAAATCATGGTTTTCTGCTTCTGCACAGGATGTCTTTGGTGAGTAGAGAGGAGGTTGATTCATCCACGGTCCCTAAGGTGCTTTCAGGGGAATGCTTGTTTGACCATCTTACCATTGACTTCTTAGACAACGGTGAAAGTGACCCGAATTTTTTAGAATAGGTGGTTACCAGTGAGAAGACATGGGTCTTTGAGTATGACCCAAGTATAATCCTTGGAGTACCAATTTGGACCATTGAATAGTGTCAAAGATCCCATGACGAGATGCCTGAACAAGATTCCCATAGACTCGTTCCAGGAAGCGTACCAGTATCGTGGAAGAGATGCTGACATCAATGTGTCAGTACATAAGGATAATCTTATAAAAAAATTTAGCAATATGTACTGTGGTCTATATTTTTCCCCCTTTTTCCCACTTATTTTTGGGGTAGGCCTTGCAGCAGACACGGCCTGAACAAAGGAGAGACCAGAAAAAAGGTTTAACCTTGAAGTGTTTTAAATGCAGACACCTACGAGACCCTGGTATGTTATCCTTTGTCTTAATGGTGTCAATTGAGTTCCTCTATATAATATATCTAATTGTGTATGTTACAGTAAATGTAAAATAATGTTCTAATATCTTCATTTTCTCTTTTGAAACATGGAACTACTCACGATTTTTGCCATCGAAATATTTTCCTACCCGGTGAAGATCACATAGAAATATACTACATACTCATGCATACATTTTAATGGCTTCAGCTCCTTTAATCAGTGTGATAATATGAAGTATCTTAGAGAAATTTTTACACCGTCGAAGGCGGATGGAACCAACACAAATTGCACATGAAGCGATTTCTATTAATTAAGTTTCATTTGTTTTTCTTGATTCATGTTTAAGAAAGCATTGAAAATGTGAAATTAAACGGATATTTGCATTTGTAAAATCCCATTCAAAAATGAGATTTGCATAGTCTTCCCCTGGGTGCGCAACATTCTTTCAGCCCATCCCTTTCGCCAAAAATATCTAATATAACCCAACTTGATTTTCCGCGTACCGTACCTTTGTGGGAATCCGCAGGTGGCGCCAGTTTGGAAGCTCTCCCTACTCTAAACGCGGGAATTTCACCAGCCGGTGTCCTCGGTAGGAGAAGAGACCCACACCCTATTCTGCCGGAAGCATTAAAGCCTCACACGATTGCTGCTTGCGGTTGCAATTTGGTTAACGTAGAAGTATTTCAAGAAGTAAATGCCCAATCATAATGAATCATATCCAATCTAGATTAAGGGTGATACTCTCTCATTTAAAAGTTTTAAATTCCAAGTCATGCTGTCCGTTTCATGAGCATGCTTGTCACTGGCTAAACTCTCAACGACTTCGTGTGTGTGCTATTATGATCAAAGGTAAGCGCCTTTACATCCTATGACCTCGGCAACACAGCATGTCATATGAATAATGCTGGTTGTCGCCATACAGGATACAGAAGGGCCTGGTCCCCTTTTGAAATGCAGATTGTGTTTTGTGCACTCTGGTGGCCCTTCTTCCTGCATGTTCAAATGGAATCTGTCCCATTGAATTAACCTGAAAGGAGTTATTTAGGCTATGCCAAACTGTAAAACCACCTGCTCATCAGAATTTACATCGTATTCATAAAGGGGCGCTTAAAATGCGGTATTTCTTTTTTCCTTTTGGGTGGTGACCTAACACCCCCCGCCACACGCCCTTGCGGGGTATTATGTAGATGTAGATGAAAATATTAAAGAAATTGCTGTCCGGATGTACCATTTTCTTAATCGTTTCTTGCCATTTAGTATACTATTTTACGCATTATATTGCGACAATGGCTCTCGGAAAAAGAAGAATTTTCCTTTCCTATAATTGGAACACCTATCTCTAGCATGCAGATGCCGACCTTATGTACTTAACTTTCGTTTGTTTTACCAAATATGGGTATGTTTATTATTTAGAAACAAGATATTCATTTTCATTCATAACTGGCATTATCTCTCGTAAGTTTTCAATATTTTGCCATAATTCTGTTTTACCTAACTATAATGAAATCAATGCTATATTTTTGAAAATAATTGCAATGAAGGTGTATTCAGATCTTTTCCATTTGACTAACTTCTGTTCAAATGTATTCGAACTTCTTTATTATTACATCTATTTTGTTGTAAAATTGCTAAAAATATTAATTAAAAGAGCTGTTTTTGGTTCAATAGATGCTGAAATGAAAATTTGTTTCATAGACCCTGAAGCCACTTTGCCGGCAACGGTTAAACACTACCTCATGCAATCATTAAGATTAAAAAATAGAAAAATAGCTCTATTATCAACAAAGTATTTTAAAAAGTATCAATATTTGTTTTTTTTAATTCCTAGATCTTCCATTTTTTTGCATATTCTTACTTATCATCACTTAATTTTTTATTAATATTGCAAAGAGAGCCTTTGTGGAGTGAAAATAAAAAGTAGATTTCTCACTTTATTTACAAAGGCTTGCTCTTTTGGGGGACTCTTTATTAATCTTTTTCTGGTTTTAATTTAAACTAAGAATTTTTACGTATTCTCATCCATTGACAAGGTAAGATACAACTGACTTCATTGTGTAGTCGGAGCAGTAACCTCATGCCATTATCTCCTCGAATAAAGCATTTCCTCTGTGCCTTTCAGATTTAATTGAGGAGAGTGACAATAGCAGAGTACCAAAAAAGTCTTTAAAACAACTAAACCGACTAATATCTTATTTCAATCTTTAAAATAAATAAAATATCATAGATAGAGTTAAATTAGGTTAAAATATTGGTGTTTGTTGAGGTTATTACTCATAAATTTTCTAAACTAATATATAATGATTTCAAAACTATTCCTATTTTTTAATTTTAATTTTTCTTTGTTCAATTTATTAAATGAAAAAATTAAAACTTTTTAGGATATGTTGTTTTAAGATTTTTAAAGTGCTGGTTGATTAATAAACATCAAAGGATACTCTCTTTCTTTAATCATTAGCTCGAGGTGACGACATTTTTGGCAGGAAAGTTCATTAAGGGAAGTTGACATTTCCAGACAGAGGAAATGTTAATCAACTGACGTTGATACGCTTTGAAGGAAGTCTCTGAGCAGTGATGCCAAAATGAAAACCACCTGAGTCATTGACACAAAATCGTAGACATCGGTATTTGTAAGCGCTAGCACCTGATCTCTTGTGGCTCACTTATGAAAAAGAATGGCTTTTTAAAGGTAATTTTGAAAAATAAGTCCTTTGCGACGAGCAGTGTTAAGTCTATGAGCATCCAGTTCTCCAACCTTATATATATATGAATATCAACCCCTTGATTGAAAAATTTTTGAGTGACATAAAACTTTTAAACAGTGCCAATATAGTAGACTACATATTAAAAGATAACAGTATATATTCATTTTTCAGAGTTACTCTTATCTAGGTTTTCTGTGCTCACATTGATTTGGTTTAATTAGATTTGAGTCTGAATTCGGAGGCATTGAACGTTATTTTGAGAGCATGACATGTAAATACATTCCAATTTATGAGAAACTGTTAATGTGTAAAACATTAAGTGGACTACTAATATTATTATTTTTAATGCTATAAATATTTCATATTATGCATATGGTCACGCAGGTATACTTGTACATCTTTATCGTCAAGAGTTTGCTAGCCCAGAATACCCAGGAAACGACTATTGCCGTACCGAAATGATAATTCCAAGAAAAATAAGAATTTGATTATAATTTTTGCTTATCTCTTCTATTCAATATGAATTCAAATCAATGATATCTCCTCAACAGCTCTCTTTTTTAATGTCAATCCCCTGATTTTGGAGCCCTCATTTTGGTTAGAGAGCAATGGAAGAAGGAACAAAAGAAACCTTAAGATGAAATGCAAATTTTAAATGCTGTAGGATTGCCGATAGTAATCAACCGACAACGCACTTTTTGAATGACTTAAATACATGTGATCAAATGATGAAAATCATCCAAAAGGTTTGTAAAGAGAGAACGGGGGGATAGGGAGGCATTTTGGGAGACTGATTCCGTGATCCCTTCGATTCTCTGATCAATGAGCTTTCACAGCCCAGCCACCACACACAGTTGCTACGCGCCTTCTTTGATGGAAAGAAATAAAGTTCCATTCGAGCAATTCGTCGTTTTTGTATCCCCTGAAACCTCTTGCGAGCCACTCCGCACTCGAGGTAAACAAAACCTCGGGTTGATGAGCAGAAGTTCATTATTTTTATCATTGAATTCAACAAATAAATTGGGAAAAATGTTATCTAATCCTTATAGGGAGAGACTTGGCTTTGATGAGAGAGATTTACTTTATCCCTCGTAATATATTTTACAGTACGTTTGCTCAAAAGGTTTTGTAAGGAAAATCTCAGGCGAGTAGTAGCCTTCCATCACTGGGGTATCAGTTAATTTTCTCGTTCGGTTAGTTATACCCAGTCACATGTGTGGGAAGGAAATGAGGTTTAAATTTGAAAAATACACTAACTTTTCAGGCACAAAATCATGTCAAACACCCATTCTTTAAAATCTACTTATATAAAAGTAATTTGAAAAGGTATGTTAATAGACAATGAGTAAATGGGCGTCACTTATCGACTGAGCAATAAAAAATGGTTCTATTTTCACATTTTAACCTGAAGGGTAGTCCGAAATAGTTTCCATTCTTGCTTTCATCTTATTTAAATAAGGTAAATTTTCTCTTTTCCAATTCCACTGTATTAGTTTATTCTTGTATCAGGAGTCATCGGTGAAAATCAAAATACTTTGTGAAGGACCAAGTCTCATGCAGATCTAAAACTCCCTGGAAGATAGTGAAGGAAATTGCTGTGAGTTTTGACTCAACACTTTCTATTCCTCTCTAAATACTAAAAGTAATATCTTATACGTTTTCAAAAAGTTACAAAGGACTAATTTCCAAATACAGTATTTTTTGATAAATCATCCGGAATAGAATGTTATCAAACTCTAAAGCATAGTGATCGCATATATTGCCTTACATTCTGCAAAACTGATTTTTTATTACATTTTCAATGAAATCCAAGTGTTTTTGTGGACTTTTAATAAATATATATTGATTTTTTTCAAGCGAAACGGTTCCTATCCATCTATTAAAGCGTTCTGGTTGGAATGTGAAATCTGTGGGTTTTTCGCTGAACATTGGTTTATGAAGTTTCCGTAGGAAACGAAGGAAGCGAAGGGACTCGAAAACCAAAAGACACTCATTTTTAACAGAAAAATGTCAATGCACTGTACGTACGATCTGCATTCTCTCTGCCACAAAACTCGGGTTGAGTGGCTCCCACAAATTAGAAATTTTCCGAGTGGGTTCATTTTAAATTTGCGCGACGTTCCTGGGCGTTCCAATTTTCCTCTCCCTCCCTTGGTCTTCACCTTAAATACACACGGCGTGACTTTCTGGATGCTTGAACATCTTCAAATAGCAAAGACGGCGTAAGGTAAGGACTTCCGCTCTTCCATTCATCCACTGTGAATGCGTGAATTTCACGCCAAAACAAAGTGAGTGGTGATCTACACTCTCTCAAATTAGATCAGGTTTATTGTAGCTTTTTTAATTTTCCCTTACCTTTGAGGTAGAATTTTTTCTAGTTTCTTCGGCTAGCTTATTCTTTGAAAGTATCGTCATGGTAATAGAAACAAACACCCATTTTTCCTCCGTTACACCGTTCCTTTTCAACTGCAAGTTCAACAGTTCTTAGGAGATAATTTTATGCAAAATAAGGAAGTCATATTTTCTGTGACAATTTATTTCATCTCAGCGTCCTTTTTTAATATCTACCCTTATGTATTATGAATGAAGTTATTTTCGTGATTGCGGAATATGAAGAGCCTTTTATGCATTTCTTATGTTTTCCTAAACTATTTTTCAACTAAGTAGCTCATTAGTTTAATTTATTATAAAATAATAACATGCCATGCCACACCATACACGTTAATGATGTAGTCTTGCATTGATTACGCTGAACAACTGGACTCGAAAGCGATAAAGACTCTTAAATAAGATGGTTTTATGAACAAACATAACCATATTTTACGAGGTTTGACCGGAAAAGATCTAGCCATGCATAATTTGATTAAAATAGCCTACCTAGAATAAAGAGAACTTTTTTAATTTTAGAGTGCTCCCTTTGTGACCTCACACACTTACCCCGGCGTCTCTTATGCTATTCAAAACAATCAGAGAGGTCCTTTCTATCCAAATTAAACAGCTGCCTCATCACATTTTCCCTTATCTCGTCAATCTCTTGTTGTTTACCACAGAAATACGAGGTGTGCCGAAAGAGTTCAAAAACTTTATTTATAATAAAATATACTTAATCATCAAATTATTGGTCAGGATCCCCTGCAAAGAAGTCTCCCCTTCAACGTATATACTTATCCCAAAGGTGTTTTCACTTTTTTAAACAGCCCTGGAACGCTTCTTAGGGAATGCTCGTAAGCTCCTCCGTGTAATTTTTCTCTTCTTCTGGAATGGTGGCAAATCTTTTTCCTTTAAATGAGGTTTTTAGTTTAGGGAGCAGAAAAAAGTCACGTCAGTCAGGTCTAGTGAGTAGGGTGGGAGGAGAGTGTCAGCTTTTCTTCGTTTCTGGCTAAACACTCACTGAAAGACGAATGAACTGGCGCATTGTGGTGAAAAAAGTCACTCGTAGCTCCTCCAAAGCTCCGGCTATTTTCGCTTGATTCTCTCTCTTAGGCGTTTCATAACCCCAGCTAATAGTTCGTCCTGAATCGCTGGGCTTAAGGCAGATAAGTATTCGTGATATAATACCCCCCTCGCATCGAAAAAAAAGTCAACATCATCTTGATTTTTGAATGAACTTATAGAGCTTTTTTTTGTGGAGGGGATTTTTAACGAGTCTTTTGCAAATATTGTGGGTCGCGGTGGTATAGTGGGTAGAGCGTTGGACTGACCGGAGGGTCCCGGGTTCGATTCCCGGGCAAGGCACTTTGGACACCTGCAGCTCCACCCAAGCTAGTTGATTTTTCGGGTACCAGATCTTCCTGGGAAACCATAACCGGCACAGGGAAAGGAACTGGCCCTCCTACCCTCATGTGTGAATATTCACACGCCGTCGGGCCTAGTACATGGGTGAGCTCTACCATCACCTACTAAACCGACCTTCGGGTTGATTACTGTGTTTATGGTTTATTGCAAATATTGCACTTTTGTTTTAATGTAATATCCATGAAGTCATGACCTATCACCCTTCATTATCCTGGAAATGAACTTTTCATCTTCTTCAGCTCGATTAATTACTGCATGACAGATTTGAACAAGATGTTGTTTATGGTCTGCTGTCATTAAGCCAGGTACAAATTCAGCGACGACTCGATGTATTCTCAAATTCTCAGTCAGGACTTCATAGCATGAACGAATCATGATGTCATACTCATCTGCAAGTTCTCTGTCAGTCAAACGTCGAGAAGCAAACGAGATCGTTCAAATTCTCGGTTTGTTCTCGGGTCAACAACCAACGTTTTTGATCTTATCAAAGTCACATAACATTTCAAGATGCTGTTTTTATTAAGAATTACTAAAAATAACGACTTCATTATTAAATAATTATGTTTATTCAAAGGCCTGAAAATAGCGGAATGGATAATCGGATACTAGGAAAGGAGCACCACACTTAAAACTATTTCATAATTCCAGATAGAAAATTTAATGAGCTAAATAATTCAGCTTCAAATTATCTGGTTGAAACACTAGATAAAACATCTCACTTCCTCCTCATGGAATAGACATATGAGTTGCACACATTCTACGGACGTTGGCTTCCTTTACTTGATATTTGTGTCTCGTAAGAGGACCTATAAACTTTAATTGCTATTGACCAAAATTATTGCGAACGTAAAGAATAACATGATGGCGGATTTGTAAGAGTTAATTAGTGGGAAGATCATAGTTAATATTACTTCAGGTGAATAGTATTCTAAAGCCGACGACACGGCGGGAGTTGGCTGGTGAAAATGGATCCGAAAATGTATTCTGCGCACGAGACGAAGGGCGCACCACCTACTGGAGATCATGCAATTGTGAATTGGGGAGATGTTGTTACCTGTATCATATTCGTGATTCATATTACACTGCTGTATTAGATATTCCACGCTTGTATCTCACGAAGGCTGATTTCAGGAATCCACGCTGGTATGACAATTATTTTCCAGAATTTACCGTCGATTGAAATGAAATTTTGAGGTACTGTTAGTTATTTCGAATATCGAATAATATCTAATATATATGAAATATGTATATTTGATATTATATTATAAACACAGTAATCACCCCGAAGGTCGGTTTAGTAGGTGATGGCAGAGTTCACCCAGTACTAAGCCCGACGGCGTGTGAACATTACACATTTGGGTATTATGGGGGCCCAGTTACTTTCCCTGTGCCGGTTATTGTTTCCCAGAAAGATCTGGTACCCGAAAAATCACATAACATGGGTGGCGCTGCGGGTGCCCAGAGTGCCTTGCCTGGCAATCGAAACCGAGGTCTCCGGTCAGTAGTCCAATGTTCTACCCCTTGGAATACCGCGACCCACATTTATAAATATATATATATATATATATATATATATATATATATACACTTTTTTGGAAAACCCACAAACGTGTAATGTAAATTCACTGATAAGTCATAACAAACACAGAAACCAAAACACAAAAGAGGAAAAACTCACTGGTTCTCGAATTTTCGGTGGTCCAACCACCTTTCTCAAGAGGAATTAGGAACAGAACTGAGGCAGAGGAGGGCCCGAAAGCAGTGGTAGGAAGGAGAAGGGGAAATGGGGGAAAAGAGGGGAAAAGAGGGGAAAAGAAAGGAAAAGGGGGGAAAAAAAGGGGGGAAGGCATTCGAGGTGAGGAGTTTGGAGGGGTAGTGTATGGCGCGGGAATTTTAAAAAAGGTGGGGATGATATGGAAGTTGTTGGGGGCGGAGGGGGATGAAATTTCTGTCAGCTGCAGCTGTCACCCATACCACACCAAACGTTCCATTCCTTATTCCCTTTCCATAAGGGGACACAGAATTTGCAATGACCCTGACTCCCTAGACAATTTCCTCATAAATTTACACCATTCCCTCCTCAAACGAGGTTATCCTGAATCCCTCCTGAATATGAGGATCCGTAGGCATACTTACACTCCCAGACCTTCCACCACCGCGAAAAACCACCCTCTTTCAATTTGTACCACGTTTCTCCCTGGCCTAGAATCTCTGCGTTCTATCCTAAAGGACCTCTATCCTATCCTCAAAAACCACAATTCCACCACCAACCTTTTCCCGAAATGCCCCTCTGTCACTTTCAAACGCCCCGCCAATCTATCAGATCTTCTAAAATCTACCAATCCACTTCTTAAATCCTCGCCCCGTTCCAAAATCACTCCCAGACCCTGCAATAAACCTAGATGCAAAACATGTCCTATTTTCCTAACCAGTATCCCATCCCTCTCCCACCCGCTCTTTAACTCTCTCCCACCTATTCCCTACTCCTCGTGTACCTCCAGCAATGTTGTCTACCTACTCAAATGCCAACTTTGCCCTGCCTTTTACATTGGACAGTGTACCACACCCATCAATATTAGAATCAATAATCATAGAGCCTCATGCAACAATTCCTCCCTTATTGGTATGCTCCCAATCCCCAAAGATGCCTCCGAACAAAACGCTGCCTTTGACCAATGTTTTAAAGTATCCGTCTTAGCATCCCTCCCACACTCAGACCCTCCACTGAAACTCAAAACATTAGAGCTAGCTTTCATCTGGCTCTTGGATTCCTGGAATCGCCCAGGTATTAATATTAGACATTAATTGCCCCCTTTATGCATATAATTTCATCCCCCTCCGCCCCCAACAACTTCCATATCATCCCCACCTTTTTTAAAATTCCCGCGCCATACACTACCCCTCCAAACTCCTCACCTCGAATGCCTTCCCCCCTTTTTTTCCCCCCTTTTCCTTTCTTTTCCCCTCTTTTCCCCTCTTTTCCCCCATTTCCCCTTCTCCTTCCTACCACTGCTTTCGGGCCCTCCTCTGCCTCAGTTCTGTTCCTAATTCCTCTTGAGAAAGGTGGTTGGACCACCGAAAATTCGAGAACCAGTGAGTTTTTCCTCTTTTGTGTTTTGGTTTCTGTGTTTGTTATGACTTATCAGTGAATTTATATATATATATATATATATATATATATATATATTATATATATATTCGAAGTAACACTGGAGTGTTAAACAAAAAAAAGTCAGTACTAACTAATCTTCCGAGGAAGACTGAGCAGAATTCCGTTGAAATTATCAAGAAAAAAAGGGTGTGTTCCTTTTATGAGGTCTCATATTGTGTGTTGCCGTCTGGGTTATATTTTATTAGGTAATCTACCGGTTAAGGTAGCTTTTGGATGGACACAACTATCAAATAAACATTTTGTGACTCCCCACCTAGCAAACTAATCTATATCAGGTCCCTCTTCATCTCGGTGTACTTCTTTCCTCCCATCATCCCGTCCAACATCCCTATCCTGTTCCTACCCTTACCTCGCTTGCCCAACATTCTCCCCTCTATTACCCTCTTCAACATTCCACTACGCTCAATACGCCTTTCATCCATTTTTCCTGCCTCCATAGGATTTTTCTCAACAAACCCCTCTCCTCACCCACCATCTCCAGTACTTCCTCATTTGATTTCCTTTCGGTCAATTTCACCTTCTCCATTCTTCTCCACACCCACATTTCAAACGCCTCCAATCTACGTCTATCCCCCTGCTTCAGCGACCACGTTTCCGCGCCGTACATAGCTACGCTCCATATCAAAGTATTTACGAGTATTGTCTTAACATCCCTACTCAACGTCCCCGTCATCAACTCCCTCCTCCTTGAGAAAGCCTCCTTGCCTAGCGCAATTCTTCTCCTTACGTCCCTACCACTTTGACCGTGTTGGTCCAAAACACTTCCGAGATATGTAAACTGTTCTACCTGCTCTATTTTTTCCCCGCCTATTTTAATATTTAGCTTAGCCTTTTTCTTTCTGGAATATCGCATAACCTTTGTTTTACTAATATTGATTCTCATCCCATATTTATCGCACTGAACCTCCAATTCACTCAACAATGCTTGCAACCCCTTGGCTGACTGAGCAACTAATGCTTGGTCATCAGCAAACCTAACCGATTTTACTAATTCCCCTCCGACTTTCATTCCTACCTCCAGTTCTTCCCATTACTCTTTAATCATTTCCTCTACATATACGTTGAACAGTACCGGTGACAATGGGCAACCCTGCCTTACACCTCTTCCTAACACTGCCCATCCGGACTCTCCGTTCCCCACTCGCACCTGAGCAGTCTGAGACATGTACAGGTTGCGGATCAGTCTCCTGTCCCTCCAATTCATTCCTATTTTCTGCGATACACGCATTAATTTTTCCCAATTCACTCTATCAAACGCTTTTTCGAAATCTACAAAACAGGCAAAAACGTCCTGATTGTATTCTATATTCCTCTCGACTAGTGATCTCATTACTGCAATGGCATCACGCGTACCTCTTCCTTTCCTGAACCCAAACTGATCATCCCCTAAGTAATCATTTGCCTTACTCTCTATCCTTTTGTTGATGATCCTGAGAATAACTTTAGCTGCGTGGGATATCAAACTTATTGTTCTGTAGTCCTCACATGACGAAGCCTTTGCCTTTTTTGGAATAGGAACTAAGACCGATCTCACAAAATCTTCCGGCCAGATTCCTTTCTCATAGATACTACGAATCAGTCCATATATGGCCTTCTTCCCACCTTTCCCTAACCATTTCAACATTTCTACAGGAATATTGTCCACCCCCACAGCCTTATTTGCTTTCATCTCCTTTAATGCCCTTTCTATTTCATCGTCGAGTATGCCTGGACCTAAGCTATCTTCTTCTACGTCATGTTCCTTTCCTATGTCTAACCTTGTCGGCCTAAGTTCTTTACCATACAGTGTTTCTATATATTCCTTCCATCTCTCTTGGATTTTTCCTGGTTCAACTATTATCTAACCCCATTTATCTTTAACTGTTAGCACAGGTCTTGCCTTCTTACTTCCCGATAATAACTTAACCTTGCTGTATAGAGCACCAATTTCACCCTTCTTCTGTAAACTTTCCATGTCCTCGCATTGCGTTTTCCACCATTCTTCTTTTGCTTTATTTGTGGCCCTTCTCAATTTATTATTTAACTCTTTGTACTTCATTTTGCCTAACTCTGTGTTTACATTTTTCCATCTTCTTCTCTCATCCATCTTTGCAATCATCTCATCCGTTACCCATGGTTTCCTTATCCTTTTCCCGTTAACGGTTCTTATAGTGTCTTTAGCGGCTTCCAATATCCCTTTCTTGTTACATTCCCATTTTTCTTCGATAGTACTCAGTACTTTACCGTCATCCATCATTTTCTCTACAGCCTGCTGATACTCCTTCATCGTTAATTCATTTACTGCTTCTAAATTCCATTTTTTAACCCGCCGCCCTTGCCTTATCTTCTTGAAACGAACATTACATTTCATAACAACTAAATTGTGGTCAGAGTCCGCATCCGCTCCTGGGAAACTGTGCGAATTTATCACACTGTTCCTAAACCTGTGCCTAACCATAATTTAATCTAACTGATACCTTTCTGAGTCCCCTGGCATTTTCCATGTATACCTACGCTTTTTGTGGTGTCTAAACCAGTCAGGGTTATATATATGTATATATATATATATATAACTTAGACAGCAACACGCAGCACGAGAACACATAAAAAGAACACTCACAATAATGTCTTGATAATTTCGACGGACTCGAACTCCGTCTTCTTCGGAAGATAAAATATGACTCTCATAGTTGTTTATTCAACACTTCCGTGTTACTTCGAAGAAATTATATATATATATATATATGTGTGTGTATATATATGTGTATATATATATATATATATATATATATATAGAAATGGGGAGCGTTGGACCTCTTCCCGGAGGGTCCCGGGTTTGATTCCCGGGCAAGGCACTCTAGGTACCTGCAGCTCCATCCAAGCTAGTTGATTTTTCGGCTACCAGATCTTCCTGGGAAACCATAACCGGCACAGGGAAAGGAACTGGCCCTCCTACCCTGATGTGTGAAGAGCAATTTCGCTTTCCGTACATTAATGTTGGAAGTAATTTTGTTTTCACGAAATGTATCCTAAACCTTTTTTGAAATGATTAATTTTTAATTATTGGATTACTGGTATATGGTAGCGTGTTAAATAAATAATAAAATTGCCTAAATAATTATCTAATACCAATTTCCAGAAATATTAATGCACTGAAGTGAATCCTGGATATCTCCAGTTATATTAGTATTCAGTCAACCTAGTATTCCAATTGCAATTTCGCAATGAATTATAAATATTTCAAACAGCTGTCCAGTCTGTCTAGTCTATTCAAACAAATTGAAAGCAGTGTGCATTTAGATCAGTTAAACGCCGAAGCTTGGGCTCAACTTTATTTTCTTTTTAATTGGCAAGTGTTATAAATTCTTCCTCATAAATTACGATCCATAAATCACTTTATAGTACAAAAGAGTAATAAAATCTGTTGAATCCGGCAAATATTTGGTAAACAAGCATTTGTTTGGATTTGCATATAGGCAGTTTATGGAACATGGACGTACGAAACAGGTACGTAAGACCCAATTTTAATCACTTTTAACGGCATGCGTGTGTGTGCTATTCTCGTTCCCTCAATAAAGAAGAGTAGACACGGACACGAACTTTGATCCTTTGTCACTTTATCCTGGATTCTTATGGCATATCCTTTTTCAGTATAGTTACATCTCTGTACTAACTTGAGATTGTCGACGCGAAAATTCGTGTAAACCCCAGGAATCACATCAGATCTCTGTTTTGTTTCGCATCACAAGATTATGTAAGAACACTAATGAAATGTTAAGTCACATATGGAGTAATTACGGATAATATGAATAATTTGATGATCGAATTCATGGCTCACGGACGTCTGTTTGCCCTTTCGAGTTGCCGTTCCTCAATTAGCCACCCGAGGGGGGAATCGCAACGAGGGGATGGGAGGGAGCCTTCCTTCCGAGAGAGGATACGTCTAAGGAGTCAGTGACCCGAGGCTCTGCGGCGCCGAAACGCTCTAGATACCGGAACGGGGATGTTGTGGGGGCAAAAGGGTTTGGTCGGGTAGAATGCGAGAGGCGGGAGAGGGATTCGGGAGGTGGACGCGCGGATGCTAATTGGGTGAGCACGACACTCACCGCTCCATGCCGCAGTTCCTCGACAGTTAAGAAATACCTCAGTAGCATACGTCATAATCTCATAATCCTTTTTAGTAAGGCAATTTAATATATGCTTTGGGCCGCATTTCTCGGAAACCGCAGAGTGTTAATCTCTCGGAAAGGGGCTCAGAAGAGGTGAGGTTACTTCGGGTGAGATTTAGGAGGACGAGGGGAAATTGGATTGGGAGGATGCGTCAGAATTAAACATTAAAAACATGGGTTTTAAAAATTCACTAACTGTGAGCCTTCTCGTAAGATTTAACCTCACAATAATGACTGAAAAGAGGATTCAGAGATGACTTTTATAACTGAAACGTGTAAGCAGTTACCAGTAGGTCATTAACGGGAAGCGATGCGTTAGAGAATTTGCATGATTTGCAAAGGCGGTGGATATTTTAACGGTGATTATGCGTTGGGATGGAATGGTTGGGAAACGCAGTAATCAAAGTTGAACGAGGGTTAGAAATTGGATGTTAAACAATAGATGACACTTTTGAAAATTCGTATTACTGAAGGGAGAAAGGTTCAGTTGAACGTCCAGTTCTTTGTTGAGGCACTTTGTTCTTGAAATTAACATAACTCTCCATTAGAACTTTATGATTTCCTCCTCGGGGTCATTCCATTTTCCTAAACCTCTCTATGACAGCATGCTGGCAGTGACTCCTGGATCACTACGTATTTAACCGGTGCACCTCTTACTTTTCCAGGTAATACTTTGTACATTCATCTGTTTCACATTCACTACCATTCATGCAATTATTTATTCAGTAATATGGCTACCAAAAGCTGACACTCAGCTCTTATTATATATATATATATATATATATATATATATATATATATATATATATATATATATATATATATATATATATATATATATAAACTTGGAAAAGACGCTCTCCGGCGACGCACAAACACACAAACACTAACACAAAAAACACCACACACATAGAAACATAAGATATATATATAAACACAGTAATCAACCCGAAGGTCGGTATAGTAGGTGATGGTAGAGCTCAGCCATGTACCAAGCCCAACGGCGTGTGAATATTCACACATCAGGGTAGGGGGGCCAGTTCCTTTCCCTGTGCCGGTTATGGTTTCCAAGGAAGATCTGGTACCCGAAAAATCAACTAGCTTGGGTGGAGCTGCAGGTGCCCAAAGTGCCTTGATCGGGAATCGAATCTGGGACCCTCCGGTCAGTAGTCCAACACTACCCACTAGACCATAGCAACCCGCTTATATATATATATATATATATATATATATATATATATATATATATATATATAACTTTTGGACGGCACAATAGAACACAGAATAAAACAGATAACACGTAAAAGGACACTCACACTGTAGATGATTTAAGCTTTCGGCCAACTCCGAGGCCTTCTTCAGGTCAGACTGTCTGAACTGAAGAAGGCCTCGGGATACAGACCTGTATATATATATATATATATATATATATATATATATATATATATATATAGATGATTTCTTCGAAGTAACACGGAAGTGTTGAATAAAAAACTTAGACAGTAACACACAGCACGAGAACACATGTGTTCTCGTGCTGTGTGTTACTGTCTAAGTTTTATATATATATATATATATATATATATATATATATATATATATATATATATACAAAGCCTCTTTCCAAATCCCCTCCCGGCCCCAGAATCACACCCACTCCGTGCATGCGAGTAAGATGCAAAACTTGTCGTATTTTCACCACTTCACCCCTCTCCATCCCACCTTTTAACTCTCTCCCGCCCTTCCCCCACTCCTCATGCACATCTCAGAATGTAATCTATCTTCTGACTTTCAAACTCTGCCCGGCATTTTATATAGGCTAGTGCTCTACACCCCTGAACCTAAGGGTGAACAATCATCGCGCCTCATGTAATCCGTCTTCCCCGTCCGCGGGTCTTCCCATCCCAAAACATGCCTCCCACCACAACACCCCCTTCAACCATTGTTACAATATTTCCGTTCTAGCATCCCGTCCCCCATCCGATAACCCTATAAAATTAAAAACAATAGAATTGGCATTTATATGGCTGTGTAAAGCCTATCAACATCCGGGTCTCACTGTCGTTCACTAAATGGGTGGGGGGGGGCTGGGGTGGATGAGAGTGGATTTGTTCCTTGCGAGATGGTGGCACAATTTATTCATCCGCTTTCATTTGGGTTTTGACTTGTCGAGCCCTAATGATGACTTTGTGAGTTGACGCCTTGGTCATGGGTGTTGTGGTATCTGTGGATGAATTATTAGTTTTCTGTGTCGCTTGGTACTATTTCCGCATCCTCCCTATTCCATCTCCGCTCCCCTCTGGCCTCCCTTTTCCCCTCCAAACCTCCTCCTTCACCCCTCCCCCGCCACCTGTTCTCCGCTCCGCTTTCTCCCCCTCCATATACCCCTCATTAACCCTCCCCCACTACCTGTTTTTCCCCTCTCCCTCGGCCCCTTCTCTCTCTGCACCACGTACCCATATAGCTCAATCATATCTTCTCTTCCGAAGAAGACGGAGCTCGAGTCCGTCGAAATTATCAAGATATTATTGTGAGTGTTCTTTTTATGTGTTCTCGTGCTGTGTGTTGCTGTCTAAGTTTTCTATTCAACACTTCCGCGTCACTTCGAAGAAATCATATATATATATATATATATATATATATATATATTTATATATTTATATACACTTTTTTGGAACGCCCACAAACGTGTAATGTAAATTCACTGATAGTCATAACAAACACAGAAACCAAAACACACAAAAGAGGGACTCACTGGTTCTCGAATTTTCGGTGGTCCAACCACCTTTCTCAAGAGGAATTAGAAACAGAACTGAGGCAGAGGAGGGCCCGAAAGCAGAGGTAGGAAGGAGAAGGGGAAATGGGGGAAAAGAGGGGAAAAGAAAGGAAAAGGGGGGATAAAGGGGGTGAAGGCATTCGAGGTGAGGAGTTTGGAGGGGTAGTGTATGGCGCGGGAATTTTAAAAAAGGTGGGGATGATATGGAAGTTGTTGGGGGCGGAGGGGGATGAAATTATATGCATAAAGGGGGCAATTAATGTCTAATATTAATACCTGGGCAATTCCAGGAATCCAAGAGCCAGATGAAGGCTAGCTCTAATGTTTTGAGTTTCAGTGGAGGGTCTGAGTGTGGGAGGGATGCTAAGACGGATACTTTAAAACATTGGTCAAAGGCAGTGTTGTGTTCGGAGGCATGTTTGGGGATTGGGAACATACCAATAAGGGAGGAATTGTTGCATGAGGCTCTATGATTATTGATTCTAATATTGAGGGGTGTGGTACACTGTCCAATGTAAAAGGTAGGGCAAAGTTGGCACTTGAGTAGGTAGACAACATTGCTGGAGGTACACGAGGAGTAGGGAATTGGTGGGAGAGAGTTAAAGAGCGGGTGGGAGAGGGATGGGATTCTGGTTAGGAAAATAGGACATGTTTTGCATCTAGGTTTATTGCAGGGTCTGGGAGTGATTTTTGAACGGGGCGAGGATTTAAGAAGTGGAATGGTAGATTTTAGAAGATCTGACAGATTGGCGGGGCGTTTGAAAGTGACAGAGGGGCATTTGGGGAAAAGGTTGGTGGTGGAATTGTGGTTTTTGAGGATAGGATAGAGGTCCTTTTGGATAGAACGCAGAGATTCTAGGCCAGGGAGAAACGTGGTGCAAATTGAAAGAGGGTGGTTTTTCGCGGTGGTGGAAGGTCTGGGAGTGTAAGTATGTCTACGGATCCTCTTATTCAGGAGGGATTCAGGATAACCTCGTTTGAGGAGGGAATGGTGTAAATTTATGAGGAAATTGTCTAGGGAGTCAGGGTCATTGCAAATTCTGTGTCCCCTTATGGAAAGGGAATAAGGAATGGAACGTTTGGTGTGGTATGGGTGACAGCTGTTGAAATGTAAGTACTGTTGTTTATTTGTGGGTTTTATATGTACGGATGTGTGAAATTTATGGTCTATAAATAATATGTTTACATCTAGGAAGGTGATTTGGGAGGAGGAAACTGTAGACGTGAAGGAGATAGAGGACGAAGCATTAAGGTTGGAAATGAAAGTTTTCAGGGAATCAGGACCATGTGGCCAGAGAAGGAAAATATCGTCAATATATCTGAGCCACAATAGCGGTTTCAGGGGTTGTTGTGACAGGAATTTATTCTCCGCGAGACCAAGAAAGAGGTTTGCATAGGACGGGCTGAACCTGCTACCCATGGCACAACCCTTGATTTGTAGGTAGAAATTATCATTAAAGGAGAAGGAATTGCGGGTAAGAATGAACTTGGAAAGGCTGAGGAGAAAATCTGTGCTGGGGATGTGTGGCTCAGGGCGTTGGGAGAGGTAGTGTTGGAGGGCGGAGAGACCTTCTGAGTGGGGAATGGATGTGTACAGGGACGTGGCATCTATAGTGGCCATAATGATCTCGGCATCTGGAGGGAGGGAGATAGAATTTAATCTATCCAGGAAATGGTAGGAATCTTTAGTGAATGATGGTAGGGCCTGGACAATCGGCTGGAGATAGTGGTCTACAAATGCCGAGATTCTTTCTGTTGGGGAGTGACGGGAGGATAAAATCGGTCGACCAGGATTACCCGGCTTGTGAATCTTCGGAAGGATATAGAAATGAGGAGTGCGTGGGTGGGGAGGGGAGAGGAGGGCTAAGTCTGAGGGAGATAGACCCTCATTCGGCCCATTGGCACTAAGAAATTCAATTAGGTCCTCCTGAAGTGCGGGATTTGGATCTTCGGGGATTTGCTGGTAGGAAGAGGTGTCAGAGAGTTGTGTTTCAGCTTCTCTAATGTAGTCTGATCTGTTTAAGACCACAACCGTTGACCCTTTATCTGCGGAAGTAATGATGATGTTAGGATTTTTCATTAAGTTATTTAGCTCTGAGGATTCGGTAGGGGACAGGTTAGATCGAGGATTAAGGGACTTGAGGAAAGACGGGTTGGCGATTCTGGACAAGAGAAGGTTTATAAAAATTTCAATTGGATGATTTGAGGGGAGGGGACTGGGTTCTTGGGCTGAAGCCGGCTTGAATTTCTGTAAGGCGTTGTGAAGGGGTCTGGAGATTTGCTGGGGTGCCGGTTGCGACTATCAAAAAGCCTTCCACCGGAGATTCCGGCAAAAACGCAGTACGTCAGCGAGAATTCTTACGTGGTTTACTCTGGGGGTGGGGGTGAAAGAGAGGCCCTTGTTTAAAAGAGAAGTTTGATTTGGGTTAAGGGGTTTGGACGAAAGATTAACCACGTGGCTAACGGAGTCCGTCTCATCGTCTGGCAGCATGGGGGCGGCGGGTATAGAGACTCTAGAATGCGGGTACTTCTCGGGGAAAACCCGAAAAATTATACATGTACACACACACACACGCACGCACGCGCGCATTCACACATTCAAATACAAAATCTCTCCTCCTCAAATCCGTCTTCCCCTTGTGTTCGTCCATAATGTGTATTCCTTTCCCATTTTCCTTATCTCTATCTCTATGGGAATGAATATTTGTTCTCCGTATGGCGGGGTTTCGAATTTGAATGTGTATTTGGCCAATGTGGCTCGTCTCTTCTCCTGGCTATGCGTGCCATGAAACGCACCGTTCCCATCCTTTATGATGTTGCATACTGGCTAACCCGCTGTCCATTCTCCTCTTGTGTTTGTCTATTTCTCCTTTGGCGGGTGTAACAACTCCCTAACGCCATCTCCTGGGCAATGAATCGGCGCACTTTGGCGCTTTATAAGATCGCAGATTTCTGTGTAAAGTACATTTTCTCGATAGCTCAAGTGGTTAGAGCATCCGCCCGGGAAGTGGAGAGATCCGGTGTTCAAGTCCCGGTCGAGGAAAATATTTTACATTTGTGATCTGCTCAAATCCGCCTTTCTCACCTATCTTGTGTTGGTCCTTCATGTGTGTTCCTATCCCATTTTCCTTTTCTCTATTTCTATGTGAATGAATATTTGTTCCCCGTATGGCGGGATTTCGTATTTACAATTTATTTTCGTAAAGGACAATTTCTCGATAGCTATATATATATATATATATATATATATATATATAATCCCTCCCCATGGACTACAACCTTGTCGTGGTTGAAGGGTTTGTGTGTTCCGATGACCCCTGGAGCTGTGCTGGCGGGAGTAATAATAATTACTCCTGGAAGGGTCACCCATGCCAGATAGATCGAAGGTTAGGGGCCAGACGAAAGGTAGTCCACGCAGCGTCTGTTCCTCAGTGAGGCGGCTGCAAATGGCGTCTGACCCCAGTGGGGCGGCCATTAAGTGATGGTGTCACGTTAAAAACACTATTGAGGATGGCAACGGGAAACCACCTCAATTATGATTCCCAAGAATATAATGATGGGCACTATAGATGATATGAGTCCTGGCAACTACGGGACTCGGCCCAAGAGGCCGAGTGTCGTGCCCGGCAGTGGTGGAGACAAGGCTTCCGCGGTCGTCATCCCACGAAACCCTTGCAGGGAAGAAATAACTGCAGCAGGACGGAAGACTCAGAAGAAGACGAAAGTAGTTAGAATAGGAACCTGGAACGTCAGGACAATGTTGAGGAGAGGCAAAATAGAAAATATTAAGCGAGAGATGGAAAGAGGTAATACAGAAGTTTTAGGTCTCTGGGAGGTGGGATGGAAGGATAGCGGGGATTACTGGAGTAACAATTATAGAGTGATATACAGCGGCAGGGACGAGAGGCAACGGGGGGTTGCCGTAATTTTAAGTAAAGGGGTAGGAAGAAGCGTAGTCAACATAGAGCAAGCAACTGATAGAATTTTACTCGTAAAGATTAAAGCAGAGCCGACGAACTTGGTCATTGTTCAGGTATACATGCCACCGAGCAACCACAAGGAGGAAGATGTCGATAGGATGTAAATTAAGTTAGAGGATATCATCGCGAGTGTTCCTGCCAGTCCCTGTTTCCAGGGAAACATTTGATAGTGATGGGGGATTGGAATGCGACGGTAGGCGAAGGAAGAGATGGGGTGAGGTAGGGGACTGTTGGTTAGGCACGAGGAATGAACGCGGGGAGAAAGCAATTGAATTCTGCAGGAGACAGCGGTTAGTCATCACCAACACATGGTTTAGACACCACAAAAGGCGTAGATATCCATGGAATATGCCAGGTGACTCAGGAAGGTATCAGTTAGATTATATTATGGTTAGGCACAGGTTTAGGAAAAGTGTGATAAATTCGCACAGTATTCCAGGAGCGGATGCGGACTTTGACCACGATTTAGTTGTTATAAAACGTAGCGTTAGTTTCAAGAAGGTAAGGCAAGGGCGGCGGGTTAGGAAATGGAATTTAGATGCATTAAATGGATTAACGAGGAAGAAGTATCAGCAGGCTGTAGAGAAAATGATGGATGACGGTAAGGAACTGAGTACTATCGAAGAAAAATGGGAATATATCAAGAAGGAGATATTGGATGCCGCTAAAGACACTATAGGAACCGTTAACGGAAAAGGATAAGAAAACCAGGGTTAACGGATGAGATGATTGCAAAGATGGATAAGAAAAGAAGATGGAAAAATGTAAACACAGAGTTAGGCAAAATGAAGTACAAAGAGTTAAATAATAAATTGAGAAGGGCCACAAATAAAGCAAAAGAAGAATTGTGGAAAGCGCAATGCGAGGATATGGAAAGTTTACAGAAGAAGGGTGAAAATGGTGCTCTATACTGCAAGGTTAAGTTATTATCGGGAAGTAAGAAGGGAAGATCTCTGCTAACAGTTAAAGATAAGTGGGGTAAGGTAATAGTTGAACCAAGAAAAATCCAAGAGAGATGGAAGGAATATATAGAAACACTGTATGGTAAAGAACTTAGGCCGACAAGGTTAGACATAGGAAAGGAACATGACGTAGAAGAAGATAGCTTAGGTCCAGGCACACTCGACGATGAAATAGAAAGGGCATTAAAGGAGATGAAAGCAAATAAGGCCGTGGGGGTGGACAATATCCCCCTAGAACTGTTGAAATGTTTAGGAAAGTGTGGGAAGATGACTCAATATGGATTTATTCGTTGTATCTATGAGGAAGGAATCTGGCCGGAAGATTTTGTGAGATCGGTGTTAGTTCCTATTCCAAAAAAGGCAAAGGCTACGTCTTGTGAGGATTACAGAACAATAAGTTTGATATCCTACACAGCTAAAGTTAGTCTCAGGATCATCAACAAAAGGGTAGAGAGTAAGACAAATGATTACTTAGGGCATGATGAGTTTGGGTTTAGGAAGGGAAGAGGTACCCGTGATGCCATTGCAGTAATGAGATCACTAATTGAGAGGAATATAGAATAGAAATCAGGACGTTTTTGCCTGTTATGTAGATTTCGAAAAAGAGTTTGATAGAGTGAATTGGAAAAAATTAATGCGTGTATTGCAGAAAATAGGAATGGATTGGAGGGACAGGAAACTGATCCGCAACCTGTACATGTCTCAGACTGCTCAGGTGCGAGTGGGGAACGGAGAGTCCGAATGGGCAGTGTTAGGAAGAGGTGTAAGGCAGGGTTGCCCATTGTCACCTGTGCTGTTCAATGTATATGTGAAGGAAATGATTAAAGAGGCATGGGTCGAACTGGCGGTAGGAATAAAAGTCAGAGGAGAGTTCGACAAATCAGTCAGATTTGCTGATGACCATACATTAGTTGCTCAGTTAGCCAAGGGGTTGCAAACATTGCTGAGTGAATTGGAGGTTCAGTATGATAAATATGGGATGAGAATCAATATTAATAATACAAAGGTTATGCGATTTTCTAGAAAGAAAAAGACTAAGGTAAATATTAAAATAGGCGGGGAAAAAATAGAGCAGGTAGAACAGTTTACATATCTCGGAAGTGTTTTGGACCAATACGGTCAAAGTGGTAGGGACGTAAGTAGAAGAATTGCGCTAGGCAAGGAGGCTTTCTCAAAGAGGAGGGAGTTGATGACGGGGACGTTGAGTAGAGATGTTAAGGCAATACTCGTAATAACTTTGATATGGAGCGTAGCTATGTATGGTGCGGATACGTGGTGCAGGAGGATAGACGTAGACTGGAGGCTTTTGAAATGTGGGTGTGGAGAAGAATGGAGAAGGTGAAATGGACCGAAAGGAAAACAAATGAGGAAGTATTGGAGATGGTGGGTGAGTAGAAGTGTTTGTTGAGAGAAATCCAATGGAAGCAGGAAAAATGGATGAAAGGCGTATCGAGCGGTAGTGGAATGTTGAAGAAGGTAATAGAGGGGAGAATGTTGGGCAAGCGAGGAAAGTGTAGGAACAGGATAGGGATATTGGATGGGATGAAGGGAGGAAAGAAGTACACAGAGATGAAGAGGGACCTGATGTAAAGCAGGTTGCTGGATTGGGTTTTTTTAGGAGTTATAAAATATTGATTTGATATTTGTGTCCATCCAAAAACCTACCTTAACTGGTAGTACTAACAATAAACTAATAATAAATTATATATATTGCAGCTATTATTCTATTAATCTTCATTATGAATCCATACTCTTTCCGGGAATTTCCGTCGCTTAATTCAGTTGAAAACTAAACCACGCGAAGGAAATACCCGGAAACAGCATGTAATAATCAAATCGACGCCGGGAAACCTGAAGGATCAATCCCAGCTGTCTTTAAATACTAATTACTAATTCAAATAAAAACTATGGATAAAAAAATAAATTATTTGTAGAGTCTTTTTCGTTTTTGAGAGTCGTGGTTTTTTGATTTCCATCCAGAAACCTTGCAAGATAACACATGACTCTGGTTGCCATATTTCGTCGTGGTCAGGGTCAAATAATTCCTTCGGGTTGATTTTTTCATGTTTCATCCCATACATTTATGGTCGTGTGGATGGAGCGGGAGATATTACGTAAGATTTCCAGTACAGTAATGTAGATGAAAGTAAATTAGTGAATAGGAATTGAAAGATTTGGTCAAAAAGAGGCGGGATGCCATAGCTCCGATGAGTTCGTTAGTTGAGTTACATGTTTGTGTACATGTATTATGTTATTTACGTTGATTACAACCTGAGTGTAATTTAATGCTTCACAGATTTCGAGAAGATGCCAAAATAATAAACCGGGCGGAAATAAGGAACTTTGTAAAGGAGACAGGAATAAAATAGAGAAATGGACAACTCATCCGGAACCTGAACCTTTCTCAGGTGGAGTTAGGGAAATTAGGGTCGGATGGGTATTCCTTGACATGAGAATAAGTCAAATTCAATTCAATATCATACATTACTCCATGTTCTTTTCTGTGTAGAGGAAAAGGTAATGGAGGAATAAAAAGCTGGGGGGGAAGTAGGTGGGAATTCTTATTAAGTATTGTCCTCGAATTAATGGAAAGTGATTGGAAAATATTGAATTAATTCCCTCGGAGTATACAAAAGAAAGTGATTGAATTCTTGGGTTCACCCTTTACATTGGCGAACTATGATTCCATCTTTGGTACGCGAATGTCGGAGCACTCAATGGCGAAGTCGCAGATTATTCGATGAATATTTCTTGAATTTATGTGCCAAAAATTATTCTGCTAGTTTAACGGACTATTCCACCTCCCCCATTTGAGCCGCGTCCCTTTTTGATAGTGTTGCTTGTGCCACTCGTGGCACATGGGCGGTACAAAGTCAGAATTCCAACAGTTGGATACTGTCACTGTTTATGTCAAAATCTCCTGAACTCAATGTGTGGAAAGGCTATGATCCGCTCAATTCTCATCGCCGGGACAAAGAGACGTTCTCGGAAACCTCTACTTTGGCAGACAAAGGCTACCGGTCTGTAACTTCCGCGACTCCTTTAGCGACGAAGAATCTATGGCCTTCGGATCCTCCCGGCACTTTCCTCGTTGCTTGTGGCAACGCTCCTCCCACTGGCGTCCCCTTTGCTTGTTCACGGGAGCGAGGTAATATAAGGGTGCGGATGCTCCCTCCATGATCATATTCCCTCCTTTGGTCAAACGACTTCCTATTTATACCGGCAGCATCAAGGAGGAAGGGAGACGCTATAGCGACGGGGAATAGAAAGTCAGAGTGGAGCTGAAAGCGATCAACTCCTTCCCCTTGTGTTATATTTCTCATCATTTCGACGTTGGGTTTAAACAATCAAGTTTCTCTTTTACTATATTTGTCTTTTTCAAGCTTACATTCAACTCTCTGCAAAAGACAGTTAAAGGAAGACAATGTTTTTCAGAAGCGCTAATATATGTAATTACGACTACTAAATATTTTTTATTACCTGATGTACCAAACTACGTAACTTATTCCTGCGTCTGCTGATTTCTGCATCCATTTATTTTTTTCTCGGATTTTGGTTTAGCTCTGACTTTGATGCTTCCTTAGTTTTCACTTTAAGATGATGGTTATTAAGTGTGTCAGATGGCAGATTTCTCTCCGAGGGTTCAGTTCATTCGTTGACACACTCTGCAACGGTTCTTTTCCCTTCCTATGCATAATACGACCGAGAGTGTGAGATACAACTAAACAAACCGTTGCATACGATAGTAAATTTTTCCATGAAAAGAATATACTATCGAATGCATACATATACGGGCAGATTAATATTTTAATGTGATATAAAATATTGGTATTCTAATTTTATGTGGAATTGGACTGCGTTAATCGAGGATCGCGTTTGTTGTTAAAAATTACACATTTTTAAAAACTTTAAGAATCGCATAGTCATGAGTTCATGCATGAATGTCAGCGCATTAGAAGAAACACTTTTTAATGGGGGGCTACATATTTACATTCACAGGGATCATGACAGCCGCGCTTACATTCAAAAACGTTCGCTTATTTGTCTGATTAATAATAAAACTTTTAGTTCTGGCCAATTTTCAGTAAAAGTGTGTATTAACCTGAATTAAATATAATTCGACTGGAACTGTAATGATGAATACTTTAAATCAATGACTCCTTGAAATAACGACACCACATTATCTACAAATATGTATTTAAATAAAATAAATGCTTGTTACAACTTTTGCATCAAAGGAAAATGTATACGTTTCATTTTTATAAAAAAAACGAATGTTTATATTATGGAAATATCTTTGTTATTGATCAGAAAATATCTTCATTTTTGGTAGAGCGTGCACCTTATCTGGCTCCAAAAATCTTTATATTCTGTTGTGATGTAACTATAGGGTAGGTGACAATTCTTTTTTTAGTTTGGATATTAGGTGGGCGATTTAAAAAGGTCCGGAAGATTTGATTTGATACAAGGAATTTTGAAATTTATGGGAATCAATAGGGAAGTCAGAACAGGAAAGGTTAGTATGCGACGCTGAAATATGAAAATTGGAATTGGGAAAGGCAATAGGTTAGAAATGAAGAAAAAATGAGTCAAACGGATTAAACACGCATACAGGTAAGATGGTTTAGTTATCAACGAGATATTCCGAAAGATTTTGTGAAAATATATATGGAAATGAAAAAAAAGTATTGTGTCACGAGAATTGAAAGCCAGAGCTTCTTGAGAATGTGAAAAAGAATGTCAAATATCGGTGTCAAGGTGCAAAGTAAAGGTAAGATTAGGCGAATGTGAGTTAAACTAACAATAATGATAATTAAATTAACTAGATATCTCCTCAAACATGTATAAAAGGTCTTAAGGGTCAAATGTTAAGACATTGATCTGTCAAGACGTTGTGTATGGTGTGTAATGACCTTGATAGTAAATAAGTTAGTTTCTGTTCCCTCTCTCACTTCATCTTGACGCAACTGCCGCAAGCATTTGTTTGTGGCATACCCGTGTAAAAAAGTGGAGGTTGTAAGGATGAACACCGATTAGAAAAGAATCTCCACCTGAAGACATACTCTCCAGCAATAAGCACTCTAGCCTTAAACGGCGATAGAATGAGTGTGAACCATAAATGA
This sequence comes from Hetaerina titia, assembly GCA_037158775.1. Lineage (NCBI taxonomy): Eukaryota > Metazoa > Arthropoda > Insecta > Odonata > Calopterygidae > Hetaerina > Hetaerina titia. Next base: position 6,890,890 of record CM073777.1, read on the forward strand.
CGCATTCGGTGCAACATTATTGCAATTCAATCAGAGCTTAGATTGAGAGGTAAGGGTAGCGCCCACATAGTAAGACACTCAGGGATATACGAGTTGACGAGGGTACGGGGGCAGTTTTCCTGTGCAAAATGTGGTTTCCCAGTGCACGAAAAATGTTACAGGTCTGGTTAAACTGGAGAAATTCAGGGACGTCACCCGGAATCAAATCCGTGCCCCCAGCTCAGGAGCACCGTACGAGAAAACTTAATTTGCACTGAGATCTGCGATGCTTTAAAGTCTTTTTTTTCTTTTAAAGTCTTCTGTCCTGCTGCTGTTATTTTCCCCCGCAAGGGTTTCGTGGGATGACGGCCGCGGAAGCCTTGCCTCTCCCGCTGCCGGGCCCGACACTCGGCCTCTTGGGCCGAGTCCCGTATATAAATATGTATATACTCATTCAAACATAGAAACAGGTATAAGGAAAGGGGATAGGAAAACACATAAAAGGCGAACACAGGACATGTGGGGAAGGCGGTTTTTGAGCAGAAAGTAAAAATATGTCCTTATCCGGGATTTGAACCACGGGCCTTCCACTTGCCGGGCGGATGCTCTACCACCTAAGCTAATAAGGAAACCTGATTTACCTTGAGATCTGCGATCTTATAAAGCGCCAAAGTGCTCCGATACATATTGCCCGAGAGATGGCGTTAAGGAGCTGTTTCACCAAGCAAAGGAGAAATATGCACTGAATGGTTGAGGCCTTAACTTTGTAGAATTCCATTATTAACTTAGGAGAAAAATTATATCTTTGCTTTCTACAGAATAGACTTTATTCGTCGACTAGTTTCGTTTACACTGTAACATCATCAGGACTAGTGGTACAATATACATTTTTCTGAGTTATATACTAATTTCGGGTGGCGGATGGGAAGTGAAAGGGAAGGGAAGGGAGGGATGGGAAGTGAGGGAGTGTAATTAAGGAGAGGGTAGGTATGAGGGGGGGGGGAAAGGGTTGGTAAGGGAGCGTGGGTCTGCGTCATGGGGATTTTTTGGGGTGTAGAATAGGAATGTCCAGGAGGGGTGAGTGGAAAGGGAAGAGGTGGTCATTGGTTATCCTTTCCTTCCTCTTAACCATTTTTACAATTTCTAACTGCTCCCGGATATCCAGCTGCGTCCCTTTCTTCACTCCGTGCAGTAATTGGGGGGTGAAATCCGCTCGGTGGCCTTCCTTCGAGAGATGGGTTGCGAATTGGGACATTCCAGTGTTCTTCATGAAATCCCTCCGGTGTTCTTCCGCTCGAACCTTTATGCTCCTTCCTGTCTGACCAATGTACTTAGCGTCACAGTCGCCACATTGTAATTGGTAAACCCCGCTCTGGAGAGTTGGTTTCATGGGGTCTTTGACTGTAGGTAGCAAACTCCTTAGGTTTTTGTTATTGTAAAAGGCAGGTTTAATGTTCAAATCCTTTAGTACACCGCCTATTTTAATGGAGGGTTTTCCTACATATTTGATGCGTCGCCACGAAGCTAGGTCTCTGGGTGGGGGACAGTAAATTTCTCTGAATAAAAGTTTTTTCTTTTTGTTATCTAGCAAATCATCAATCAATTTCTCTGTGTATCCATTGGCCAGAGCAATTTTTTTAATATTGGTTATTTCCATTGTGAAGGCTGAGGGGTCTAAAGGGATAGCTAATGCCCTGTGTAGCATGCTGTGAAAGGCTGCAAGTTTATGGTGAAATGCATGTTTCGAGGATGCATGGATGACCTGGTCTGTACAAGTAGGCTTGCGGAAAATTGAAAATTTGTGTTTTCCCTCTTTAATGGAAATATTGAGATCCAGGAAATTCAAGCTATAACCCTCTTGGACCTCCATGGTGAATTTAATTCTTGAACTTAATGAATTGATGAGTTTAAGAAAATTAACCAATTGCCTCTTCGTACCTGTCCACAAACATAATATATCATCTACGTACCGGAACCAGTAGTGCACATTATTAAGTAGAGGATTTTCACTTTTGAAAAATTCTATTTCTAGGTTATTCAGAAATATTTCAGCCAGCAGAGGTGATAGGGGGGAGCCCATAGCTAGACCTTCCAATTGTTGATACAGGTTTCCATTAAACAAGAAATAATTCTGATTTATACACACTGTCAATAAAGATATGAGTTCATTGCAAATAATTTCTGGTGTTTTAGCATTGTGTAGCACTTTCTTTGCTAGGAGCACTGCTTCTTCTCTTGGAACACTGGTGAATAAGTTTACAACATCAAATGACACTAATATGGAGTTCTTGGGGGGAGTTATATCTGTTAAGTACTTTGTCAGTTCTATAGAGTTCTTTATGCTGTATTTTCCACGAAATTGGGAATGTTCTACAAATTTTCGCCCCACAACTCTAGCTAAAGAATGCGCTGGGGACCCGATACCTGAGACCACTGGGCGGATCGGTATGGAAGGTTTATGCACCTTGGGCATGCCGTAAAATCTGGGGGGGGGGTTGGATTCATCTCTATTACTTCCCACTTTTCCTTGGGGGTGAGGACAGTTTTAATTTCGGAAACCACTGTTTTGCACTCTGATTGGAATCTCACTGTAGGGTCCTTTTTTAACAATTGTACATTGTTTTCTGTAATGAAGATTAAACACTTGTCAATATAAGTTTGGTGGTCCATAATCACTGTTGAATTTCCCTTGTCTGCTTTAATGGCCACCAAATTCGCCGTTTTAAAAGATTTAATGATGGAATTAATAACGGCACATTCTTGGTTGCGGGCACTTGGTTTCTCGTCACTGGTTCCCTCTTCTCTTTTCAGAACTGAATTTAGGGTGTTACACAATTACACTTTTAATCATGTGGTCTTCTCTCCTCAAAGCTACTTCACAGTCCACGATGAGGTCTACGAAATCATTGTGACTACTTTTAAGATCGGGACAGTATTTGAGACCTTTTTCTAGAAATTTGGATTCCGCTGGTTTGAAATGGTGATTGGATAAGTTGATGACTTTATCATGGAAGGTATGAGGGTTCAGAATTTGACTCACGGTTTCTTCCCTTGCCGGTGGTAGTAGTTTTTTCTTTAGGTTGAGCAGCTTCTTCTTAACCGTCTGGAACTTCTTGTGTGCAATATCGCTTGCCAGGTCCCTCACTCGATCGTCGAAAACAGTCCATTCCACCCAATGTAAAGAACGGGTCAGCTCGGTGTAGAGAAGATGTCTGTATAGCGCTATATTGTTGCGCTTCGCGTACCACTGTTGGAGTTCCTTCTTAACCCAGGTTCTTTTGCCTTCAAAGGAGAAATAGACGGGACACAAGAAGGGGAAAGGATAGTAGAAAAGCATTCATACGATCTTATAAAGGATAGGAACGGTGTGTTCCATGGCACGCATAACCAGAAGGAGAGACGAGCCACATTGGCCAAACACATATTCAAACTTGAAAATCCCGCCATACGGCGCACAAATATTCATTCAAACATAGAAATAGGTATAAGGAAAGGGGATAGGAAAACACATAAAAGGCGAACACAGGACATGTGGGGAAGGCGGTTTTTGAGCAGATCACGAAAGTAAAAATATTTCCTTATCCGGGATTTGAACCACGGGCCTTCCACTTGCCTGGTGGATGCTCTACCACCTAAGCTAATAAGGAAACCTGATTTACCTTGAGATCTACGATCTTATAAACCGCCACAGTGCTCCGATACATTTTATGTTTTCCTTTCCCCTTTCCTTATACCTATTTCTATGTTTGAATGAATATTTGTGCGCCGTATGGCGGGATTTTTCAAGTTTGAATATATATATATATATATATATATATATATATATATATATATATATATATATATATATATATATACACTTTTTTGGAAGACCCACAAACGTGTAATGTAAATTCACTGATAGTCATAACAAACACAGAAACCAAAACACACAAAAGAGGGACTCACTGGTACTCGAATTTCCGGTGGTCCAACCACCTTTCTCAAGAGGAATTAGGAACAGAACTGAGGCAGAGGAGGGCCCGAAAGCAGTGGTAGGAAGGAGAACTTCTCCTGGAACATGGGAAAGGAACACACATAAAGGTCGAAGACAAGAGAGGTGGGGATGGCGGATGTGAGCAGATCACAAATATAAAAATATTTTCCTCGACCCGGACTTGAACAACGGATCTCTCCACTTGCCGGGCGGATGCTGTAACCACCTGAGCTATAGAGAAAAGGGACTTTTACACTGAAATCTGCGATCTTAAAATGCGCCAAAGTGCTCCGAATCATTATCCAGAAGATTGCATATATATATATATATGTGTATATATATATATATATATATATATATATATATATATATATATATATATATATATATATATATATATATATATATATATATATATATATGCAATCACCTGCAGCTCCACCCAAGCTAGTTGATTTTTCGGGTACCAGAACTTCCTGGGAAACCATAATCGGCACAGGGAATGGAACTGGCCCCACTCCCCTGATGTGTGAATATTCACACGCCGTCGGGCTTGGTACATGTGTGCGCTCTACCATCACCTACTAAAACGCCCTTCTTGTTAATTACTGTGTTTATGGTTTTTTTATGTATGCAAGGAACTTATCCCCTGGAAATCCATTAAAACGTACTGAAATTACAGAAAATACTTTTAATTTGGACGATATAAATTGGAGTATACAAGGTCTATCCCAAAGGAACTGACAGAGTAGATTTAAAAAATTGTTGACAGAATGAACACATTCATTCAAAAGTCTTAGAAGTAGCACCCTTGTGCGTCCACACACCGCCTCGTTTACCTTCCGCAAGGTGGCGCCCTGGATGCCTCTAAGTATTACTTTTTGTACATGATGTATTGAACTCCGGTGAAAGTAATATTCCAGTTGATGCGATATTCCTAAATTTTAAGAAAGCTTTCGATAAAGTCCCTCATTGTAAATTACTGGCGAAATTGGAAACTTAGGGAATACACGAGGGTATTATTAACTGGATTAAACAATTGTTAAGTGATCGTGTCCTAGACAGTGTATCATCCGATACTGTGAAGGTCACGTCGGACGTACCACAAGGAAGTAGCATAGGCCCCCTCCTATTATTTATTTACATAAATGACCTTAGTACCGTGGTTAATAGCAAGCTCCGTCTCTTCGCTGATGATGCAGTAATTTAGGGGGGCATTCGAAGTCAGGAAGACAGAGTCGTGTTAGCCAACGACCTAGATGCAATTCAAAATTGGGTGCGATATATGGCAATTGGAATTAAATTTTTAAAAATGCGTAGTAATACATTTTTCGGAAAAAAGTAATTCCCTCCCTTATAGTTACAAAGTGAAACAAACCAAAATCACGAGGGTAGATTCCTTTAAACGCTTGGGTGTAACAATTACTCACGATCTCTCCTGGGGAAAACACACACGAGAAATATTCGGTCGTGCTAATAAAAAATTGGGATTTGTGAAAAGAGTGCTAGGTAAATGCGACGAAAAGGTGAAAGAACGATGTTTCCCTGCCTTGGTCAGGCCCCACCTAGAGTATGCTGCCAGTATATGGGATCCTCATAGTATAAATTTGATTTCGGAATTAGATCGAGTTCAGCGGAGGGGGGCTAGATTTGTCAAACATTGTATTGGCAACGCAGCAGCGTATCCACTTTGCTAGACAATTTTGGTTGGGATTCTCTTACACAGCGGCTTTTACAATATAGATTAAACTTATTAAAAATATTTAAAGATGGGCCCTTTTCCGATGACATCAAGGATATAATACGAACCCCAACGTGTTACGGTCGAAGGGATAACGAATATAAGATTAGAGAGATAGACTGCAAGAATGACAGGTTTGGAATGTCATTTTTTCCTAGAACCAGAATGCTTGTAGTCGAAATTCCCCAGAAGGTAGTTCATTACAATAAGTATTAACGTACAGGTTAGGGACTGCGCGTGGATATATATGTATATATTTTTTCTTACAGGTTTCCCCCTTCCCCTACCTATTTGAATAAACCCAAACCCTCTCATCCCTTACCCTTCCTTCTGGTGTTACACCCCCTGCCAAACACCTTTTTTGGTGGCTCGCAGGGTATTTATGTAGATGTAAGCTCCATCGTCCAAGCCATTCACTGAGCCGTGGTGACGTTCTATCAGTATGGATTTGAGGTGAGGTAAGAGCCATAAGTCTTGTAGGGCGTTGCCTGAAAACTTTCTATCCTCTCTGACATGTACAAGAAACCCTTGCCAGATTCGCCTTTAGCCTTACTGAGCCCTTTCTCCAGCCAAGCCAGAGGAACCGCCTCCTTTCCGTCCGGGAAAAAATAGGTTATACTAGTGCATTGGACTGACCCTGTAAAGACGTTAAGGCGATTGAGCGGGGAGTAAACTTTTTTGTACCATATTCTTATTTATATTGATGAAATTAATACAGAAACAGTCCGACATCTTGGCAATGGAGATACCATTATTCTAGTATTAAACATCCCCATATAAATAATTCCACATAAATTATATGGAAGAACTTCTCAAAGACGAATGAACTTACAGTGCAGTGTCTGCTCACCTTACCTGGAAGAGAAGAATACCAAGATTAATAATGTATTGGAGGAATTAATACGCACACAAACAAATTACTATATGTATATATATATATATATATTTTATTTTTTATCCTTATAGATTGTTTGATCCATATGAGTGAAAGAAAGAGCCGTTCGAACTGAATTTTAATGCCGTTTTTCCTTTACAGCGTATAGTACTTGACATAAATATGATATTTAATAACAAAATAAAGTCTAGCGTAATTTGTTTAATATAAATGATTTCAAAATCATTTTATATTGACCATTAGCAATGACAAAAGCACTATCATGGACTACAACCTTGACGAGGTGGAAAGGCTAGTGCGTTCCGATGGCCCTAGAGCTGTGCTGGGGGGAATAACAATAATTGCTCCTTGTAGGGCCACCCATGCCAGATACGTCGAAGGTTAGGCGCCAGTCGAAAGGTACTCCACACAGCGTCTGTTCCTCAATGAGGCGGCTGAAAAGGTGTCTGACCCCAGTGGAGCGACCATTATGTGATGGTGTCACGATAAAAACACTATTGAGGAGGGCAACGGGTAACCACCTCAATTATTATTCTCAAGAAAATAATGATGGACAACATAAAGAAATTAAGTCCTGGCAACTGCGGGACTCGGCCCAAGGAGCCGTGCGTCGTTCCCGGCAGCGAGGGAGGCATGGTTTCCGCGGTCGTCATCCCACGAAACCCTTGCGGGGGAGAAATAACAACAGCAGGACAGAAGACGCAAAAGAAGACAAAAGTAGTTAGAATAGGAGCATGGAACGTCAGGACAATGTTGAGGACAGGTAAATTAGAAAATATTTAGCGAGAGATGGAAAGAGGTAATATAATTGTTCTAGGTCTATGCGAGGTGAGATGGAAGTATAGCGGGGATTACTGGAGTGATAATTATAGAATAATATACAGCGGCGGGGAAGAGGGTCAACGAGGGGTTACCATAATATTATATAAAGGGGTAGCAAGAAGCGTAATCAACCAAGAGCAAGCTAGTGAGAGAATATTACTCCGAGTGATTAAAGCAGAACCGACGAACTTGGTCATTGTTCAGGTATACATGCCACCGAGCAACCACAAGGAGGAAGAAGTCGATAGGATGTTCAATGAGTTAGAGTATATAATCGCATGTGTTCCTGCAGGGAAACATTTGATAGTGATGGGGGATTGGAATACGACGGTAGGCGAAGGAAGAGATGGTGGTGACGTGGGGGACTAAGGGTTAGGCACGAGGAATGAACGCGGTGAGAAAGCGATTGAATTCTGCAGGAGACAGGGGTAATCACCTTATGACACTTATGTTTTGAGGTGTCTAAACTATGGTTTAGACACCTAAAAAGGCGTAGGCATACATGGAAAATTTGAATCTTAATGGAGGACTATGAGTTAGCATTGAGTAATGAACGCGGGGGGAAACAATTGTGTTTTGCAGGTTGGTTATCACCAACACATGGTTTAGAAACCACAAAAGGAGTAGGAAAATGGAATGGATACATGGAAAATGCCAGGTGACTCAGAAAGGTATCAGTTAGATTATATTATGGTTAGGCACAGGTTTAGGAACAGTATGATAAATTTGCAAAGCTTCCCAGGAGCGGATGCACACTCTGACCACAATTTAGTTTTTCTGAAATATAGCGTCCGTATAAAAATGATAAGGCAGGGGCGGCGGGTTAGGAAATGGAATGAGGAAGCGTTAAATGGATTGACAAGGAAGGAGTATCAGCAGGCTGTGGAGAAAATTATGGATGACGGTAAACAGATGAATATTATCGAAGAAAAATGGAAATTTATCAAGAAAATGATATCGAAAGCCGCAAACGACATTATATGAACCGTTAACGGGAAAAGGATTGGGAAACCTTGGGTCACGGATGAGATGATTGGAAAGATGGATGAAAGAAGAAGATGGAAGAATGTAAACACAGAGTTAGGCAAAATGAAGTACAAAGAATTAAACAATAAATTGAGAAGGGCCACAAATAAAGCAAAAGAAGAATGCTGGAAAACGCAATGCGAGGATATGGAAAGTTTACAGAAGAAGGATGAAATTGGTGCTTTATACAGCAACGTTAAGTTATTATCGGGGAGTAAGAAGGCATGATCTGTGCAAACAGTGTAGGATAAGTAGGGTAAGATGATAGTTGAACCAGGAAAAATCCAAGACAGATGGAAGGAATATATAGAAATACTGTATGGTAAAGAACTTAGGCCGACAAGGTTAGACATAGAAAAGGAACATGACGTAGAAGAAGATAGCTTAGGTCCAGGCATACTCGACGATGAAATAGAAAGGGCATTTAAGGAGATGAAAGCAAATAAGGCCGTGGGGGTAGACAAAATTCCTGTAGAACTGTTGAAATATTTAGGTAAATGTGGTAAAAACACTCTATATGGACGGATTCGTAGTATCTTTGAGGAAGGAATTTGGCCGGAAGATTTTGTGAGATCAGTGTTAGTTCCTATTCCGAAAAAGGTAAAGGCTATTTCAACAAAAGGATAAAGAGTAAGGCAAATGATTACTTAGGGGATGGTCAGTTTGGATTGAGGAATGGGAGAGGTACGCATGGTGCCATTGCAGTAATTTGATTACTAAATGAGAGGAATATAGAATACAATCAGGACGTATATGCCTCTATCGTAAATGTCGATAAATCGTATGATAAGAGTGAATTGCGAGAAACTGATGCGTCCCTGCAGCAAACAGGAATAGATTGGAGGGACAGGAAACTGATCCGCAACCTGTACATGTCTCAGACTGCTCAGGTGCGAGTGGGGAACGGAGAGTCCGGCTGGGCAGTGTTAGGAAGAGGTGTAAGGCAGGGTTGCCCATTGTCACCTGTGCTGTTCAATGTATATGTGAAGGAAATGATTAAAGAGGTATGGGTCGAACTGGCGATAGGAATGAAAGTCAGAGGAGAGTTCGACAAATCAGTTAAATTTGCTGATGACCAAATATTAGTTGCTCAGTTAGCCAAGGGGTTGCAAACATTGCTGAGTGAATTGGAGGTTCAGTATGATAAATATGGGATGAGAATCAATATTAATAATACAAAGGTTATGCGATTTCCCAGAAAGAAAAAGACTAAGGTAAATATTAAAATAGGCGGGGAAAAAATAGAGCAGGTAGAACAGTTTACATATCTCGGAAGTGTTTTGGACCAATACGGTCAAAGTGGTAGGGACGTAAGTAGAAGAATTGCGCTAGGCAAGGAGGCTTTCTCAAAGAGGAGGGAGTTGATGACGGGGACGTTGAGTAGAGATGTTAAGGCAATACTCGTAATAACTTTGATATGGAGCGTAGCTATGTATGGTGCGGATACGTGGTGCAGGAGGATAGACGTAGACTGGAGGCTTTTGAAATGTGGGTGTGGAGAAGAATGGAGAAGGTGAAATGGACCGAAAGGAAAACAAATGAGGAAGTATTGGAGATGGTGGGTGAGTAGAAGTGTTTGTTGAGAGAAATCCAATGGAAGCAGGAAAAATGGATGAAAGGCGTATCGAGCGGTAGTGGAATGTTGAAGAAGGTAATAGAGGGGAGAATGTTTGGCAAACAAGGAACGTGCAGGAACAGGATAGGAATGTTGGTCGCGATTAATGGAGGAAAGAAGTACACAGAGATGAAGGGAGAGCCGTTTAGAAAAAGATTTTAAAAATATTTAATTGATAGTTGTGTCCATCCAAAAACCTACGTTAACCGGTAGATTACCGAATAACAAAATGACAGATATTTTCCATTGGTGCCCTTTTCCTTTGGGTACCAATTCTATATGTCACATTTGGAAATCTTAAATCAAAATGAAAGGTAGTACCTTGTCTGTTTGCAATTACAAGAGAGTAGCTAAAATAAGTCCACTCAGATTTAAAAACAGTGATTATTTTTCTATGCATCAACCAAACAACGAAGTGAAGCCTGAAAGGGTAAATTATTTTTTTAAACTGGTGGCCTCTGAAAACTTCAGTTTAATAATGGAATGCGTATTTAGAATCACCATAACTAGGCATATGGTCAGTGAAAACATCATTAAGAGATGGTCTAGGCAAAGAGTATTTGATATTTCATGGATGCAGTTTGGTTTTTAATGGTGATGTTTTAAGTTTACCAGCTGAAGTGAATGTCTTTGAAGGCACAGTTATTTCAAGTGTTCTGAAAATTGAAGTGAAATCAAGATTATAAAAAAGAAAAGACGTTGGTCAATGAGGAAACACTGTAACAAGTAATTACTCTTTCATTTTGTATTATTTTATCTAATTTATTTTGTCAGTTAAGTATTTTTTCAGAGTTTCCTTCAATGTTTTGCCACGAAAACTTTGAAAAAAAAAACTGAAACGCAAGTGCACAATGGTAATAATTTAACTTTTTCAACTCCAGAGCAAACATGTTATAATAGAGCAATAAAACTTAAGAAGCTTAATTTAATAAACTTAATTTAAAACCAAAGAGCTTAATTTAATGAAAGGTGCTACTTGTTAACGCAATTAAGTTTTTTAAGGCAAAAATGAATTAATTAAAATGTAAAAGTGACACTCAAACAATAGATTGCGTTTTATCATGTACGAACGAACTCATTAATACCTTTTCTAGTTACCACTTTGGTAAATAACAAATAATGTGAAATTAATTTTGTTTGTTAATAAGTACGCCCAAATTCAAGAAAAACCGATGTAAAAATGTCGGTGAATCGAGTGTAAGAATATTTTTTTTTGCAAACGTTTTCATCAATTTTAAATTATTTCCGGAATATCTTCTACAACGACACATTCTCACAAAAAGAGTATAAATGGTGTATACTTCACCGAGACACTTTTAGAAGTGTCTCGGTGAAGTATACACTGTTAAACAAAATTTCTTTCTAGAACTTTTCCGATGCGCTTAAGGACACTTTTACGCTCAGGTTTTCTCAAACTATTCCTCAGCTGGCCGTATTTTAGTGCATATTAATACGAAGATAAATCTATCTCAGGAAATACATCGTTAAATTCAAATAAAGTATGTATTTTAAAATTAAACAGAAGAATGATCAAAACTTTGAGTTTAAAAGACACCAACGCATATATTTAAGCTCATCTTACTTCGGAGTATTGTTTCTCTCTTCATTGTTCTCTCATGAGACAACAGGTAATATGGGAAATTAAGCTTAATTTAACTTTGGCAATTACAGTGCAGTAACCCCGACTCTGAATGGGGCATTACCATTAATCCGCCAGCAGAGAAGAGAAAAAAGGTATATATTTTGTCTCTTGGTAAAAACTAAGAAAAGAGAAACGAGGAAAAGGACGATTTAAAAAATTGGATAGAGTGCGATTATGTAAATTATTCTTTGCTTGAATAACTCAATTTGCTTAAACTAAGGTTGAAAAAAAGTCAGTATTCTCCTCGCAAAAGCATTGCAAGACCATTATTTACTTTCGAAAATACCTTCATAGATTCTTTAAATACGCTTCGGCATATTAAAAACATGTACGCATGTGCGACGTCAATGCTTTTTTGCGTAAATTGATGAAGGTTTTTACAATAATTTTGATTACTCTAACTTCATAGCTACGAATATCATTTAGGGCACGAAATCGAATATCAACAATAAGGTAGTTTATTAATATATTGTTTCGTTCCTACGCTAAGGATTGAAGGCCACCTCTCCTTTGACCTTATGCCTAAACACTCTCACAAGGTTATAGTCTATGAGGCAGAGAATGAATAGGTTTGACAATTCTTTTGTTGGCTCACTGAAGCATTGCACTCGAAAATTATCTGTTATAAAGCGAAAACAACACTTTTGTTCAAAAATAACATTCAAATTTTGTAGAAATTTATGTATCGGATACAACTTTTTTTCTGCGGCTTAAACCGTCTCTCTTAGGCCAAGGTTTTCCGCATATTAAATGAGAAAGTCTCTTCAACTCTTTTAATTTTTACGTTTTTTAGATTGAAACTTTAAAATATACTTGGTGTCGCAGTATTTTTATTCATCATAGGCCTGTGGAGCAGTTACTGGATAGGAAAAATGTTTTAATTTGATTGAGGGGAAAAAACAAGAAACCTAAATCCCACCAATGTGGTAATTATATGTTTCTACAAGTACAAGTAAATTTATGTATAAATATATGTATATATGTATAACTACGTGTCTGGGTGTGATGCTGGAGGTCGCTGGTTCGAATCCCAGGGCTGCCGAAAATTTTTCAGTGTAGGAAAACTTGGCTAATTGATTTTTCGGAACGAGGCAACTATACATTTTCTGAAAAATTTCAATAATGGTATTTCGGAACGAGGCAAAGAACAAAATGGACCCCTGAGCCCATGTTGAAAGGCGGCAGTTTCACCATTCGGTACAGATGGCGCAGACCAAGTGGGTCGGCCCGGCATCAGCTGCCACGGTCGCGGGCGAGAGTGAAGTTCAAGGTATCGGCCGCAGTACTGCGATGTGGAAGGCAACGGGGAAACCACCACATTATTCTCCTTAGAATATGCTGCCTTGCTTTAAAAATGTGACATGATGGCTTTCCTCCCGGGAAAATATTCCGGGTGGGGACTACTGGGAGGGGAACATCAGTCAAGTTGGACAAATGTAGGAAAGGGATTTGGAACGTGAGATCATTGGGAGTGTGCGGGAAGTTGGAAAATTCCAAGATAGAGATTGTCAGATTTGGAGTCGACATCCTAGGAGTGAGCGAGGTTAAATGGGCCGGGGCCGACGACTTCTGGAGCGACGGATACAGGGTGATATACTCAGGAGACGATCGGAGAATTGCAGGAGTGGGCATTATATTCAAGGAGTGGGGAAGAAGAGTCAAATCGTGCTGGCAATACAGTGAGAGGATTCTATTGATAATGCTAGAGGGAGAGCCTACAGACACAGTGATAGTCCAGGTGCATATGCCAACATCCAGCCATTCAGAAGAGGAAATAGAAGGTGTATACGAACAACTGGAAGAGGTTCTAGGAACAGTAAAAGGGAAGGAAAACCTCATGGTAATGGGTGATTGGAACGCTGTGGTCGGCGAGGGTCGGGAGGGAAGGAGCGTGGAACAGTCCGGCTTGGGAAAACGAAACGCCGCGGGAGAGAGACTGATTCTGCAACGAGGAAATATGGCAGCGGTAAACACCATCTTCGATCAACATCCGAGAATAAGATACACATGGAAGAGTCCTGGAGCAAAGGACGATACCAAATTGATAATATCTATGTCAGGAAGAGTTACAAGAACCAAGTTAAGAAGTGTAAGAGTTACCGCGATGCAGATATAAATAGCGATCACAACCTGGTGATTGTGGACAGCAGACTGCGATACAATAAGATGAAGAAAGAGACACGACGACCCAGATGGAACAAAAAAAAACTGGAAGAAAAGAGCGCAAGGGAAAAGTTACCCGCGGCCATCGAAAGAGAAGGAAATAATGGAAATACCAGCAGAGACGATCGATGGAAAGAAATGAAGAATATAATTACCAACGCTGCAAATGAGCTCCTTGTGAGTAAGGCGGAAATATCTAAGAATCCATGGATAACAGCTCAAATAAGAGATCTCATAGGCGAAAGAAGAAAATACAAGAATCCAAGAAATGAGATTGAAGATGGCCTCCATAAACAGTTGCGGAACGAGATAATACGAGAGTGCAAGGAGGCAAACGAAGAATGGATAGAAAGTTGCTGCGAGGAAATTAATGACAACATGAAAAACAAGGAAATAGCGAGATGGCTAATAAACTAGTGAAGAGGCAATTCGGAGAAAGGAAAACAAAATCGCAAAACATCCGAGCCGCTAATGGAAAAATACTAATAGACGATGACGACACTGGGAATAGATGGAAAGAATATATCGAAGTACTCTATCAAGCTCCCAAACCACTAGAAGATGGCTTAATTAAAGATGAAAGCATGATAAGTAAAGACGATCGGGGCCCTCAAATACTAAGAAGTGAATTCGAGCGAGCCGTGGCAGACCTGAGAAACAACAAGGCACCAGGAGTTGACAAAATAAATGGAGAAATAATCAAGGCACTCTGGGTCAAAGCGAAGGATACCCTCCATGGAATAATCAAAGATAGCTACGACAGCGGAAAGATACCAGAAGACTTTTTACAATAGTATCATGATACCAATACCAAAGAAACCGAAAACAGATAAATTCGAAGAACACAGAACATTGAGCCTGGTGACCCAAGCATCGAAAATCCTTACTCGGATGATTAGCCGAAGAATAGAAGGAAGGATAGAAGGAAACCTCTCAGAAAACCAATTTGGATTCAGGAAAAACCGAGGAGCAAGAGAGGCAATTCTCAGCTTGAGAGTTGTGGCCGAAAAAAATGAGACAAGTAAATAAGCCATTGTACGTGGCATTCGTGGACTTTGAGAAGGCCTTCGACGACGTCGAATGGAACAAGATGTTCAAGATACTAGAAGCGCTAGGACTGGATTAAAACGACAGAAGAATTATTCATAACATATACAAGAATCAGGTTACAAGAATGCAAACGAAAAACGGGAGAAAAATAGAAGCCAAAATGAAGAAAGGAGTAAGACAAGGATGTAACCTCTCGCCAGCAATATTCCACGTATAATGAAATAAGGACAATTTGCACTTTTCCACAGTTTAAACTGTGGAAAAGTGCAAATTGTCCTTATTTCATTATGATGAACTTCCACGACCTCAAGCCTGAATCTGTTGAACTTATTCCACGTATACCTGGAATAGGCAATAAAAGAAACACAAGAATAGGGTATCAAAGGAGTCGAGGTAAATGGAGGAGAAATCAACATGCTCCGGTTTGCAGATGACACTGCAGTAGTGGCGGAAACGCGAGAGGACCCGCAAGCAACTCTGAGTGCTATGGATCAAGTGCTGGGGGAATATAATATGAACATCAACAAGAAGAAAACTAAAATCCTAGTGTGCGGATGAGAGGAGCTGAATGCAGATATCACAATTCGAGGGGTGAAACTAGAACAACTGGAATCCTTTATCTACCTGGGCAGCAGCATAATATGAGATGGAAGAAGTTCATCAAGCGAAAAATAGCCCAAGCTAAGAACGCATTCATGAAGAAGAGGCAATTAATGTTTTTAAAGAACCTAAGGCTGGAAACAAGGAAGCAATTCGTCAAGACTTTCGTGTGGAGCATCGCACTCTATGGTTCCGAGACTTGGAATATTGGAAAAGTGGACCAGCGATGTATAGAAGTCTTTGAAACATGGTGCTGGAGGAGAATGCTGAAGATTAAATGGACGTAAAAAAGTAAGGAATGAGGAAGTATATAGAAGAGTAGAAGGGGATAGGACCACATGGGGAAATATAGGGGAAATAAGAAATAGATAGATTGGACACACATTGAGGCACAATGGATTAAATAGGGATATAATAGAAGGAAAATTAGAAGGAAAGATCTCACGAGGAAGACCAAGAGACATGTACATAGGAAAAATTAAGAAAGTCTTAAAACAGAAAAGTATCAGGGATTGATTGAGTTGACATTAAATAGAGGCAAATGGAGGGCTGCAATAAACAAACCCTAGGATTGAAATACTAATGATTATGATAAAATATATATACATATAAAATTATATATATGTATCAGGGAAAGGAACTGGCCTTCCCTACCCTGATGTGTGAATTTCATCCGCCGAGGGCTCAGTACTGGGTGAACTCTACCAATACCTACAAAACCGACCTTCGGGCTGATTACTGTGTCAATGGTTTATAATATGTATATATATACACACAAAAATATATGTGTATATACATATATTCAGAGGAATCCCAAGACACACTGGGCACCTGAAAACCAACTGGGTTCGGGGCAAGGATAAAAGTACGTAACGAAACATACGGAGAAACACAATGCACAAATAAAATCAAACTGAAAATTTGTGATACGTACATCTGGGTTTGGAATTTGTCAGCTTTCAATTTTTGGATTAGAGTAGTCCCTCTTGAGCTATTGTAGGGAGTTCATCTAGACAACGTGCAGCGTTCTTAGCTACGCTCATGTTCATGGTATTTTATGGGATAAGGTATCTTTTGGAGCTGAAAAAGTTTTTCTTGACTCCAGTTGTTTTCATTGCTGTGAAAGAATATACGGATATAGTTATAGCACGGCTAATAAGGGAGCTGGGGATATCAAAAAAGTGACCAACTTTCTTTTAATTGTAAGGCTTATATGATTTGGTTCTATTTACCACTGTCGCAATTGTAATATTTCTAAAATATGCTTTGAACACCATAGGTTTTTCATAAAAGCAGCACTAACTATTAGTGTACGTAAGTTTTGTAACTCACGAAATCTGACCTCTGGAATGCTTTCCCCACGGTCAACCTTGGTGGGAAACGAGGAGTTGATATTTTTCCAATAAAGTCCTTAATTTTAGTCATCGAAACGTCAGCGCACATTTAGGGCCCCAGGAGCAATTGACACGAAGCACCACCCTTCTTGAAAAATATTTTCCCTAAATCCACCACGCACGCAATAACACATTTAATATTAATGAAGCATTCCCTATTTAGGGCTCGTTTGAGTATAAAGCCACAGTTAACAATTTAGTAAGATTTTTTTGAATGATGTAAACTGACCTTGAAGACAAATATTTTTAGGAATATTATTTTAGCTAATTTAAGAAAATATATTACTTTCCGAAGTAAATAAAGTTAATCTAATATTACATGATGCATGAACAGTTAGTCTTTTTATTGGTAGGGATCATAGTGTAAATTCGTAATTTATCATACGGAACAGGATGCAAGCATAACATCAGGATGTTATATAAAATGCTACTCATTTCCGCCTTTTCATGGGTTTCAAGTGCAGCGGTAATACCCTTTTAAAATAAACATAAATTACCGATTTCCTAGTATTAAGACACTATTGCGAAACTTCATTGCTGATTTATTAATTCAACATTTTTTATAAAGGGTAATTTGAAAAGTTTGAAAAGAAAAAATAACGCACTTTCATCCAAGCCCGATTGCCCGAGACCAGAATCGATTCGCAACTTCCTATCTATTGGAGTGAGTACTTGCAACTTCCTGGGTGACCTATTCCCTCTTCGCCTCGCACGACGGCACCGCAAACACTTCGAAACTGAAACCTTTCCTGTCGTCCGGCACCCGAAGCCACCCCTGCATCCATCCAGTCCCCTTCCCCACGAAGTCCACCAGGGGACGCGTCCTCCGCCGACCGTCGCTGGTGCATCAAGAGGGTCGAGCGTTGCCATGCGCACCCTGTGTCAATTAACGGCCGAAAATATCGCCGTTTAAAGCTCTCGAATCCCTTACACTTTATCTTCCCCTTTCATGATAAGTGCAAGTGGCATTAGAAATGTTTTAATTCAATGAGAATAAATTTAACCATATTAAGGTTAAACTTAGCAATAAATGTCTATAAATAAAGAAATGCCTCACATAAAGATAAATTTGAAAAATTTTACCACTTTAATCTTTAAACCTTTCCTATGAATATAATTTAATATTTATTAACTTATTCAACATATTTTGAAATTTTCCCTTGGGCCATGATTGCGACTTTTTATTATATTATTTATTATTTTCGGTGGACAGAATTGATGAAATTACATTTAGAATCCAACAGCTGTTTTACTTTTACCTTAACCTGGTTAAATGCACAGGATTTGCATGAAAAGTAGCGGTAACAACGTTTACCTGATGTGTGTGTGAAGTGCTGAATTCAGACCGTTGGTTAAGAGTGTCCGTGATCGCAGATTTTATTGCAGTGATAAGGGGACAGTGCACATCATTATCACTGAAATTTGGCGATGTGAAAAATCAGCGCGAAACCGTTCCCGAGTTTAGCGCAAAGAGTAGAGTCCGTGTTTCTGCTTGCAAAGAACTTCTGGAACGGCATCGCGACGATTCTCCAACTCCCTTACTGTCCCCGTTTGGCACCATAAGGCTATTTCCTATTCACAAAAGGGAAATCCTCACTTAAAGACACCACCATGGGACCCTATATGTACCGTCAAGGAAGCTTGCACCCTTACCCTTAGGGACCTTCCGGAATCCGCCTACCAGGGAACCTTCGAATCCTGAACAAGCCACTGGCAAACGTGTGGCGACCCTCAAGAGAAGTACCTTGAAGAATTTAGAGGCATCGTAGCGACAGCTGATATAAATCTATTTTTACGAAACTATCTTAATTAGTTTTCAGACAATGTATGTAAGCCAAATGCAAAAACATAACAGGGCAACGCGCAATAAGTGTTAGCTGGAGATTCTCAGACAGTTTATGTTACAATGGCCTGAAATTACAGCGCTATGAATCCCTGAAAGTCAACGAAAGTTTGGGAGTAATTAAACTAATTCAAATTAAATGATGTTAAAATATCGAGAACTAATATATATTTGATCTTCATTATTACACACTTGAAGCTTACGGGTGGAAAATGGCTTATTTTATTTATTTATTTCCCAAAGCTTTAGTCACTCCAGGGGAGTATTCAGGAATACAAATCATATGTTGTCGGTATTAATCAGTACTCTGAATTTTGATTTAATAATTATTCAAACAAGTATCGTAAAAAAATTGACACGAATAAACACTATTTCGTATCTTGAAAAATCATGATGCAAAAGTGGTCCAATCTGAAACAGCCCGCAAATTTAAGTTTAAAAAGCCTGTGATAATGACGCCATTTATTTGTAAGTTTTTTTCGCGCAAGGTTTCTTAACGCAATTCGGAGAAATACTTGCTCATGTGAAAGAGGCTTTGTTCTTTCCAACCGCAGCGCGGCTTGACGCAAAGCCTGTGGTTCCGGAGTGATGAGGAGGAGTGGGGAGGAAGGCAATGGGGAGGCGAGCGAAACCTCAAAGTCACTCTGCCTCCTTCCTAATCTATGCCAAGGGCGCAACGGACCTCCGCGGTGGATGGATACCATGGGAAACGCAGTCCACTCGGGCGGGTGGCGGAAATGTCTGCGGTGAGGTCGTCAGGGCGATGGCTCAGATTTGGCTGTATCCATGTTATCTGAGGAACAGCACGGCGGATTGTGCCACAACTGGCTCTGCTCCTACATTTGTCGTCTCCGTGCCAAGAGGCCACAGGGTATATACCATGTTTGTAAAAGACTAGAGCTATAAAAGCCGTCTCACAGCAAATTTGATCGTATGCAAGAACATGTGCGTATCTCGTGATGAATATGAACACAAATTTCCGATTGATTAAAAAGAGACCATATTTAACTCCACTCGGGTCCCTAGACTCGATGATGACGTTTCACCGCGAAATGTGGATCGTATTTCGTAGAAATCTTGTGGAGTGTTCAAGTTTTAATGTTTTAATTCCTGAAGACCCGCCTAAATAATATCACGCCAGGCATTCATTCAGGATTAATTTCCAAAGTCCGTATTCATACGGAGGATCAGGTAGCAACTGGTCGTTATTTATGGGAGGCTGTGCTTAATATACAAACAATAATATTCATTTAAGAGAGTTTTGGATGATTTTTTCACTGCTTTTTTCGTATTTAAAAAACTGCAATTTCCGCGATTGGCAATGTACAATTCAAATCACCTAAATGGTTGAATACAGAACATTTTCTCTCAGAATTCTTGCTACATCCCAAATATACTTGCTCTTCGTCTCAATTTTTTCTTGAATTTTTTTAAATGCAATATTCCGTGTTGAGAATGATTCATTAACTTGTCATTTCTCTTAACTTTTTCATGGCATGTAATTTTCATAAACTGAAAATCATTTCACAGTGTTTATCCACGCCCTCTCTAGGAGGAAGTATGGAAAAAGTTCATCTTGTCAGTGACCTCTTTAAAGTAGCTGAATAATTCTGGAAAAAAATATAACTGGACTGCCGAGAGGAAAGGTCCATTTTCAAATCCGTACGATACCTCTAACCGGCTACGCAACTAATTTGAGATAGGTCAGGCCTATTAAATTTGAAATTGTTTCGTGCGTGCCGAGTAAAAGTTAATCTTTGGCAAAACTCATAATGAGCTGCCATCATCCTTTTTAATTAAGCTAATTTTCTTTTCTCAACAGACTCATCTAAAACCAAGTTCGACTCAAGCCATATTTCGTGTCATGAAGTCATAATAACTTCTTGTGCCCCTTAGCAAACTCCTAACGGATCTAAGTCTTGCATCTTTCAAAGGGTTCCAGACGTAATTAAGTGGCCCATACGTAGAAGCTATGACGGTATTTGCTAAATTCAATACAAGAGATGTGCAGAAACTATATAATGTATTAAAATAAATCATGAAACTAATGACAATACAAAGTTTAATCATATAAATTTGAAACGCGCATTCTACAACTATTTTTCGATTAGCTTTTATTCAAATTGCGGCATTTATCATGGTACAGGGGCTTTTCAATTCCATCTCTGAAGCCCTTTGACGTCTTTTACGATGCTAAACCGACCACTGCGGTCTCCGTCGTGATCAATATTGTGGCACTTTTAAAACTGAATGTATTAAAAATGTATTCAACTGGTGAACGGAGAGCCCGTCTATTGGTCTTCTCGGTTTTTTAAAATCTCACTAATTATACCCATGGAGACCCTTAGGCTCCCCGAAGTGGTCCAATACCAGATAATTCTGAAATAGAGCACACAGAATACTCTGACCCTGGGCTCATAATGCGCGAATTTTACACGTGGCAGACCTGAGGACAAGATGAGCTCAACCCTTATACAAAAACCAGAGTTGAGTACTATATTTGTTTATTGTCAGCAAATTTAATGACTGAAATTTACTGGAGATTTTATTTTTTGGTAATCTACCGGTTAAGGTAGGTTTTTGGATGGACACAACTATCAAATAAATGTTTTATAACTTCAACAAAAAAAAAATCCAGCAACCTACTCTACATCAGGTCCCTTTTCACCTCTGTGTATTTCCTTCCTCCCTTCATCCTATTCAATATCCCTATCCTATTCCTGCCCTTTCCTCGCTTGCCCAACATTTTCCCCTCTATTACCTTCTTCAACATTCCACTACCGCTCAATACGCCTTTCATTAATTTTTCCTGCCTCCATAGGATTTCTCTCAACAAACCCCTCTCCTCACCCACCATCTCCAGTACTTCCTCATTTGTTTTTCTTTCTTACTGGAGATTAACATAAGTAATTTGAAGAAAAAATGTAAAATACCATTTTTTATTGTACACTATGCGAGCTATTTCTAATTTATTTATTTATTTTCCCTGCAGTAGTTAACATCGATAAGATGTTAAATAAATATCAGCGTTTAAGGAATTAATATTACAATTTCTAAGTTGGAGTTTATTCGGAAAATCATTCAACCAGAGAAACATTATCATGGATAGGCCTCAATGCACAACTACTTCAATGATTACTTTCAAGTGTATTTCTTTCAAAAACCACCGAAATCAAACGATGACAACCGAATTAGTACTAAATACCCAATTATTGGTGAGATAGAAGAAATATTAGCGAGGAATTACCAGGAAGGGGTGGGAAAAGTAAAAAAAAAATTATTATTTCAATTCGGAACACGAATACTAGATTACCTAAAACTGTGAAAGGGAGATGACGCCACCAGCCAACCAGGTCGCTCGAAAGTGTCTAATATGACGATCAGCCAATCACTTAGTTCAGGATTGGCCAGCAGTAATTCAAGGTGGTTTGTTCAAAAAGTTTCCAAACTTTTTTAAACCGCGCCTCCTGTTCGTTATTTTTCAATCCTTTTTGAAGCGTTGTGTCTGTGAGAACTTCTCAAATAACCGCCTTTACCTAATCGAATGATAGTTTATTCTGTTGATTTATGTGAAGGGTTGTGAAGATGTTATATTTTTGGTTTACTTGTGAAGGGGTGTTCGTGGAGTGTGGCGAAAACTCGGATCCGCGGAAATGAGCTCTTTGAAGGGGCTGCGTTGTTCGGTGAAATTCCGCGTGAAACTTTGCCAATCCTTCAAGTAAACTTTTCAGTTGATTACCACGACTTATGGTGAGGTTTCTATGAAACGTACCGCGTTTTGTGAGCGGTTTAACGAGTTCAAAAACGGGCGGCAATCAACGGAAGGTGACGAGCGTTCCGGAAGTTCAACAGCGTCGACTGAT
The DNA here is from genome assembly GCA_037158775.1 of Hetaerina titia. Lineage (NCBI taxonomy): Eukaryota > Metazoa > Arthropoda > Insecta > Odonata > Calopterygidae > Hetaerina > Hetaerina titia. The sequence goes on from CM073777.1 coordinate 6,913,499, forward strand.
CCCAAAACAATGACCCCCACCCCGAGTAAATGGGCGATCTCATCCGGGAAAATCAACAATTGACTGAGAAAAAACTTTCAGAACAGTGTGGCATCTCGATTGGTTCGTGCTGTGAACATCTGACTGAAAAATTGAGGATGAAAAGTTCGCCGCCAAATTCGTGCCTCGCCTGATGATACAGAACAGAAACGACATTGTGTTCACATCTTTAAGGAACTGTTTGATCGAGCTGAAGAAAATGAAATAATCTTGCTCATGAGCATAGCAGCCGATTAGTTATGATTAAATGGATATGACATCGAAACAAAAGTGCCATCTACACAATGGATTGGTGAAACATATACCCGCTCCTGAAAGAGCTTGATAAGTTCGTTCAATTCGGTCGCTTGTTCTATTAGTGAAGTATTTTTCAGGAATCAGTAAAATTCGTGAGCTTTTTAAACGGACGTCGTACATATGGACCAAAATACCCTGCAGAATTATTTCGACCCGAAGACACTTTCAGAAGTTGGAGCCAAATTGAAGTCGCCTAACACAATGAACTAGACGATAATTCTGAGAAAAGTACATATTACTCCTGTTTAACACTTTTATGTAATGTATTTCATAAGGAAAATTTGATTTGAATCGCTTCCGTAAATCAGTGTTTCTGAAAACACTTTTATAACTGTGTTGCAAAGAAGGCCAATGTGAAATACCGCCATAGAAAATAACACTAAACATATGAACTATTCCAAATTATTATCTGGAATGTGTCTTATTTTTTAAATAGTTAAATCTTAATTCAAATGCGATGCTGAGTACCTTAAAGAGGCGGAATAGAACTCGCCGATATTATGACTGCGGTCGAATTCTCTAAAAGCCAAAACTATTGAGATGCAAGCAGAAAGGAGGGTTATAAACGAATAATTTATCTACTACTCCGCAAGCGATTTGAGATGTATGTAGATAAATGTTAATGCTTTCTAGAAGCTTAAGGATGTATTTAAAAATATACCGCAAATGATAAAATGCGTATCTGCCAAGAAAAATGAAAAAAAAACCTGACAACCTTGTTTGCACAGCAGAAGTTGGATTACATAAACCGGGGGAAGATTATTTCTTTGCCGTGAAAAGAAAATTGTAGGGAATATTAAATTCCATGGAGAAATGAATTTTATTTTTTATACCTTGTTTCATGGACGGTGCGACTTATTTAATAAGAGGGACACTGGATTTCTCTGGAATCTTTCCCCGTCGGATGTAACCTCTTCGCGTGAATAAATACTTCCGAAGGCGTCCAAGAGGGGTCTCATGTGAGAGAAAAACTGTCCTCCCTACTCCCTCTCACTCTCCCCTCCAATATTCCCTCCTGCCCCCCCCCCCCTCGGTCCATCCTCCTCGCCCATCGCCTGGGAAACGCTCGCAAGCCAGTCGACCGACCGACCGACCACGAGGCCTCCTCGGAGAGGTACTTCTCATTTTATTCCCATGCGCGGATAAGGCCTTCCATTGTTCGGCAGTCCGTCCGTCATCCTCATTCTGTCCATCTCTCAGCAAGGATATGATGATGCGAGCGCCCAATTCCCTGGCGGAATAAGAGAGGGGCTTCTTCTGCAGGCGTCCGCCCTCCCTTCGGGTTTCCTTGAAGGGATGATCTCAGTCTTCCTTGTTCACCGCGTCCCCAGGAGCGATTTCCATGGCAACACATCGGCTCCCCATCCTCCAACCCTAGCGACCTCACTCCACGCCGTATTTCGGCGGAATGGCGGCGGGAGGGAAGGGTTTGAAAGTGGTGGTCATTATCGCTCCTCGCTTCACTTCACGGGATTGTTCGTCTTTAAGCCTCGTCCTATCCTCTAAAGAGACAATGACTTACGTTTAGTCCCCATTAGGAAGATACAATTCGGCATTGGGTGAAATGATAGGTTATGCATAAGCAAGAACTCTCCATATTCTGTGCTTCTGAAGAGTTCCAAGAAACTGCGGGAGATGCCGCAACGGGAACTTTTAACGGAGTTATCAGCTAATATGCATTTCAAGGCAACAATTTCAGTGTAAAAATCATTCGCCTAGAACGGGAGTCGAACCGGGATCCCTCGATCCCCGGCCGAGTGCTTTAGCCAGTTAAGCTATCGAAGCGTCCTTTTACATTCTGAAATTTCTGGGGCTTCACATGGACAAGATGTTGTGGCGAAATACAATAAATATAATGTCTCAGATATTCGTAGTCGTGCGCGGTATTTCGTCACAACATATTGTTCCTTTAAAGCCCCCAAAGTTCAATTATTTTAAGAGGACGTCTCGATAGCTTAACTGGCTAAAGCACTCGGACGGACAACGAGGGATACGGTTTCGAATTCCGGTCAAGGCGAATGATTTTTACCCTCTGAAATTGTTGCACTTCTGAGGAGTATTCTTAGTATTACATCGATCAAGAAGTTCCCGGAATTTATTCAGAAAATTAAAAATACAAGTTTATTCATCTAAATCTATATTGTCCCCTTCAAAGTAATCCCCATCGACTACAACACACTTATGCCAGCGCTTGATCCAATCCTCGAAACTTTTTTTATATTCGGTTTTCGGTATGTCCATCAGTGCTTCCTGCGATTTTTCCATTACTTCCTCTCGGCTGCTAAAACGCGTTCCCCGTAATGGTTTTTTAACTCGATTGAACAGAAAGAAGTCACAGGGAGCCAAACAGGTGAATTCGGTGGCTGTTGGATGGTATTTGTTGCATTTTTCGTCAAAAAATTACGAATAATGATAGCACTGTGCGACGATTTCTGGTGTCTTTCGGCGAATTGCTTCACGCAAACGTCTCATAACGCCCAAATAATACTCTTTGTTTACTGTCTGGCCTTCTGACAAAAATTCATGATGCACTACATCGTTGTAATCCATGAAAACCGTCAGCATTGCCTTCTTTTTTGACTGAAAACGACGTGGTTTTTTTGGTCTCGGCTCATTTGGTGAACGCCATTCACTTGCCTGATGTCTGGATTGCGTGTCGTACTCATAAACCCACGTCTCGTCTCCAGTAATGATCCTTTTGATGAATGTGGGATCGGATTCAGCCTCGCAAATCATGTCTTTTGCGACGTCAACACGGTCTCTTTTTTGCATGAAATTGAGGTCTTTTGGCACCAACTTTGCTGCTACACGACGGAAACCCAAATCATTAACCACAATGTCTTGGGCGGATCCATAGGCAATGTTCAAGTCCTCCGCTATTTCTCTGATGGTTAATTTGCGGTTATTGACCAACATTTCTTTTACTTTATCAATTTTTTCCCCGACTTTCGATGTCGATGGTCTGCCACTGCGTTCATCATCTTCTATTGACTCACGACCACTTCTGAACCGCTCGTGCCACTGGTAAACGACCGTTTTTTTTTAGAGAATCGTTGCCGAAACACTTTTCCAACATTTCCAACGTCCGTGCGCCACTAAATCCGTTTTTTACGCAAAATTTAATACAAGTTCGTTGTTGCAAATTTAAATCCATTTCTGCAATTGTAAAAAATCGCCAACACACACAGAGATAGATGTACTCTTGGCTACGTACCTTTGCAAATGTCAAGTTATGACACTAAGATTTAAAGGGAATATCAACAACAGATGTACCAATTTAACAAAAAAAACAGAACTCAAATCGGAACGATGGGAGCGCCACACGGTGGTTATTCCGGGAACTTTTTGTTCAAGGTAGTATTTCAATCCTGTTCCGCTGTCTGATATTTATAGTACATTACCACCTTGCGTTTGAGTTAAATTCTACCAAAGAAGACATCGAGATCCAACTGATGACAGAGTTGGGTGAACCCCTCAGCGAGGTCCAAAACGGGCCGACATTTACAGTCGTTCCTACAAAAGTAATGCAAAAGAACTGCGTATTACATGTTTGGCGATTCAATAGTGGAAGAATTTAGTTCTTATGGAATGATACTGCACGAAAATGGAATAGAAATTAGAACATTAAATGGAGGCCTATGAAAAGATTACTTCTGCTAAAAACTTAGATAGCAAGGCATAGGGTATATCCACAGTACTTCCAATACCAGAACCAAGTTCTTTGTAGAGGAAAAACCAGTCGGTTTTGCCCACAGATTTTTATAGATAACCTGTCAAGTTTTTGATTTTATGCATTCATCTTAATTTATACCAAAGGGATTAATTATTATGAAACATTTTTTAAGGTATATCGTATAAGTTTCCTTTATCTAAATGCGTGGGCAGGAGATGAAAAGATGGGGGGCAAGAGCGGTGAGACGAGAAATGCCTCCGGGAGAGGGTTAGGTAGGGGGAATAACAGACCATCGCTCTGGGAACGACCCTCGCGGAGCCGAAGACCTTTGTATGGGCAATGTACGCATTGAATTCTGCGTAGGAAGTCCACCGTCCTTTGAATCGTTTCCGCTCTGTGGCCGTCGATACCACCAACGGAATCAAGTTTTCAAAATGAGCTAGCATTTACAAGTCAGAAATTCTGAATTTTTTAAATTATAATTTGCTTAAAAGATGAAAGAAGGGATTTGAGAGAGGAGAACAGGTCCAAAAGACCGAGGTTAAACATTTATTAGAGGTTTCAAGTGGATATGCTTGGAGATTGGAGGTAGTTAGTTTAACATCTTAAAGCAAAAATTTGTGAAATACCCGTATGTTGAGTGGAAATAGAAGATAGGAGTAGTATTGGATGAATAGGACGTTGACATTAGGACTAGGATGTTAATCAAGAACGCGAAGGAGAGAACCACCCACCACATTGTTTTTACCATATTCTGCTCTTTAAAATGAAAAATTTTGAGGAGTCCTCAGGAGAATCATGCAATATTGCAGTTTTTGGACAATTGAAATTCTCCAGAAAGAGCATTCTAGAAGCCGAAAAACCAGAAGAGCCGCTTCAAATGTCTATTGTTTAAAAACAACATAACTGTATTTCCTATGATTCTGCGAATATCATATATTTGAGTTTACATTCAAAGGGCTTTGTTGTAGGGATATCAGCCGCAATTGAATATCCGACGAATAATTAGGTCAACATTAAAAATTATCCGTCACCTTTTAACTGTGGACTACCATTGTGGAATATCCATTATTCCAAGAATGTAATCATCAGATGATTATATATCAGAGAGACTTTCATTACATTTTTTATTATTTTCTAATTAGTTACACGGTCTGATCACCTTATAATAATAAAGTTCTTTCAAATTCAATAATTAAATATTCTTCCTGCCACTTGGGCTGGAGTAAATTCCGATTTTAAAATTATATTAGAACTTTATGTACGAGCTCGTGTTAATGATGTGTATGTGTGTATATATATATATATATATATACATATATATAACTTTTGGACGGCACAATATAACACAGAATAAAACAGATAACACGTAAAAGGACACACTGTAGATGATTTGAGCTTTCGGCCTACTCCGAGGCCTTCTTCAGGTAAGACTCTATATATATATATATATATATATATATATATATATATATATATATATATATATATATATATATATCCACACAAATTTAACATTTACATGCATAATCACCTAACATTTGAATATATGTTTTTCGTATATGTATATATTCCTTAAAATCCCATTTAGGAATTCTCATACAAATAGCCCAAGAACCAGGAGAAAGGGTCATTTTTATCTTGTTGTTTCGATTGTATCCCTCTATGTTAATTTATCTATTTTAAATTAACGCTCCTGTTAAGCATAAGTTTTATTTATTGTTCATTTTAAATTTCTTATTGATATGACAAGAATGATATTTAAAACTATAGGGGTTGACTCCAATACCTATTTCGTTTATATTAGAAAATAATTACGTCAGTCACTTTGTTCCTTTGCTCCCGCTCGTATCTATATCTAATTTACATATTTGCCCATCATCCGTTCAACATATATTGATTCCTGGAAAATGTGCTAAGTCACTGAACACAAAAAGTAGCTAAGTCAATCCTCTGAAATGCCTCCGTCTGAAATTTCAAATCGCACGGTCTCTATTTAACGGATTCACTCGTGGACACGTGCGTGGCTGAATCCCATCTGTATCAGAGTCAATAAACTTACGCGAGAAGAATGTGGATCCTTGGTTAAACATCCGACTGAGTCGGATCAACAATCATCTCTCTTGCGCGGGAGTACATCAAAGTGGATTCCACAGCCGTGACGGAGGGTGTGTTTTCTCGTAGTCCCATAGAGGATCTCTGCTCTCCGGGATCAGAGAGGTAGAGAGAGAGCACTGGGCAAAAGAGGCGTGATTTGACTTGTGTGCTCCTGGGAGCCCGACGTAGATCGATGTTCTTCTTCGCTGGAAAACGTTCAACCCAACTTCGTTACATTGACATTGTTGTGTCCCGTTGAAATTCCTAGGTTTACATTTTCGTGCAGTACTGATGTAAACTGGAACCATGTTGCAAACCATATTTTTGCAAATTTGTATGAGGAAATAGCGACAAAACCGTCTCAAATTCACCTTATCATTCTAATTTTAATCTAGAAGTATTTATTCATGGCTGGCTAATTCCTAAGGGGTGATGAGCAAATGTGTAAATTAGATGTAGATACGAGCGGGAGCAAAGGAACAAAGTGACTAATGTAATTATTTTCTAATGTCAACGAAATAAGTATTGGAGTCAACCCCTATAGTTTTAAATATCATTCTTGCCGTATTAAGGGCTAATTCCTCCTATTACTCCTGATCATTTTTTGAGAGCAACTTTCTTCACTTTAATTCTTTTTTTTAAACTTGCAGCTCAAGATTTATATTCATTGATATAATACAAATATGTCAATACACATATGCATATGTGCCTGTTAATACGATTTTGAATCATCCTAAAAAATATTTGTGCCCTTATTAATTTCCCTTGTCAAGCCATCATAAAGTGTACATGTACTACCTTGATCAATAGGTTCCCGGAATTTATTCAGAAAATTAAAAATACAAGTTTATTCATCTAAATCTATATTGTCCCCTTCAAAGTAATCCCCATCGACTGCAACACACTTATGCCAGCGCTTGATCCAATCCTCGAAACATTTTTTATATTCGGTTTTCGGTATGTCCATCAGTGCTTCCTGCGATTTTTCCATTACTTCCTCTCGGCTGCTAAAACGCGTTCCCCGTAATGGTTTTTTAACTCGATAGAACAGAAAGAAGTCACAGGGAGCCAAATCAGGTGAATTCGGTGGCTGTTGGATGGTATTTGTTGCATTTTTCGTCAAAAAATTACGAATAATGATAGCACTGTGCGACGGTCTCGACGCACTGTGCGACGGTCTCGACGCACTGTGCGACGGTCTCGACGCACTGTGCGACGATTTCTGGTGTCTTTCGGCGAATTGCTTCACGCAAACGTCTCATAACGCCCAAATAATAGTCTTTGTTTACTGTCTGGCCTTCTGGCAAAAATTCATGATGCATTCCAACATTTCCAACGTCCGTGCGCCACTAAATCCGTTTTTTACGCAAAATTTAATACAAGTTTGTTGTTGCAAATTTAAATCCATTTCTGCAATTGTAAAAAATCGCCAACACACACAGAGATAGATGTACTCTTGGCTACGTAACTTTTGCAAATGTCAAGTTATGACACTAAGATTTAAAGGGAATATCAACAACAGATGTACCAATTTAACAAAAAAACAGAACTCAAATCGGAACGATGGGAGCGCCACACGGTGGTTATTCCGGGAACTTTTTGTTCAAGGTAGTATTAAATGTATCGGGTAAATTAAAAAAAAATAGATTGATTTCAGATATTGCTATAATACCCTCAAAATTATTCAAAATACAACCCTTGAGCGTCGAAACAATTTTGCTAGCTACTTTTTCACTACTCTAAAGCACCCTTTTAGGCGGATTCCGAAAGATCCTTGGTACGTGTGCAAGTTTCATTGATGGCATTCAGGGTCCCATTATGGTGTCCTTGGAGGAAAGGAGGATTTAACTTTTGGGAAGAGGAAATTGTCTGTTGGTGCCAAGTAGGGAGAGTAAGAGGGTTGGGGAATCGTCGGGGAGCTGTTGCATAAGGTCTTCGCAAGCAGACCTCGACTCTCTTCTCTTTTGGTTGTCCGTCAAGGCCTTCGGGAGAACAAGTTGCATCACCAAATTTTCAGTGATAATTGCGTGCACTGTCATCTTATTAGTGCTAAATAATACAATATGCGATCATGCGCACACTTAACCGACGGTTTGAATTTGGCATTTTACGCACACGTGAGGAAAAAATTGTTGCTGATACTTTGTATACAAACCTTGCATAAACAAACAAAAGTCCAATTAGAGATAATAAAAATATAACGAGCTGTTCCACTAGGGATAATTGTATTATAATAATTAATGCCATTAATTAAATGTATTGTGCGAAATACATATTTGAAAACAATCAATATTAAAATAGGGGTTGCGTAAAGATGTTCACATACGAGTAGATGTTTGTTAAGAGGCTGTGCGAGGGCTTAACGATGAACAGGTCACGCCACTGGAAAATTGTACGAAATAGGCAGGTTATCGGTAATATAGGGTACTGTGCTGCCGTCACGCTTGTCTAACTGTTTCCATTTTTAAATGTAACTGTAGAATTTTAAATGTGAAAAGTATGATAAATGCGAATAAATAATTGTCATTCTTTCATCTTCAAAATGTGTTACTTGAAAATTTCATTTTATTATGTATTTTTTGTTGTAACAGGAAAAAGGTTGGTGAATAAAAACGACTCTGAGCCAATACAATACGTGATGGGTTATTTATTTTCTTAGATTTCTCTGAGAGGCCAATCACCTCTCCGAGTCTTAACGATGTCCTCTCCTCTCCGCCCAAGGACCTGGGGAAACCGATTGTAAGGAGCGCCTCCCAACCATGGCTCCAACCACGACATTGGCATTAATATGAGATGTGAACGCGATACAATATTGATTTATTTGTCTCTAGTATAGCATCAGCAACAGCCGCCGTAAGATGAAACGTGGTCAGTTAACCCACGCTTACTTCTGAAACTGAAAAACGATTTCTACGGCGGCATTCCTTCAGTGATTTAAAATTTAAGGTGATCGTGATTTCGCGGGAGTCAGCGCGTGCAAACTTCCCTCACGTGCATTTGTTCTGCGACCAACGAATGAATGCCATCCAATGCAATTTTCGGTATTTCTGAAAGTGCTGCTCGACTATCTTCTCTCACAAAGGCATCCGCAATGTTACTTTTTGATTCCGAGAGAGCAGTGGCATGAGCACCTGGTTCACATTTCTTTGAAATTGACTCTCTCCTCTCTTTGAACACTTTCAATTGTAATCCAACAATTTCAGAGAGTATAAATCATTCGCCTTGACCGGGATTCGAACCCGGATCCCTCGATATCCGGCCGAGTGCTTTAACCAATTAAGCTACCGAGACGTCCTCTTCCACTCTGAAATTTTGGGAGTTTTAAACAACATCTTGTTCCTTTAAAGCTCCCAAAATTTCAAAGTGTAAGAGGTCGTCTCGGTAGCTTAATTGGTTAAAGCACTCGGCCGGATATCGAGGGATCCGGGTTCGAATCCCGGTCAAGGCGAATGATTTTTACTCTCTGAAATTGTTGCATTATAATGCACACATAGCGGATGACTCCGTTAAAAGTTACTGTTGCGGCATCTCCCGCAGTTTCTTGAAAGAACTTTCAACTGTCTTCAAGTTCTTTTCTGGTGTAGAGTAGACTTTCCAAAATCCTCCTGCAGCAACTCAAAGGCCTCGCCTGGCCATTTATTCAAGCCTAAGTTAAATTTCCATGCTGCGTTTCTTATTTACTCCGTCGTTGCCATAGGGAAATATATTTTTCAATTTACAGAAACTGCTTAAGAACTAATTGTTTAGTCAAATCAATGAAACAAATATAATGTTAATTGAGTTAACCTGTTCTTACTGAACAACTCTCTTATATTTATAATCCATTCTGAACTGAAATATTTATATTCCCGTTGGAAGTATTAATAAAATATGTAAATCAGTTATTTTGACCTTCTTCTTCCTCTTTCTATGTTTGTTTATTAATTATTTCATCTACGTTTTTGTGTACCGTGAGGATTAGTGTAGGGAGCCGAATGGTCGCTGTATTGAGGCACGCAGTAGGTCAGTGCAGCTTGTGGCTGCAGTGATTGGAAGGTCGTTGGTTTACAATAGCGAGTCAAAATGAACAATACAAATGAAATTCCTGGCAAATGTGCCATTCTTTCAATGATAAGGTTCAGACAGATAAAAAAATTCAAACCTGCCGACATTTATCGAGAATTTCGTGCGCTGTACAGACTAAATGTGATGAGTGGCATAGCTGTGCGCCAGTGTCATCGTTCGTTTAAGAGGGAGCACACATGTCCACGTTGACGACAGAGGTGGTCGCCTCTCTGTGATGAACAATGAAACAGCCAAAGTGCCACCGACACCCAGTTGCATCTGTTGCTGCCAAACCTTCGAAGCGAATCTTCAGCAAGCGGTTCCTCTTCCCGCCAATCGTTATTTCCCTCTTTAATCCACTCCCATCGCTCTCCTCGTTCTTCTGACTTCACTAACGTTGGCCATTGAATCACTATCAAAAATGATTTCCCCTTCGACTAAATTTATATGGCCTTGGCGGGATGCAGTGGAAGTTCGTCATTATGCGAAAAACAAATTCGTACTTTTTCACAGTTTTAATCTGTGGAAAAGTGCAAATCTGTCTCTGTAAATCTGTAAAAATTTAAAAATTAGGTTACATTTGGATAAAAAAGGATTGGTGCCACAGTTTGAGTATTCGCCTAAAGACCCTTAGATTATTTATATTGAAATTTTCAAAATGGAATTTTCATTCAATTAAGTTGAAAATATATAAAACAGTTGTGATAATCTATTCATTCTATATTGCTCGCGAAAGATGATAACCAAACGGCAAGGGCTAAATGATTCGCCTCTTTCGTGATTCCCTTAGGTATTGATACTTTCATGAATGAATCGGCATCACCCTATCTCCAATAAAGAAGCTGTAAAAAGGACAGGTTTTACGATTTGTCCGACGATCCCATAAATCATTATTACGGCTTCGTTTTGTACGCGACCTTAAGGAATAACGTGACCTTTCCCACTTATTCCGGAAAAGCTTTAAGATGACCGAAACGCCCGGGCGATAAAATTTTCTTCCTTCCATTATGGTCTCCCCTCTGTGGTGGGGCGCACGTGCTCTGCAGGTCAAACACGACTCCGGGGACACAACGAGGTGGATGCACTTGGTGCGCAACCCACTGTAGTCACAACCGGGATAATAATTCCCTGCGAAAGGAAGACTTAAATCTCAAAACCTGCAGACCGCCATACGGAAAAGGACGCCGTCGACGAAGTAGAATTACGTGCATCTCCCATCTTCCCCTTCTTCTCCTCTTTCATGTGATTCCATTCACTTAATTTCCCATGTAGGAAACTATTTCTGCTCAGAGTAAGAATCTTTTCACCTTCCTCACTAGACTTGTATTCTTAATGCTCTCGTATTTCTATCCGTCTATTTATACCTGAGTTTACAGAAGAAGGGTGAAATTGGTGCTCTATACAGCAAGGTTAAGTTATTATCGGGAAGTAAGAAGGCAACATCTGTGCTAACAGTTAAAGATAAGTGGGGTAAGATAATAGTTGAACCAGGAAAAATCCAAGAGAGATGGAAGGAATATATAGAAACACTGTATGGTAAAGAACTTAGGGCGACAGGGTTAGACATAGAAAAGGAACATGACGTAGAAGAAGATAGCTTAGGTCCAGGCATACTCGACGATGAATTAGAAAGGGCATTAAAGGAGATGAAAGCAAATAAGGCCGTGGGGGTGGACAAAATCCCTGTAGAACTGTTGAAATGTTTAGGAAAATGCGGGAAGAAGGCCCTATATGGACTGATTCGTAGTATCTATGAGGAAGGAATCTGGCCGGAAGATTTTGTGAGATCGGTGTTAGTTCCTATTCAAAAAAGGCAAAGGCTTCGTCATGTGAGGACTACAGAACAATAAGTTTGATAACCCACGCAGCTAAAGTTATTCTCAGGATCATCAACAAAAGGATAGAGAGTAAGGCAAATGATTACTTAGGGGATGATCAGTTTGGGTTCAGGAAAGGAAGAGGTACGCGTGATGCCATTGCAGTAATGAGATCACTAGTCGAGAGGAATATAGAATACAATCAGGACGTTTTTGCCTGTTTTGTAGATTTCGAAAAAGCGTTTGATAGAGTGAATTGGGAAAAATTAATGCGTGTATCGCAGAAAATAGGAATGGATTGGAGGGACAGGAGACTGATCCGCAACCTGTACATGTCTCAGACTGCTCAGGTGCGAGTGGGGAACGGAGAGTCCGGATGGGCAGTGTTAGGAAGAGGTGTAAGGCAGGGTTGCCCATTGTCACCGGTACTGTTCAACGTATATGTAGAGGAAATGATTAAAGAGTAATGGGAAGAACTGGAGGTAGGAATGAAAGTCGGAGGGGAATTAGTAAAATCGGTTAGGTTTGCTGATGACCAAGCATTAGTTGCTCAGTCAGCCAAGGGGTTGCAAGCATTGTGGAGTGAATTGGAGGTTCAGTGCGATAAATATGGGATGAGAATCAATATTAGTAAAACAAAGGTTATGCGATATTCCAGAAAGAAAAAGGCTAAGCTAAATATTAAAATAGGCGGGGAAAAAATGAAGCAGGTAGAACATTTTACATATGTCGGAAGTGTTTTGGACCAACACGGTCAAAGTGGTAGGGACGTAAGGAGATGAATTGCGCTAGGCAAGGAGGCTTTCTCAAGGAGGAGGGAGTTGATGACGGGGACGTTGAGTAGGGATGTTAAGACAATACTCGTAAAAACTTTGATATGGAGCGTAGCTATGTACGGCGCGGAAACGTGGTCGCTGAAGCAGGAGGATAGACGTAGATTGGAGGCTTTTGAAATGTGGGTGTGGAGAAGAATGGAGAAGGTGAAATGGACCGAAAGGAAATCAAATGAGGAAGTACTGGAGATGGTGGGTGAGGAGAGGGGTTTGTTGAGAAAAATCCTATGGAGGCAGGAAAAATGGATGAAAGGCGTATTGAGCGTAGTGGAATGTTGAAGAGGGTAATAGAGGGGAGAATGTTGGGCAAGCGAGGTAAGGGTAGGAACAGGATAGGGATGTTGGACGGGATGAAGGGAGGAAAGAAGTACACAGGGAAGTAAAGGCTACCTCACATGAGGTTGCCTTTACCTTTTTCGGAATAGGAACTAACACCGATCTCACAAAATCTTCCGGCCAGATTCCTTCCTCATAGATACTACGAATCAGTCCATATAGAGTCATCTTTCCACACTTTCCTAAACATTTCAACAGTTCTAGGGGGATGTTGTCCACCCCCACGGCCTTATTTGCTTTCATCTCCTTTAATGCCCTTTCTATTTCATCGTCGAGTGTGCCTGGACCTAAGCTATCTTCTTCTACGTCATGTTCCTTTTCTATGTCTAACCTCGTCGGCCTAAGTTCTTTACCATACAGTGTTTCTATATATTCCTTCCATCTCTCTTGGATTTTTCCTGGTTCAACTATTATCTTACCCCACTTATCTTTAACTGTTAGCACAGATTTTGCCTTCTTTCTTCCCGATAATAATTTAACCTTGCTCTGTAGAGCACCATTTTCACCCTTCTTCTGTAAGCTTTCCATATCCTTGCATTGCGTTTTCCACCATTCTTCTTTAGCTTTATTTGTGGCCCTTCTCAATTTATTGTTTAACTCTTAGTACTTCATTTTGCCTAACTCCGTGCTTACATTTTTCCATCTTCTTCTCTCATCCATCTTTACAATCATCTCATCCGTTACCCATGGGTTCCTAATCTTTTCCCGTTAACGGTTCCTATAGTGTCTTTTACGGCTTTCGAAATCACTATCTCTATACATTCCATTTTTCTTCGATAGTACTCAGTTCCTTACCGTCATCCATCATTTTCTCTACAGCCTGCTATTACTCCTTCCTTGTCAAACCATTTAATGCATCCACAGTCTATTTTCTAACCCGCCACCCCAGCTATATCTTCTTGGAACGGTCGTTACATTTCATAACAACTGAATTTGGACAGAGTCCGCATCAGCTCCCGGGAAACTCTGCGAATTCATCACACTGTTCCTAAACCTGTGCCTAACCATAATATAATCTATCTGATACCTTTCTGACTCACCTTGTATTTTTCATGTATACCTATGCCTTTTGTGGTGTCTAAACTATGTGTTGGTGATGACTAACTCCGGTCTCCTGCAGAATTCAGCATCCTGCTTTCTTCCCGCATTCATCGTGACTAACCCATAGTCCCCCAACTCACCACTCTCTCTTCCTTCGCCCACCGTCGCATTCCAATCCCTCATCTCTATCAAATATTTCCCTGCAGGAACACATACGATTATTTCCCTCCTGATTTAACTCATCGTACATCCTATCGACTTCTTCCTTCTTGTGGTTGCTTGGTGGCATGTATACCTGAACAATGACCAAGTTCGTCGGCTCTGCTGTAATCTCTACGAGTAAAATTCTATCTGTTGCTTGCTCTATGTTGGCTACGCTTCTTCCTACCCCTTTTATTTAATATTACGGCAACCCCTCGTTGGCTCTCGTCCCCGCCGCTGTATATTATTCTATAATTATCAATGCAGCCTGTCCCGAACATTGTTCTGACATTCCATATTTTAACTATTTTCGTCTTCTTCTGCGTTTTCTGTCCTATACCTGTTTTTTCCCCTACAAGGGTTTTGTGGGGTGACGACAGCCTCCCCCGTTGCCAGGCACGACACCCCGGCCCCTTGGGCCGTGTCCCGCGGTTTGTCAGGACTCAATTTTTTTATGCTGTCCGTCATATAAATCTTGGGAATAATAATAATAAAAAAATCTCTTTGAAGGAATTGTTGGTTGACATGGGAGTACCATGTTTTTGTTCCTTTGTCATGCACCCTAATCGTCTCCTTCCTGCCTGTATCCTCTTCTCTTCCTCCCCTCTTCTTCGCCCATTTCTCCATCCCCTCTTCCTCTCTCTCTTTCGCTAACCCCTCAGATTTGCAAAATTTTCTCCCTATCCCGCCCACTTCCACTTTCCTATACATCGCCAAAAAGAATTACAGCAGCGTGTTTGTATGTGCATTTCCCTCAAATTGATTCGAATGAGCCAGTTCAATTTGAAAAAATCTCGAATTTATATTAGGCAAATACGTCGCTGCAAGGAACAGCACAGCCGGATAATTGCATGGAAGGGTCCCGAGACTTCCGCCCTTTCATTTTTTTGGCACTGGTGGAGGGGGAGAATAAGGTCAGAGGACGAAGGGAAGGGGACATTTCTCTCCATTTTCAAGTGCGCCTCTCACTCAAAATTGCGGGTAGTGTCTCCTTCACAAAGGGTCGTCATTGTAAGGGGTCGGTTTGCGGATCTCTCGTCACGTGAGAGCGAGAAATGACACTCGTAATTGAGGAGAGCCAAGGAACACAATGACCGGTTTATCTTAAATGACGGGGTTGAGCGCACCCGTCAACCTGTGAGCCCGCTCATTTCGTGTGCACGTGCACGCTCAGGGTTTTGAGTTAAAAAATGTGTTTCATATTAAGTAGATTCGAAAATTCTGCTCGACTAATATTATATTCACGCTATCTTTTCCTCTCGTCTTCACTTCCGAAGTTCTAGGCAGGCATCCACTCTCAGCGTTACGCTCACAGTAATCAATATGAAACTCGGTTTAGAATACAACCCGTATTAAGTCCAATGCTGCTTGAAGCTCAAAAATCTAGATGGGTAATAAAGGAAATTCATTTTTATTATTCTGTTCCGTGTTCGGCTTTCCTAGAAGATTTAGGATTTGAGAACATAGCCGTTTAGCAAGGCTTAAAACAATAGGCAATGCATTAGCAAAAAGTTTAGCAAGGCTTAAAACTGACATTACGACGAATTTTACAATCAACACTAAACTGATGGATATTTATATTTAAAACTCTCATGTTTGATAGATTACCAAAAATCTCTTTTGAATACTTTGCGAACAGGAAATTATCAAAAAATGAGATTTTATTTCACTATTCGCTTTCTTTCTTCCAAGTCGAATTCGAGTAATTTTGCCATCGACCAAGGAATTCTCTAGACGATTAAATTGGCTGTGGTTTATCAAACATACTTTAGAGTTCATAACCGTGAAGGATGAGGATATTTTGCGAAAGTGAGAAAGAAATTGAGGTGTTTTACAAAAGTAGCTTGTATGCAAAGCAGAAAATTTTCCCGTCTTTCCATTCGAGTAGATTGATGTGCATACGGATCGAAATGGACCGGTAATAATTCCGGATGACCCCTTTGGGTAAGCACAATTTTAACAATTGCTTGTGATTTATTTTAGATACTGAATCATCCATGGACCCCAAAGGCGTTACCGGAAAAGGTACTGCCCCCTCCTATATATTTTATCCCTGAGAATTTTGCACATCGCTGGTTTGAATGTCAGCTGTGCTCTAACTTCAACTTTTAAACGTTTTCCTGAACGTCAGTATTATGTTATTACTCAGGTTGATTATTATGATCACCATAGTAATCTCCCCTGTTGGTTGGTTACGGTCGCGGGGTGTCAAACGTATCTATCGGCTGGTGTATTGACTCGTGCTTTTTAGAATAGGGCCTCAATAGATAACAGGAATGAGCGCCACCGAATGTGCGCGAGGTCCGTATCGTGAGGTGAGAATAAATGGAGGGTTGCAGTCAACCAATCTTTGGATCCAAGGGAAAGCGAATAAACAACGGTGTCCCATGATAAAATCGTGAAATACTGCCACTTTACCAAGTCATTTACCCCTTACATTCTCCCTTGCACCTCATTCGCTGTTTGTTCGCAAAATATTGCTTCTTATAGCTCTTCCGTCAACGTTTTTCCCTAAATAAGAAATATTTTAGAGGAGGGACGCTTCAGAAACTTTCATCCCCAGCCAAAAGTCCCAGTATGCCTAAAGAAAATACAAAGAGTTATTCAAGCTTTCAATTTTTCCCGAGCGAGGATTCACCCAGGACGAAAATGGAAGTTTTACCGTCAGTGTATATTTTTTCGTGATGATTATTTTGATTTTCTGTGATACGCTTATAATTTCATATTTAGTCTTTTAAAGATACCTTACCTTTAAACAAGGAAAGGAAAAACTCGAAGAAATCCAATAAAACGAACTTAAAATTATTTGACCAATTGGACAATGGCCGTTGAAATACCCAACTAAGGACTACATAGTTAATGCTTAAAAGATATGAAAGCAATGCGGGATTCCTGTACTGTAACGGGGGGAATGGAGCCAACTCTACATAAACATCAATGGAGCAAACTCTACATCTTCGGATCGGTATCAGTCCCACCGTTGGTCATTTTTACAATCCCATTTCATTACTCCGGTAATTTCCTTAATGTTCTTTATGAATTGAAACAAAAAATATCCAGATTTGCGGCAAAAAAAGATATTTGCTTGCGCATAATAATATAATTATCTACCTATTTTTCTTCCCCTTAAATGATGAATGAGTGTGCAATTTTGAGACAAATTTGTTAAATTCAGTCCTAACTACAGAGAGTGTTTAACTTGGCTCCTTCAGTGTTTAACTTAGGAAAGATTGGATCGAAGCAATAATTCTATCATTTGAAAAACTTAAAACCTTACGTGTCGAAGAACTGCTTATTGTTCTAGTGGCTCCTTTTTCACTCAAACACATGAGTCCACCGCTAATGGCAAATCAATCGCAAAGTTTCAAACAAAATTTAGAAAATAACTTACTTCAGGTATCCGGCAGTTAAGGTCAGTTTCATGTCTGGTTTGTAGATGAATGAATTGTATATGAACGGGAAGTTTCATTAGTTACAATCAATCCTTGGATTTCTTAAACTTATTCAATTGACTTTTTGGCTAAAGTTTGTTTGAAAGGGAACACATCTCTGAGGAATAAACCGCACTATTCACCATCTTTCTCGCAGGATTATTTTTTATGATTTCTATTTTTTATTATATTTGTTGTAATTCATATTTTAAATTAATATTTTCATAATTTCTTACATCAATGATAAGTAATAAATGGAACGGGATTACTAATCTGTATTCCGCCAAATGCTTCATTTTCCCCTTTGTTTCTGCTTTTGATTACGATGAATCCATATTAATTAAAAAAAATAATATTTGGGCCCATAAATTATCAGCTCTACATATTTTAGTGGAAAGGAAATTCTTTCACCTCGATGTGTGCAATGAAAAGATATATTTAAGCTTACTAAGAAAGCAAAAGTAACCCGTGTACAGTTAATTAGCAAGCTTTGGACACAAAATCATTAGGATTTCATTTAGTTTGACATCACTAGAGTAATCCATGGTAATAAAAAAATAAATTGTTGCTGTTACCTGGACTCGAATGTTAAAAATTGAACGACCTACTGTCGAATGCAACTTTGTGCTACTGCCACGGTTCATTAATGCGCTCTTTCATACAGACCACTCAATCGGTTGACTTGAAAGTTGCACCATTTTCACATACTTACGACAA
This sequence comes from Hetaerina titia, assembly GCA_037158775.1. Classification (NCBI taxonomy): domain Eukaryota; kingdom Metazoa; phylum Arthropoda; class Insecta; order Odonata; family Calopterygidae; genus Hetaerina; species Hetaerina titia. The sequence goes on from CM073777.1 coordinate 6,932,025, forward strand.
GTTAGCTACATGTTCTCACTTTTATCACTACACTACTACGATGTGTTCGAAATGTTTACAATGTGCACGACAAGTTAATGTCTGTTAATGAGAGTACTAAACTAATTTTAGGGAATTTCTTCTTTTGGGTACGTACCTCAACATGGAAAACTGGGTTGTTATGTATTTAACACATTATAAGCGGAGATTTTGAATTTTTTATGAAGGAATCGCCGTTAGGAGTATTTTCCTTTTTAGCGAGGGTTTCCCATAAGTGTGTAGGTACAATTCACCAAAAATGAAGTATGGGTAGAGGAGGGCTAATTCACTCACCAATATTCTCTTTGCCGTTTTTTCCATGAATAGTGCTAACAATTATTTTTAAATATAAATACATAGTACATGTACAATATGCATGTACACAGCATTTCAAACTATGAAATAATTTAGACATAATGGTAATTGACAGAGCAATTCTCATATACTTACTGTATATTCCTCTCGCCAGAACAGGATTAAACGGGCACTTCTAAATTACATCTACTTGTACACTACTCCCTGAGCACCACCTCATAAGTGTGTGGTGAAGGGGGCACCACACACCACCACACACCATTGCTCCATATACATACGAGATACATATTTATTCTTTATTTGCTTTGTACTTATAAAATGGAAGACGCAATCCCCTGAAGGAGAAATGAAAATGCGTATTTTCGACGCCAAAACAGATTCATCACTTGGGATATTCCGTTAGCCCATGTCTGCTACATATTCGTATTCGCCTTTACGCGCGCAGATCATTGCTGAAGTTTCCCCGCATCTCCCCATGACTCCTCCTGCTTGTAAACTGACTTGAGATCGCCTGCGCTGTAAACACAGGCGGATCTTTAAGTGTTTAGTCGGCACCCCTGGCGGCCTCTAAAGCTTGAAGATGACGTCACTCGAGCATAAAACGTAGCCCCACCTTCCTGGGTTCTTTTCTGCGCAATTTTCCCGAGATGCGTGATTCACACCTTTTAATGAAGTGTTGGTCTTCGAAAAGACCTCAAAGCAAAATTAGTTGGCTTTTTGGTATGTGTCTATGCAGCTCGCATTCGGAACTTTCTCCCTTGTCACTTGAGATCCAGGACTTAAAACCGAAGGGAAAATGTGAATCTTAGAAACGGAAACTTTGTAGAGCGTTCGGTTGCTTAAATGAGGTGGGAGCTCTTTGGATGTAAGATCGCGTTGAGTTATAAGCGTAAGTTTGTTTTTTTATTATAATAATTGATTGATTATAAATTAATTTGGTCTTCCATTTCGTTCCTTGCATACATATTGTATTTTTAATCTTTCTCCCATTGAATTAAAGAAGCAATTGCAGATTTCTCTGGAGTTTGGTTTTTCGATAAGACGATATCTTCACAACATGGGGTTATTTCTTTAAATCGACCAGGCTGGAATATAAAAAGAGACAATTAAGCTGTGTATCGATGGTTGACTGTGTGACAATCTCGACATAATGGAGTTGACAATATGCACAGTGAGAGCGACACACATCATGGACGATATGCAGATATTTCACATTTTCAAAACAATTCCCCTTCATCGGCAGGCGAAACTGGATCCTCTCCATTTCGGGTTGAGTGCTTTGACAAATCAACTTTCAGATTTTTACAATGCGATTTACTTTTCCGTTTCAATGCTCGTCATCGAATGACTCCGTTGAAGTAACTGTCGCTGTTTTTTCAAAGTTCTTTGAAGTAAGGTCGACATTGATGATATGGACTCTGTAAAAAATTTGGGCGATACTCTAGGCGACATATTGACTTGAAAAGGTATAAAAAAGGGAAACTGTGCACATTATATTGATTATTCATGCAGTTCCTATGCTAACAATCAGCTCCATATGAATCCGAAGATTATTGCAACAGCATCATACTGTAAACGCCTTGGTTTGTATTTATATGAGGTCGACATTGGAATATGAATATCGCATATTTCTTCTTCTGAGTACCTAATTCCTCCCACATTACTCACTTCTTAAGTTACTGATGCCTAATAAATTCCTTCATGGAATTCGACAATTTTACAGTGCATAAATCATTCGCCTTGATCGGGAATCGAACCCGGATTTTTCGGCCGAGTCAATGCAATGCAACATTGTTACATTGAAATGCACATTTAGCGGAAGACTTCGTTAAAAGTTACTGTTGGGGTATCTCCCGGAGTTTCTTGGAATTCCTTCGTGCACCCTAAAGAGCATATCCATCCTCGCCTAGCTTCACAGCCTCTTGCATCTTGCTTCTTCTCTATTCTCCAACCAAGATTTCTACCTTCACATTTAATCGAAAACGTTACTCCTTTTCCTCAGAATGACTTACTACCTTGATCAAAACGTTCCCGGAATTTATTCAGAAAATTAAAAATACAAGTTTATTCATCTAAATCTATATTGTCCCCTTCAGAGTAATCCCCATCGACTGCAACACACTTTTGCCAGCGCTTGATCCAATCCTCGAAACATTTTTTATATCCGTTTTTCGGTATGTCCATCAGTGCTTCCTGCGATTTTTCCATTACTTCCTCTCGGCTGCTAAAACGCGTTCCCCGTAATGGTTTTTTAACTCGATTGAACAGAAAGAAGTCACAGGGAGCCAAATCAGGTGAATTCGGTGGCTGTTGGATGGTATTTGTTGCATTTTTCGTCAAAAAATTACGAATAATGATAGCACTGTGCGACGGTCTCGACGCACTGTGCGACGATTTCTGGTGTCTTTCGGCGAATTGCTTCACGCAAACGTCTCATAACGCCCAAATAATAGTCTTTGTTTACTGTCTGGCCTTCTGGCAAAAATTCATGATGCATTCCAACATTTCCAACGTCCGTGCGCCACTAAATCCGTTTTTTACGCAAAATTTAATACAAGTTCGTTGTTGCAAATTTAAATCCATTTCTGCAATTGTAAAAAATCGCCAACACACACAGAGATAGATGTACTCTTGGCTACGTAACTTTTGCAAATGTCAAGTTATGACACTAAGATTTAAAGGGAATATCAACAACAGATGTACCAATTTAACAAAAAAACAGAACTCAAATCGGAACGATGGGAGCGCCACACGGTGGTTATTCCGGGAACTTTTTGTTCAAGGTAGTATACCAACTTTGTCACTGCTCTCCACACAACACATTTATTCTATTCAATTCTTCTTCAAATACATATAGTACATTAAACCCTCTGTGATCTACACATATCTTGGGATAAATACCCAATTTGAAAACCATACAAGGGTTATGACTCCTTATAGTTTCTACCAATTTTTTTACTTTTGCTACTTTCACACGTAGTTAATGATTTTAACGCAATCACTACCTTTTTTTAACTATTTTATCTTCACTCGACTCCTTGTATAAATAAGCATATCAATCATTTTTACTCCTGACGCGTCCTTACAGTCAACCAAAAATGCAAAAGTAATTGTCTCACCATTCGACCTCCCGTTTCACTATTTGCCCAAACAGACAATTAATATTTGATGCATCGTAATTTTTACATGATTTCATTTTTTAGACTAATGACGCAAAGAAATTAAAACTAGTGTAAGCACAATTTTCCAGTGTTTAGGAATATACTAAATCTAGTAGATTTCACAAAGTGTTGAGCTTTTTCCTCCGTAAGGAGACATAAGGAGAAGAATTGCGCAAGGCAAGGAGGCTTTCTCAAGGAAGTGGGAGTTGATGACGGGGACGTTGAGTAGGGATGTTAAGACAAGACTCGTAAAAACTCTGATATGGAGCGTAGCTATGTACGGCGCGGAAACGTGGTCGCTAAAGCAGGAGGATAGACGTAGATTGGAGGCTTTTGGAATGTGGGTGTGGAGAAGACTGGAGAAGGTGAAATGGACCGAAAGGAAAACAAATGAGGAAGTACTGGAGATGGTGGGTGAGGGGAGGAGTTTGTTGAGAGAAATCCTATGGAGGCAGGGAAAATGGATGAAAGGCGTATTGAGCGGCAATGGAGGATGGCGCCATCCCCATACGAGGATGGCGCCATCGTACGCCAATCTCTTCATGGGCCACCTTGAAGAGAATTTCCTTTCACAGCAACCCTTCCAACCTCTTTTCTGGGTCCGCTACATTGACGACATTTTTATGCTCTGGACACACGGCTCTGATTCTCTTGACAATTTCTTATCGGCCTTAAATTCTTCTTTCACTGTTAAATTCACTTCGTCCATTTCAGACTCCACCATCAACTTTCTTGACACAGACATCTCAATTCACAATAAAAAATTCACCACTTCAGTACACATCAAAGAGACTAATCATCAACAATATTTACACTATACCAGTAGTCATCCTTCTCATACCAAACGCTCAATTCCCAATTCTCTCTCTATCCGCGGACATCGGATTTGCAACACCACAACTACCCTCAAAAAATACCTCCACAATCTACACCATGCACTCCACAAACGCGGTTACCCAGAAAAGCTCCTACAGGATAAAATCTACCGCTCCACCCGACCACACACACCACAGAATGACAACCTCACATCTGACGCTGGACTCAACCTTTGCAGAACCTATTTCCCCGGATCCCACAGACTGAAAACCATTCTCAAGGAACTTTATCCTATATTACATGACAATGATGCGACCACATCCTTACTGCCCCAATGCCCCTCTGTCGCTTACAGACGACCAGCCAATCTCAGAAACCTTCTGAGATCCACCAACCCTTTGACACCCCGCCCTGACAAATTTCTACATATTTCCCCAACCTGCAATCGCCCCCGATGTAAAACATGTCTCCTAATCAGATCTGCTCCCCTCTCCCCACATCCCCTCATTGTCCCTTCACCCCGTTCCCACGCTAATTGCCTCTCAAAAAATATTATCTATCTCTTGTCGTGCAAACAATGCACCTCATTCTACATAGGCGAATGCATTACCCCCTTATCCATCCGAATGAACAATTACCGCTACTCATGTAATTCTGCTTCACTCTCTTCTCTTTCTATCCCTTTACACGCAAGTTCACACAACCTATCATTTGACGAATGCTTTTCCCTAACAGTTCTAGAATCCCTACCTGATTCAGCCACCAACATAGAGGTGAGAACTCGCGAATCCGCATACATCATATATTTCCGATCCTTTAAAATTCCCACCCTTAACCGCCTTCTTTAATTTCTTTCCCAACAGTCCCTAAACCTTTCGCCCCCCCTCCCCTCCCCAGGCACTCTTCCCTCAAAACCTCTCAGTCTGACCTGAAGAAGGCCTCGGAGTAGGCCGAAAGCTTAAATCATCTACAGTGTGAGTGTCCTTTTACGTGTTATCTGTTTTATTCTGTGTTCTATTGTGCCGTCCAAAAGTTATATATATATATATATATATATATATATATACATTCAAACACGAAATACCGCCATACGGCGAATGAATATTAATTCACATTGAAATAGAGATAAGGAAAATGGTAAAGGAACATATATAATGGTATATATATATATATATATATATATATAAACACACAAACACTAAGATAATAAATATTACACACACAGAAACATAAAAGAAGGGCACTTAGATTAGATAATTACGTTTCGACGGCACGGCCGTCGTCGTCAGATTCTGATGACGATGGCCGTGCCGTCGAAACGTAATTATCTAATGTAAGTGTCCTTCTTTTATGTTTCTGTGTGTGTAATATTTATTATCTTAGCGTTTGTGTGCTTGTGCGTCGCCGGAGAGCGTCATTTTCAAGATTATATATATATATAAAAAACCATAAACACAGTAATCAACCCGAAGGTCGGTTTAGTAGGTGATGGTAGAGCTCACCCGTGTACCAAGCCCGACGGCGTGTGAATGTTCACACATCAGGGTAGGGGGGCCAGTTCCTTTCCCTGTGCCGGTTATGGCTTCCCAGGAAGACCTGGTACCCGAAAAATCAACTAGCTTGGGTGGAGCTGCAGGTGCCCAGAGTGCCTTGCCCGGGAATCGAACCTGGGACCCTCCGGCCAGTAGTCCAACGCTCTACCCACTAGACCACTGCGACCCGCATATATATATATATATATATATACATATATATATATAAAGAAAATAACAATGAAGAAAGAAAATAATAAAGAAGGAAAAGTATTTGCAAAGAATGAGGTTTGCGGAAAAGGCGAGAACATTAGGCGGGAAGAGAACTAGAGCGCTTGTGTCACTGTGGTGGATTAGTTGCTAGGCTCTCTTATTTGCAGATTGACGTGAGATTCTCCTTGATGAGATGATTGTTTGGTGAGATGGACACAGAATTATCACCCTCTGACATCGGAAGTAGTGGAAAAAGGATTTTATTAGGATGAATGGAGATAACGTTAATGGAAAAAAATAATTGGAGACAGTTGTGAAGCACAAAAAGACGCGCATATAATGTACAAAAGGATGAGGAAAGACAGAACTGCTTCCTTTAGCTCCCTGATGATATTTCCATTAGTTGGAACGAATTATTTCTTCTCATCTATGTTAGACTTTTAAATAAATGCAATAGTCAACCCAAAGTTTAGTTTTAGAGTTAAAAAGGACAGTTGTTGAGTAGAGTAGAGTTGAACATTAATTCGTATCATGCTAAATGTGTCAAGTTAAATTCACAAGAAAGGATTGGGTGTTCGATAGTGTCTTTGCGCCTAGGAGTATCCGTTGAGCAAAATATGTCATGAGTTTGAGGTTGGCACACAATATGCAATCGATTTTAGTTCCTCCAATCAGTGTCCGAACGCTCCACTCACTAAAGAACTCCCTTTCACTTCGTGGGAAAAGAATTCTAAAAAAATGAGAGTTGGGGATATGAAAAAGGGGCCACACCTGATAAAAATCACTCAGCTTTGGTGGTGGGGCTCCAAGGTCACTTAGAAACCTAAACAAAGCCCTGTGCTTAGTCGCCGAACATTCCACATACCAACTAAAATCTACCGTCTTCTAATCCGGTATGAAAATTGAAATTTCGCAAATGGTATGTGAAAATTTCTGCAGCTTCCTTTAGCAACTATAAACGACGTTTTATAGGTAGCTCTACGCATCCATCAATCAATTTGCATGATACTCAACGTTTTACTCCATCCACTACGAGCGCCATGATGTGAATGTGGTCATTGATGGCTGTACATTTAGTGTAATGGATCAAGCGCGATTGATCTCATTGGAAGGTATCAATCCATCCCGTTACGAGCGGTCCAATTTGCATCGCCCCTTTGACGCCCTCCCTCCCTCTCGTCCTTCGACCGCGACCGGTGCAAGTGAGAGGCGGAGTATGAGAGAAACTTCTTGGAGAGACCCCGGGGAACGATGGGCTAGAGGGTGGGGGCCCTTCGAAGTTGGTCCTTGGGGAGACGAATCGTCGCTCCCCCTTATCCCGTTGGCCATTCATCAACCGGTCCGCCAAAAAAACGTTGCCCGAGCCCGACTGCCCTTCATACCGCTCCAGTCTGCTTGCGAGTTCATTTTTTCCCTCCTTCCTCTTTTGAGTTATTCAAGAGAAGAGGACAAGACAAGGGTCGCCCTCACAGTCCGCGTTTCGGCTTCCCACTGCCTTGGGGAGGGCTTGTGAGGACTCAGTGGAATGATTTTAAAGGGAGCTGTGGTTTTTGCACGAACACTTTCAATGATCTAGAACAGTTTATGTGCCGTTCACGTTGTTTTATTCCTCGTAATAATATTCAAGGGATAATTTCAAAACAGTATTTGACACGAAAAGGAGTCAATTAAGGAGCTAATCATTTTATTTTTATTTATTGGCAAATAATAAAATAGAAAGCCAACTAGGTTTTGGCATTAGATTATCAAGAAAACCACGGTAACGAATAAAAAATCATCAAAATATTCTGAACGAATTCAATCAAAACGGAGCTTGGACCAAAATAAGCTTTTACACGAGGCATTTAATGGAGACGAATTCCACAGGTAGGCAAGAAAACAGATTGCATAAAACCTTACTTATTATTGTGAACTTAAGTTTAAATTACTTTAATTTGTAACTTTGGGAATAGCCTTTATTTCAATCAAAAGTGTGTTATTCATGATTGAGTTAAGAGTATCGCTTTTATGCTAGAGTTGATTTAATTTTTTCTATATTTATATAAATTACCGGTTCAAGTGTGATATAGTGGAACTGTTTCATAATAACAGAGACGCAAACTCAAGTGCAATTTTCCGCTTACTAAGGATTTATTTTCGACTAGTTTCGATGCACTACATCATTTTCAAGTATCAAAAATTATATGGTTCAACGAATGTAGCGAAAATTGAATCTTTATTATGTGGAAATTGTAAGAGTTTTCATCTCTGTTTTTATTTACACTTAGTTTTATTTAAAATGTATATGTCTTATAATGCAACAATTTCAGAGAGTAAAAATCATTCTATATCTTAATTGCAAAATCCTGCCATACGGCGCACAAATAATCATTCAATCATAGAAATAGGTACGAGGGTCATCCGGAAAGTAGTACCCGTTCGTGCCGCATGAAGTGCTGACGACGCGAGTAGCCGCTGGACGAGGTCAGATAGCTTCAGTGGCTTGTCTGCCTTCTCTGAGCCAAGTTGCGTGACGCTAGCATTGCCTGTGTTGTTTCTGTGATTGTTTACAATGTTTAAAAAAATTGAGAACGCCGCCAGTTGTGAAGTGAGGGCAGTGATTAAATTCCTCAATGCAAGAAACGTTCGCCCATGTGATATTCATCGCCAATTAAAGGAGGTGTATGGAGACAATGTAATGGACGAGTCGTCTGTTCGGCGGTGGTGTCGCAACTTCAACATGGGGAGGGGGAACACACACGACGATGAGCGTTCGGGGAGACCGTCTGTCATTACAGACCAACTGGTGAGCCCAGTTGACGAATTCGTGAGGAACGATCGGCGCGTCACAATTGATGACATCTGTGAGCATTTTCCCAATGTTTAATAGGAAGACTGAGAGTTTCCTCTCAGTCTTGTCTCTATGACTGTACCCTGTTTATGTTTGTATTGTGCGTGTACGATGTTGTTTATTTGATGAAGATACTGCTTCCTAAAGAGAACAAAGCCATGTGTTTTGTAGTGAAAATTTAGTGTTGCTGTGTTTTGCATTTTCCTTTCCTTCTACAAAATTAGAAACACATCAGTAGTCGAATCCTCACCAAAGGTTTACCCTTAAAAACTGAGCCATTACTTCTTTTGTGTACGCACGAACGCATCATGCATCTCTTATAACTTCGAAATCCCAAGAAAGATTTTATATTTAGATCTCTGGGAGTCGAAGTCTTTAAATTTAATTATCAATTGTTTTGATTCCTTTTCTTAAACAAAATTGGCTATGAAAACTGATCTGGAAGATGTTATTGTTGATACATTCGCAAGAGTGCGTGCAATCCGGTAGGGTTTTATTATTATATTTTATTTCAATGAACGCGTGGTCTAAAGTGTAGTATGATTAATTAGCATGGGAGGTGACAGACAGGTGAGGCCATTCGAACATTTTATCTTCTAAGCGTGGATTGGCAGGGGTAGGATCATCAGAAGAGGCGGAGAAGAGGGATGGCGAGCTACGCGACATGGACGTTTTAGCCCCCAGACACCCTGAAGAAAATCCGAATACCATTAACTTTAATTTTCATTATAACGCTTCCATAACTATAAGTGGCTTGGAGAAATATACGCTCAAGTAAGTATTTGAAAACAAGCACATCTACACCACATATGCCTTCCATTTATTCATAAAATAAGTGTTCATTTAAACATAGCCTTTTTAATTGATAAATATTCGCAAGGTTTAAAGTTGCATAAAAATCAAAAACTTCTATGATGTGTGACATGATCGAATTTTATCATAATAGTGAACTAACGATAACACTTTCCCACTAAGCATCGACTCATTACTCGGCCGGTTTCGATGTACTGAATGAGCATAAGTTTCATTAGAAGGTGCATAAGACGGCACTTGACTTCACTTCGTATCTAGAAGTTGATGTTGTTCAACGAAGCCGATCGTGTTATAAATCATTATCTAATGGAAAAGTATTATCATTTTTTCGTCACAGTATTTTTTCTATGATAATAATTGTAATAGATAATTCATTTTTTAAATGTAAGAATGGACAAAATGAGAAGGAAGAGGAAGGCCTCCGACGAAGGTTTAACCTTCAAGTAGGAAGTGAAGGAGTTTCTGGCTGCAAAATCTTAAAAGGTAGAAAAGTTGTTGGCGGAGATATACTGGAGAGAGGCGGATGGTTGTTTGAGATGAAACATTTTGAATAAGTGAGGATAAAGAATTAAAAACGACCTTTTGAATGGTGTGTAAAAGTACTTTAGTTTCTAGAGCAGATTCATTTGATGAAATGACGTGAGAAATAACATGTGAGAGTACGAGTAATGGGTAGCTCTCACAATAAGAGCCCAGGTTGCTGGAAAGGACTGAGAAGATGTGCAATTTTATCATTCTAGAGACCATGTAATCGGAAAAATTCAGTTGTTGCAGATGATATTCACCAGAGGGTAGTTTTTACAGGCGATGTGGTCTCTTGTTACCATTGACATTTCGTAACAATAATGCAAATGGTCCAGTGGAAACGGTCCAGTGATGCACCCTTTTAATGCTCAAGAAGAAAATAGTATGTGAAACAAAATGCATTTAAAAACGATGACACTTAAAGATTCCCAGCCATACCTGTACCATCCATTACACATGGTTCACACCATACAAAGCAACATCACACTTCGTCCAACATCACACTCCGTTCACGCACTGTTCTGCATCATATCCCGTCCAAAGCGCAACCATTATGGCGTCACACACTTTTGCAATCCAACGTCTCACGCCGTCCACATCACGTACAGAATAGTTTTTTTTATGAATAAAATAATATAATAATTACATACTAATAAAGTTTTTCACCCAGTCCTTAGTCCAGTGGATTCTCAAAGCTGTTCTTAAAACTCCAACATTTGATGGAAAGGGCTCCAAAAACCCTCAATTTAGGTGGTTCCATTCGAAAATATTACTTTTCAAAATTAATAATTATACGTACCATTTGTTTTTTGTGTTATAATTTTTATTTTAAAACTGTGGTCGTTTTTTCCTTAAAACTTATATTTTCTTTCTCCTTCCTTGAATCGTCCCACGTTTCGCCAATTTTAACTATTCCGTACATTTGCACCTTACATATTCCTATTTATTCTATTTTTACATCTCACCAATTTCAGAATACTTTGCATTTCCGCTCAGCTATCTGACAATTTTGTATATTCCGACTACGCATCTTGCTGCCTTTCGTTGCAACTTTTTTATGTCATATATGATGAAATAGTTAAAGGAAAAAATATGATTAATGTGCCAAATATAATCCTAAGACACTACCCTGCGTAAATAAAATTTATTATTTGCGAATAGCAATTGATCGGTGCCATGTTAGCTGGAAAAGATGCTGATGGAATGTTTAAACGGAGTGTGAGGGATGAGAAGAGAAAATGATAGTTAAAAAGGAACTACATGACATCATCGATTAGGTTTTTAAGACACACTTTGGTTTTGGAAACGTTTACTAGTCCGTTCACGAAGAGCTAACCATTCATTACTCATTGGACCGCTGCGCAGGCGGGTCCAATCTATCTCAAATTTTAAAGGGAAGGCAATGCTGGGCGCATGCGCGAACAGACTGTTTACGTCTTCTTAAATACATTTACGGAATGCACTGCCCTCTATAGCCTGATTTCTAAACTTAGGCTGGCCCGAACTAACAATTAGTCAGTGCTCGTGACGTCCGATGTTCATTTTACCTCTCAAACGCACACCTCCTGCTCTATTTCCTCTTTCTCGGGACGCCCTCGTTTTGGATAACCCGAGCAGTACGCTTGTATACAAGTAAGACCGATGCGTTCCGATATTAGTCAAAATTGAAAATATTTATTCGAAACTTATATGATAGCCATAATTTTTTAATTACTCGGCATTATTATACTGATGATTATACTGATGATATTTTTCGGTTTTTCATTTCACGTGCGAGTCTTTCAATTTTTTTAGGCAAAGATGTGAGGTAATATTAAAAACCCTGGGCTGGGAATCTTTACAAACTATAAGAAAAATAAGCAGATTTTGTGGAAAGTTCCGCATTCTGAAGGGGGAGAAAGCTTGGGCAGAACTAAGGAAAGAGGCGGGGAAATCCAAATTTAATAGGGAGGAATGATCAGGAATTCAAGATAAAATGCCGAGTGCAAAGACCAAATAAAAAATAATTTCATTTCTAAATAAAGCAGTTGCTGTTTGGAACACCTTACTTGCAAAACCAATGGAGCCCTTTCTGGGTAAATATTTTGAAGAAAAGACATAAACAATTTATGCAATAATTTGATTGATGTGTTGGGTAAAGTTGCATGTAACAGCTTAGTTTTGATTTTTTTTCTTGTTGATTGGGAAAGTGATGTTAATGAAATGGAGATTTTTTTGTGTTAGAGATTGGTGTCTGGATGTTTCCTTTAAGTGTATTTTTTTCTTACTGGTTTTGTTAATTGCATTTTGTGATATTGATGAGCTATCTCAAATGTTATGTTATTTTTCCACGTTTGATTGTAACACTTGGGGCTTGTGTGCCACCTGACATTGTCTATCCGCACATTTGCGTTTTAATAAATAGTAATAATTGACTGGGGAACACAGATATGTCGAAAGTGTCGTTCTTAGGTTCATTGAGTGAAGTTACACTAACTTCAGGCACTTTACAGGACGTTCTCGAGTGGCTGAGAGCCAAGTCCACATAGGTTATTTTCAATATTATTCAAAATAAATTTCAAAGGATTGGATTAAGGTTCTACGTACCCTAAAATATTTCTCTTCAATGGTCAAAATTGTCTTTTGCCTCAAAAACTCATATACACTTTACTAATTCTAGTTACGCCTCTTTATGGATGATATAGATTCAATACGTGGCCCAAAGCAGAGGTGGACGCGTTTGGGGAGTTGGTGCAAGGAGCGGATCTGAAACGACGTCGGGGAACACGAGATGCTTTCGATAAATCCCGCGCGTGGGCGCTTTCTAAGGAAGGGCTTTCCTCCACCCCACTCCCCTCCTCCCTCCTGTTTGTGGGGTATCCTGAATGACGGGGCGCTCGTAAACATCCCGAGTCGCTCTTTACCCATAATCCTCTCCGCTACTCCGTCCCGCCTTCTGTATCCTTTTCGCTCAGTGAAATATTCGTGGACCATTGTTTACATACGTACAGTCGCTCGTGTATCGCTTATGTGACCCTTACTCCTTACCCTCAACTCTATTTCTGCGCGTTTGAGATCTAAGTTGACATTGCACTTTGCCAAGGGGGCCTACGAGAGGCGCGACGTTCCTTTTGCTCTGCGGCGAGTATCTTCGTCGGCAAAGTGATTGCCACAGCATATGTCGTCGTTTTATTGACTGTTTCTCGTTTATTCTCTGATACTTGCCGTTTTTTGTGTGTTACCGCCCTTGTCATGCACTTACGGGAATGTCGGATCCAATGGGGAGAGAGGTGCTAGGTTCATTCCCCAATTCCCCCCCCTCCCCAAGTGCCTCCCATGGTATGATACAAGTATTTATACTTGATGTGATGTACTTATATGATACTTGGATTTATTCGTTCGCAGGTTTCCACGGCGATGAGTAGATGATTTCCGCATTTTTCGGGCTGCGTCCGCGTATGTCGTTTAAATTCACAACAGTTTCGCCAGCTCTCCTGCTGGCGTCCTCAGATCAAGGATGGAAAGAAGCTCGTTGTCCCGTCTTATATAGGGTAAATCCGGCGGAAAAACTGGGTAATTTAAACGACATACGCGGACGCAGCCCGAAAAATGTGGAAATCATACTTGGATTTATTTTATACGGTTTCAATTAATTATTTTAAATCACCAATTGTTTATAAGGCCGAAAAAAAACTTTAATTTCGCCAAAATGCAACCGTTCAATTTTTAATTACTCACGCTTTATCCACCCCTCCCACTCCAGTGTGTTTATTAGAGTTCCCTGAAGAATTCGACGCCGGACCTCCCTCTAAGTTATCATAATCAAATTGTAGTACAATCTAAAGATGTTGGTATTGTAGGCTACACTTGGACGGAAACTAAGAATAAGATTTTTTCAATCTTAAACCAAAACACAATATGAGGAAAAAACTTTAAAACCTACGTGATATTGGACATATGTAATTGAAAAAGGCATGCAATAACCCATTGACGGTCATCTATTCAGGTGTAAGTAAACTATAACAATGATTATTTTGAAATAGGGGGGTGGATAACCAACCTAACTTTTAAGATAAATTTGAATGGACACAGACTCAACATCGCTTCATTTCATAGCCTCATCTAACAAGACAACCTGGCATCCAACATTAAAATAATCTGCTCATCAATATTGAATTCATTCTACCTTTCATTTAATTCGCCTAGCACGCCTACCCTACTCCTAACCCTTTCTTATTACCTAACTTCCTTATCACAGTCTTTGATCGTATTGATCCTACGCATTCAAAAAGCTACAGTTATCGCGTTTGATTTTGTCCTATCATAGTTTTCAACATCCCACTGCCACTCAATACGTCTTTCATCCATTTTTCCTGCCTCCATAGGATTTCTCCCAACAAACCCCTTTCTTCATCCACCATGCCCAAAATTTCCTCGTTTGTTTTCCTTTCGATCCATTTCACCTTTTCCATTCTTCTCCACACCCACATTTCAAAAGCCTCCAATCTACGTCTATCCTCCTGCTTCAATGACCACTTTTCCGCGCCGTACATGCCTAAGATCCATATAAAAGTTTTTACGAGTCTTTTCTTAACCTCCCTACTCAACGTCCCCGTCATTAACCCCTCCTCCTTGTGAAAGCCTCTTGCCTAGCGCAACTATTCTGCTTACCTCCCTGCCACTTTGACCTTGTTGAATCAAAACACTTCCGAGATACGTAAACTGTTCTACCTGTTTTAGTTTTTCCCCTCATATTTTAATGTTTAGCTTAGCCTTTTCCTTTCTGGAAAATCGTTTTACCTTATCATTATTTATGTTGGTTCTCATCACTTTTCTATTGCACTGAATTTTCAATTCACTCAGAAATCCTTGCAACATTTTGGCTGACTGACAGACTAGAGCTTGGTCATTAGCAAACCTAAGTGATTTTCCGAATCCCGCGCCGTACATAACCACGTTACCTGTCAACAATTTCAAGAGTCTTACTTCCTTACTAAACGTCCCTGTCAACAGCTCCCTCCTCCTTTTGAAAGCTTCTTTGCCTAGCGCAATTCTTCTCTTTACGTCCCTACAACCTTGACTGTACTGGTTCATAACACTTTCGAGGTACGTAAACCGTTCCACCTACTCTGGTTTTTGTCCTCCTTTTATCACTTCTGGGATATTTGCAGTGAAACATGGATTTATTTCCCATAAGCTCTTGTAGAAATTGAAGAAATTCCATATTATGATGATAATCGAGTTACTGAGTTGATTTTCCCATCCGTTTAAGCCCCAAGGTGCGTAAATATTACGCTGTTAAAAGAACATTTCAATTAGAGAATTCCTCGACCCTTAAAGAATTCCTACTGAGTTAAAATGTACAAAGTATGACCGAGTTTGGGGTTGCATTCGCATGTCAAATGGTGTCACCCGAAGCTCGTTTTCTCAAAGCTATTAGCAAACAAATATTCGCAGTGTGCGCATGCAAAGACTGCAGACGAGGCTACAGTCCGACTTGAATAGAGGATTATCGTTTTAATGTGGATTGTTTCATGGATATATTTATGGGGATATACATACATGTTGACAGGGGTTTCAATTATTTTCGCGAGGTTTTACGTCTCGTGTTCACGGAAACGTATTCTAGCAACCTAATCCCCCGTCCACCACGTCACTGAGTACTCTCCAATGCTGCATGTTTTCCACGCGTGGGAAGACGATTAAGACCATGTAGAAATAAATGTTTTATTTCTTCACAGATGAAGTATAGAGCACAGACATCTCCCTTTGTAGTATTATTTATCGAGAGGTCATTCGAATTCAAACAGTTATTTCTTTTTCTTTGTGTTTTAAAAGTGGTTAACGAGGCGGAAGGGAAGCCCCTGAGAAGAAGTCTATAAGTGGCTGGTGGCTCGCCGATTGGAGAGGAAGGGAGGCAGCGTGGTGCTTGAATCGCGGCCCCTCAGTGTTTGGAGGCGCCGTCGAAAGATTGGGCCGCCCTCCCTCTCCAACCCCCTTCCAGCACGCTTTCCTCGGGAGAAAATAAAACCCTTAAGGAGCAGGAGCATCTGTGTTGGCAACGGGCGCCACAAAACCCTCCCCCATCCCTCCTCCTTCCCCTCTTCGCCTCTCTCTCTCCTTTCCGGCGAATCAGTCCTGGCAACTGCACGGAGAGCAACCTCCTTCTGCGTCAACAATACAACCAAAGTGCCATATGTCGCCTCCGAAGCATTATGACAAAGGTTTACGTATCTGTAGAATAATATAAAAAGATGCAATTTTCATGTGACCTGTCATTTCTAGGACATTTTGTTTTATTATTTGTGTAATAAAGTTTGTTTAATAATTTGTCTAATAAAAAAATTTGACTAAATTGTTTAATAAAGGACCCCTCTAACCATTGCTGTGACTTTCCAGGGCCGCCTTACGTGGATATCTATTTTGCCTGTTCATCTCAGGCACGAAAATAGAATTTGCACATGGTTTTTGTTAACATAGGGACGCTCTGTTGGGTCGTTCCGTTTGCAGTTATGTAATTTTCGAAAGTTGCGGATACTGAACTTTTTCTTCAGCAATTATGTTACGGGTACATGATTCCAGCAAATTTATGGTCAGCCCTTATTCCAAGGCTTTTCAGGCCGTCTATCCATCAAATCCAGTTTTTTATTGATGCTTGAAATTTTATCTCAAAGGCCTTAAAAAGTAAATTCTTCATCTAATTATTATACTGCAATCTGGAAAAGGTTGTAAGAGGTGTCAGGTCACCATTCATGTGATTAGTTTCTAACTGCATCGTCCAAATAGATTATTTGACATATTTTGATTAATTCCGGTAGTGGCCTTTGGATGTTTTCTGAGATTATGATCAGAGCTGAAAAGAATCCATCGTGTCTTCTTTTTTGGAAAAACTTGTTTTCATCGCGATCTCTTCTATTTACTTAGGTCAGAGGTAGAATATTATTCTCTGTCATAAAACAATTAACGATTATGGACAAACTTAAGACTAAGTAATGTATATAGTATCATGTTTCGAAATGTTAGTGCGTGCACATATCAAATTAATATGTACATGGCCAAGTGTAGTGTACCTTTCTCAGTTTTGCGTGGTGCAACTTTCTCAGGTCTTTGCCACTAGTGAGAATGTGGGAGTGGAAAAAAGAGGAAGTTGTTCATTTTTACTCTAAGGGTTCTTTCCAAATCGCCATTGTGTGCTTCGGCCCCGCTATCTCCTTCTTTCTCTCCCACCAACTGAGGCGAACCAGTTAAAGGGCTTGATGCCCATTTGCCCTCTCCAGTCAGCATCAAAGTTCACAGTATCTTAGCACTGCTAAGATGCTGTGAACATGAAGGTTTGAGGTAATCGCGCTAGATTCCACAGATTCAAAAAAGTTTTTAGACGGGGGTGCACGACCTTAATTTTTTGACTCCAGGGACTGCTAGTATTTTGAGGGCAAAACTCTTCATCGCATTTCACTGATTAATCGTTTACCTTAAAAGTTAAAATGAGACAGTATACATTATTTATTTACTAATTATTGACTTATTTATATTCCCTCGACTTTGACGGGGAATTAGAAAATAACAGGTGGAACTGATTTTTTAAATCAAACGTATGAACAAACAATACCCGAAACGATGGTTAATAAATTAAACAAACTTATCCACGGTGAAAACTTCCTTCTGCATCGCAATAAACAGAAAACAATGGCGTAGTCAAATTATCCATACCCTAAAGCCTAAAATGTCCTATATTAATACTAAAATATATATTATGAAAAATATTTCTATTGTTTTTCCAGCGAGAGACAAGGTGGCTCCTTCAGATTATTTTTCTCTTACATTGATCCAAACAAAGGTTCGATTCCTGGGGGCGAATATATCGATTAAAATTATGTAGGAAGGTGGATGGGGGAATAACAGAAAGAACTTCATAGTGAATTTTCACCCCAAATGGAGTGTGATAGTCCACTGGGTAGAGAGCTGGGCTACCCGGGCTCTATATTCGGAAATGCCTCTGAAAGGATCTGGCCTGCCAAGCTAAGGATACTCCCCCTATTCTAATGTCAATAAATTCAATTTCTTTGCAGATATTTTTTCACTAAAAAGATAAATCCGCATAATATAATTTATGAATGCCAAAGCATCTGTGGCACTCTGATGCTGTTTTACTATGCAACGCATTTTAGTGTGATCGCATAATTAATGTCAAAGACCCCCTATTTAAATGATAAATGCGAGGCCCGGTTTATTGGTGTTTTCACTGTAACTTTTTCATTTATTACTAAAGCAAAAAGTGAGTCAATTTTTATCAAATCAGCAATATTTTTCTCTTAAAGTTTTTAAAAGCTCCCTCAAGTAACAGAAGTTCAACAAAGGATGGTTTGTCTTCGTATGCTCCCTTACATTTGGTGATACTGGAGATAAGAAGGTGCTTTCTTACCCCATCTTCTAATTAAATATTCAATTCACAAAAACAGGGTCCGTTTCAAAAAGTAAGCAAAACGATTTTTCCAGACGAAACGGACGACTGGGTGGAAAGATATGTGGCGGAAAATATGGTGAGAGGACTTGGAAAAGCAACAAGACCCGCGTCGGTTGTGTTCTGGCCGTTTCACTCTGCGGATTGATACTAGACTGAACCCACTGTTTGAGGGTCACGTCATAAATTCACGGTGCCACTTCCCATGGGGAAATGATATTGCGATAAAATTTTGCGTTAAACACGGGAAATCGAGTTCGGAGGCCATGACCATGGTTAAAGATCCTTACGGAGAAATGCCCCAAGTGATGGTGTGCTGCTTCTGCACGTCAGGATGTTCTAGGTGGGTAACGAGGAGGTTGACGATGAGGAATGCCTATCAACAACACAGTGTAGATCAAAACGTGCAAAAAGTGAGACCCAAAAGTAACCCCATTGAATACCATTTTTGGACCACTTGATTATGTCAAAGAGACCGTGACGAAGTACCTTCAAGAGACTCCAGTCGACGCCTTCCAGGAAGCGTGACAGAGGCACTGACATCAAAGGGTTGATGTGCATGGGTACTCTTTGAAGAGTTTTAGTGATATAGTATATACTTTGATCTGCAATAAAATATCCCCCAATATTATTCTACTTTTATTGGGAAAGACCCAGTAAATTTTTCCAATATCCACCTTACCCTATGGTAGATATATTTTTTATAAATTTTTCCTAGAGGACCAACAAAATCCTTTCGCAGCTTTTTTTTATGGGTCTACTTCAAAATCCTGAACCATGGCGCCTTCTCCCTCTAATTTTCTTGACAGTATTTCTGTAACCTTTTAGAGATATTTTCTCGTTTAAATTGTCCATGCCCTTTTATATTTTCCGACATTCTCATTCTATGCATTTCAGTAAAATGATGTCACGATAAGTCGTTTTCTTCTTTTTTTGGAATATCTTTCTTGCAATTCTTCACCTGAGCTTTCCAAGTCCTTCTAAACTTTCAAATAATTCTATCCCTTGTTGAAGTTGAAATATTTTCTGACATTTATTTCAAGTTTGCCGATTTTCCCTTATTATGCGATGGACAATGAATCATTAACTTCATTCCTACAATTGACTTCAGAATTTCGGCCTTCATTGCAATTTCAAGTCTTCTCTACCTTAGGTGGGGCCAACTTTCGTTTGATACCTGTTTCATTTCTAATTTCTTTCTTTATTTTACTTCATACTCTAGATTTTCATGTCGTAATTCCTTAGTCCAATTGATTGAATGTTAAATGTATCATTTCTTCAAAGTTCGGGTTGAAATGAAAAATCATCATTCATTTCGTTTTGATATTTAATAAAATAATAGCGATAATTGTGAATATCTCTCCTGATTCTCACAATATTTGATTAATCTTCTATTTCCTTTTGCTCTAAGTCGTAAATCTTTTCTCGTTTATATTTATTTATAAAATTTCCACAAAATAAAATAATACGGCAAATGTGCTAAAAATATTAATGCAATAGTTTAAAATGAGTAATGTGAAGAGACTACCACTGTGACCCAAAAAATACACCAAAAGGAAATACGTTCGGTACGTGGTTGTTGACTCAGGGAAGTATTGTGACTGAAACTCAAGTATGAGCACCAAAATAGCCAAATAGTATACAGGCATAAAATCTTGTCCCGATCGAGAAACCCCTTGCAGGAAATCGGAGTGATATTTTCCTCGAGGGAGGCGCGTCCCGCCTTCGCCCCACAATTCCCCAACCGGACCGATGAATTGAAGCGATGGCCTCGGGAGAAAGAGGGCAGGGAAAGATTGGTGTGCCTCTCTTGGGAGCGAGTGAGCATCGCTAACACGCCCGTGAGGACAAGAAATACGGACCGGAGTTGGTGGAAACGGAATCCGGAGGGGAACGAGAGAGGGAGGGAGAGATATTGGTGAGATATTACCCTCTTACCTCGTTGTTGGTTGTTACGACAAGACTGGCCTTCGTGATATTATTTTTATATTTGGTATAATAGAGACATGGTAGTCCAGAGTTAGAGCATTGGACGACCGACCTGAGGAGGCGGGTTCAATTTCCGGGCACGCCTATGAGAACTTACAGCTTCATCCGAGCTTGGTAATTTTTCGGGCAACAGAACTCAGGGAAATCATGGCCAGTACAGGGAAAGGAGCTTCTTAATACACGAAATCCCGCCATACAGCAAACAAATATCCATTCACATAGGCATAGATACAAGGGGATAGGAACACATGAGACCACGAGTGTAAAAATATTTCCTCGACCGGGATTTGAGCACCGGATCTCTCCACATGCCGGGCGGATGCTCTAACCACTTGAACTATCGAAAAAACCTAATTTTCACTGAGATCTGCGAGGTTTTAAAGCGCCCAATTGCTCCGATTGCTTGACCCAGATATGGCGTTAAGGGGCTGGATCACCAAACACAGGAGAAATGTGCAATACACACACAAGAAGAAAGGGCAGTAGGCTAGCAAGCATACAACATCATAAAGGATAGGAACCGTGCGTTTCATGGCACGCATAGCCAGGAGAAGAGACGAGCCACATTGGCCAAATACACATTCAAATACGAAATCCCGCCATACGGCGCACAAATATTACTTCACACAATGAAATAGATATAAGGAAAATGGAATAGGAACACACATGAAGGACGAACACAAGAGAGGTGAGGAAGGCGGAATCAAGCAGACCATTAATATAAAAATATTTCCTTCATCGGGACTTGAACACATGATCATTCCACTTGCCGAGCGGATGCTCTAACCACCTATATATATATATATATATATATATATATATATATATATATATATATATATATATATATATATATCCCTCCCATGGACTACAACCTTGTCGTGGTGGAAGGGCTTGTGTGTTCCGATGACCCCTAGAGCTGTGCTGGCGGGAGTAATAATAATTACTCTTGGAAGGGTCACCCATGCCAGATAGGTCGAAGGTTAGGAGCCAGACGAAAGGTAGTCCACGCAGCGTCTGTTCCTCAATGAGGCTGCTGCAAAGGCGTCTGACCCCAGTGGGGCGGCCATTAAGTGATGGTGTCACGTTAAAAACACTATTGAGGAAGGCAACGGGAAACCACCTCAATTATCATTCCCAAGAAAATATGATGGACGCAAAACAGAAATTGAGTCCTGGCAACTGCGGGACTCGGCCCAAGGGGCCGTGTGTCGTGCCCGGCAGCGGGGGAGGCAAGCTTCCGCGGTCGTCATCCCACGAAATCCTTGCGGGGGAGAAATAACAGCAGCAGGACAGAAGATGCAGAAGAAGACGAAAGTAGTTAGAATAGGAACCTGGAACGTCAGGACAATGTTGAGGAGAGGCAAATTAGAAAATATTAAGCGGGAGATGGAAAGAGGTAACATAGATGTTTTAGGCCTCTGCGAGGTGAGATGGAAGGATAGCGGGGATTACTGGAGTGACAATTATAGAGTAATATACAGCGGCGGGGACGAGAGCCAACGAGGGGTTGCCGTAATTTTAAATAAAGGGGTCGGAAGAAGCGTAGTCAACATAGAGCAAGCGACAGATTTTACTCGTAGAGATTAAAGCAGAGCCGACGAACTTGGTCATTATTCAGGTATACATGCCACCGAGCAACCACAAGGAGGAAGAAGTCGATAGGATGTATGATGAGTTAGAGGATATCATCGCGAGTGTTCCTGCAGGGAAACATTTGATAGTGATGGGGGACTGGAATGCGACGGTAGGCGAAGGAAGAGATGGTGGTGAGGTGGGGGACTATGGGTTAGGCACGAGGAATGAACGCGGGGAGAAAGCAATTGAATTCTGCAGGAGACAGGGGTTAGTCATCACTAACACATGATTTAGACACCACAAAAGGCGTAGGTATACATGGAAAATGCCAGGTGACTCAGAAAGGTATCAGTTAGATTATATTATGGTTAGGCACAGGTTTAGGAACAGTGTGATAAATTCGCACAGTTTCCCAGGAGCGGATGCGGACTCTGACCACAATTTAGTTGTTATGAAATGTAATGTTCGTTTCAAGAAGATAAGGCAAGGGCGGCGGGCTAAAAAATGGAATTTAGAAGCAGTAAATGAATTAACGAGGAAGGAGTATCAGGAGGCTGTAGAGAAAATGATGGATGACGGTAAAGAACTGAGTACTATCGAAGAAAAATGGGAATGTATCAAGAAAGGGATATTGGAAGCCGCTAAAGACACTATAGGAACCGATAACGGGAAAAGGATAAGGAAACCATGGGTAACGGATGAGATGATTGCAAAGATGGATGAGAGAAGAAGATGGAAAAATGTAAACACAGAGTTAGGCAAAATGAAGTACAAAGAGTTAAACAATAAATTGAGAAGGGCCACAAATAAAGCAAAAGAAGAATGGTGGAAAACGCAATGCGAGGAAATGGAAAGTTTACAGAAGAAGGGTGAAATTGGTGCTCTATACAGCAAGGTTAAGTTATTATCGGGAAGTAAGAAGGCAAGATCTGTGCTAATAGTTAAAGATAAATGGGATAAGATAATAGTTGAACGAGGAAAAATGCAAGAGAGATGGCAGGAATATATAGAAACACTGTATGGTAAAGAACTTAGGCCGACAAGGTTAGACAAGGAAAAGGAATATGACGTAGAAGAAGATAGCTTAGGTCCAGGCATACTCGACGATGAAATAGAAAGGGCATTAAAGGAGATGAAAGCGAATAAAGCTGTAGGGGTGGACAATATTCCTGTAGAAATGTTGAAATGGTTAGGGAAAGGTGGGAAGAAGGCCATATATGGACTGATTCGTAGTACCTATGAGGAAGGAATGTGGCCGGAAGATTTTGTGATATCGATGTTAGCCCTATTCCAAAAAAGGCAAAGGCTTCGTCATGTGAGGATTACAGAACAATAAGTTTGATATCCCACGCAGCTAAAGTTATTCTCAGGATCATCCATAAAAGGATAGGGAGTAAGGCAAATGATTACCTATGGGATAATCAGTTTGGGTTCAGGAAAGGAAGGGGTACGCGTGATGCCATTGCAGTAATGAGATCACTAGTCGAGAGGAATATAGAATACAATCAGGACGTTTTTGCCTGTTTTGTAGATTTCGAAAAAGCGTTTGATAGAGTGAATTGGGAAAAATTAATGCGTGTATCGCAGAAAATAGGAATGGATTTGAGGGACAGGAGACTGATCCGCAACCTGTACATGTCTCAGACTGCTCAGGTGCGAGTGGGGAACGGAGAGTCCGGATGGGCAGTGTTAGGAAGAGGTGTAAGGCAGGGTTGCCCATTGTCACCGGTACTGTTCAACGTATATGTAGAGGAAATGATTAAAGAGGCATGGGAAGAACTGGAGGTAGGAATGAAATTCGGAGGGGAATTCGTAAAATCGGTTAGGTTTGCTGATGACCAAACATTAGTTGCTCAGTCAGCCAAGGGGTTGCAAGCATGTTGAGTGAATTGGAGGTTCAGTGCGATAAATATGGGATTAGAATCAATATTAATAAAACAAAGGTTATGCGATTTTCCAGAAAAGAAAAGGCTAAGCTAAATATTAAAATAGGCTGGGAAAAAATAGAGAAGGTAAAACAGTTTACATATCTCGGAAGTGTTTTGGACCAACAGGGTCAAAGTAGTAGAGACGTGAGGAGAAGAATTGCGCATGGCAAGGAGGCTTTCTCAAGGAGGTGGGAGTTGATGACGGGGACGTTGAGTAAGGATATTAAGACAAGACTCGTAAAAACTCTGATATGGAGCGCAGCTATGTACGGCGCGGAAACGTTGTCGCTGAAGCAGGAGGATAGACGTAGATTGGAGGCTTTTGAAATGTGGGTGTGGAGAAGAATGGAGAAGGTGAAATGGACCGAAAGGAAAACAAATGAGGAAGTACTAGAAATGGTGGGGGAGGAGAGGGTTTTGTTTAGAGAAATCCTATGGTGGCAGGAAAAATGGATGAAAGGCGTATTGAGCGGTAGTGGAATTTTGAAAAGGGTAATAGAGGGGAGAATGTTGGGCAAGCGAGGTAAGGGTAGGAACAGGATAGGGATGTTGGACGGGATTAAGAGAAGAAAGAAGTACACAGAGATGAAGAGGGACCTGATATAGATTAGTTTGCTAGGTGGGGAGTCACAAAATGTTTATTTGATAGTTGTGATCATCCAAAAACCTACCTTAACCGGTAGATTACCTAATAATAATAATATATGTAATATTTAGGAATATAATATATAGGTTTAGTAGGTGATGGTAGAGCTCACCCATGTACCAAGCCCGACGACGTGTGAATATTCACACATCAGGGTAGGGGGGCCGGTTCCTTTCCCTGTGCCGGTTATGGTTTCCCAGGAAGATCTGGTACCCGAAAAATGAACTAGCTTGGGTTGGGCTGCAGGTGCCCAAAGTGCGTTGCCAGGGAATCGAACCCGGGACCCTCCGGACCGCAGTCCAACGCTTTACCCGCTAGACCACTGCGACCCCGAAAGGGAACGTGGTGCAGAGAGAGTAGGGGACGAGGGAGAGGGAAAAAACAGGTAGTGGGGGAGGGGTGAAGGAGGGGTATGTGGAGGGGGAGAAAGCGGAGCGGAGAACAAGTGGTGGGAGAGGGGTGAAGGAGGATGTTATGGAGGGGGAAAGGGAGGCCAGAGGGGAGCGGAGATGGAATAAGGAGGATGCGGAAATAGTCACAAGTGACAGAGAAAACTAACAATTCATCCACAGATACCACAACACCCATGACCAAGTGACTCCTTCACCCCTCTCCCACCACCTGTTCTCCGTTCCGCTTTCTCCCCCTCCACACAACCCTCCTTCACCCCTCCCCCTCTACCTGTTTTACCCCTCTCCCTCGTCCCCTACCTTCTCTGCACCAAGTACCCTTTTTCTCAGTCATATCTTATCTTCCGAAGAAGACGGAGCTCGAGTCCATAGAAATCATCAGGATATTATTGTGAGTGTTCCTTTTATGTGTTCTCGTGCCGGTAGATCACCATATATATTCAAACTTGAAAATCCCGCCATACGGCGAACAAATATTCATTCAAACAGAAATAGGTATAAGGAAAGGGGATAGGAAAACACATAAAAGGCGAACACAGGACATGTGGGGAAGGCGGTTTTTGAGCAGATCACGAAAGTACAGAGATCTGGCAGTCCACCTCCACGTGCCTCAATTTCCCAACCGACTACCGGCTCAGGCCTCGTCCCTCCTATATACTATATCCATCCGACCGCCGAATAGGCGGCCGATCTGGCATAGGGAGGAAGGACGGTCCGAGACGGACGATCGGCTGGATTATCGGCGGTGGAGATGTACTGCCAGGTCACATTCTGTGACATTTCCTTTATTGCTGAAACATACAATTCTTTGATGTCGGGGTTCGCGAAAACCGCGCCCCTACCTTTTAACATTGAGTACACAATAGAACTATTATCTGTATACAGAGTGATGTTACAATTTGGTTCAACAATTTGCATGGTGTGATGAAGGGCCATAAGGGCCGCATACCCTTCTGCTTCCAAAATGGGAAGCATTTCGTCAAAGGCCCAAATTTCGTGATCTGCTCAAAAACCGCCTTCCCCACATGTCCTGTGTTCGCCTTTTATGTTTTTTCCTATCCCCTTTCCTTATAACTATTTCTGTTTGAATGAATATATATATATTTAGGTAATCTATCGGTTAAATGTAGGTTTTTGGATGACACAAGCTATCAAGTCAATATTTTGTACCTCCAAACAAAACGCAATCCAGCAACCTACTCTACATCAGGTCCCTCTTCATCTCTGTGTACTTCTTTCCTCCCTTCATCCCATCCAACATCCCTATCCTGTTTCTGCCCTTCCCTCGCTTGCCCAACATTCTCCCCTCTTTAGCCATAACAGCATAACCTTTGTTGTATTAATACTGATTCTCATCCAATATCTATCGCACTGAACCTCCAATTTAGTCAGCAATACTTACAACCCCTTGCTGATTGAGCAAATAATGCTTGGCCATCAGCGGACCTAACCGATTTTACGAATGCCCGTCCGATTTTCATTCCCACCTCCAATTCTTCCCATTCCTCTTTTATCATTTCCTCCACGTATACGTTTAACAGCACCGTTGACAATGGGCAACCCTGCCTTACCCCTCTTCTTAACACTGCGCATCCGGACTCTCCGTTCCCCACTCTCACCTGAGCAGTCTAAGTCATGTACAGGTTGCGGATCAGTCTCCTGTCCTACCAATCCATTCCAATTTTCTGCAATACACGCATTAATTTTTCCCAATTCACTCTATCAAACGCTTTACGAAATCTTCGAAACAGGCAAAAGGTCCTGATTGTATTTTATATTCATCTCGATTAGTGATCTCATTACTGAAATGGCATCATGCCTACCTCTCGCCTTCCTAAACGTAAACTGATCATCCCCTAAATAATCATTTTCCTTACTCTCTATCCTTTTGTTGATGATCCTGAGAATAACTTTAGCTGCGTGGAATATCAAACTTATTGTTCTGTAATCCTCACAAGAGTGTAATCTGTGTACTGTATCTACTGTATATATGTGTAATCTATTGTTCTGTAATCCTTTGCCTTTTTTGGAATAGGAACTAACACTGACCTCACAAAACCTTCTGTCCAGATTCCTTCCTCATAGATACTACGAATCAGTCCATATAGGGCCTTCTTTCCATATTTTCCTAAACATTTCAACAGTTCTACAGGAATTTTGTCCACCCCCAAGGCCTTATTTGCTGACATCTCCCTTAATGCCCTTTCTATTTCATCGTCGAGTATGCCTGGACCTAAGCTATCTTCTTTTACCTCATGTTAATTTTCTATATCTAACATTGTTGGCCTAAGGACTTTACTATACAGTGTTTCTATATATTCCTTCCATCTCTCTTGGATTTTTCCTGGTTCAACTATTATCTTAACCCATTTATCTTTAACTGTTAGCACAGATCTTGCCTTCTTACTTCCCGATAATAACTTAACCTTGTTGTATAGAGCACCAATTTCACCCTTCTTCTGTAAACTTTCCATATCCTCGCATTGCGTTTTCCACCATTCTTTTTTTGATTTATTTGTGGCCTTTCTCAATTTTTTGTTTAACTCTTTGTACTTCATTTTGCCTAACTCTGTGCTTACATTCTTCCATCTTCTTCTCTCATCCATCTTTGCAATCATCTCATCCATTACCCATGGTTTCTTTACCCTTTTCCCTTTAACGCTTCCTATAGTATCTTTTGCGGCTTTCGAAATCACTGTCTTGATACATTCCCATTTTTCTTCGATAATACTCAGTTCTTTACCGCCATCTATCGTTTTCTCTATAGCCTGCTGATACTCCTTCCTTGTCAATCCATTTATGATTTACCATCCATTTACGCCCCCCCTGCCTTATTTTTGAAACGGACTCTACATTTCATAACAACTAAATTGTGGTCAGAGTCCGCATCCGCTCCTGGGAAACTGTGCGAATTAATCACACTGTTCATAAACCTGTTCCTAACCATAATATAATCTAACTGATACCTTTTTGAATCACCTGAATTTTTATGTTTAGTCTGTTATTGTCTTTTTATCTTCTTCCATATTTCTATATTTTTCACTGCAAATTGGCTGCACTGTACTGCTGTATGTTAAGAATGTTTTAAAAGAAAATAGTATAAAAAATGGATGAAAGGCGTATTGAGCGGCAGGGTGATGTTGAAGAAGATAATATTGAGGAGAATGCTAGGCATACGAGGGAAGGACAGGGACAATATAGGAATGTTGGACGGGATGAAAGTAGCACACAGAGATGAAGAGAGACCTGATGTGGAGTAGCTTGCCGGATTAGGTTTTGTTTGGAGTTAAAAAATATTTATTTGATAGTTGTGTCCATCGAAAAACCTACCCTCAACCGGTGGATTACCTAATGATTTATATATATATATATATATATATATATATATATATATATATATATATATATATATATATATGTAATGGAACGCTCTCCGAGGACGTACAGACACATTAACATGAGTGAAATGCATAGATGGGTGCATGAGTTTAGTTCTTTCTTCAGTCATAAAACTCCGGTTCATTTACTGCTCTCTCGAAATAATCCTTGACCATGATTAATGGACTTTCCTCTTTGGAAATTGTACTAAATTATCTTGTGCCAAGATATTCTCACTTTTAAGAACGCGAATAATCCCTGCGTGTTATATTTATGTATGATATTATTTTTATTTTTCCATCTTAGCATTCCATATCTGAGGTACAAAATGTTCATCTTTTCAGTGTATTATTCCATAGATTCCTTTCTTCACGCGCTTTGTCATAGCAAATCTCTAATTATCTATGTCGCGGTTCTTTCCTTAGGATTTCATCACCCCTCTCTGATTCATGCTTAGTTTCATTTTTATTTTTCATGTCTCCATACCTGTTATTGACAATTTTAAGTATTTTTGGGTTGGAATCACCAAATAACGAAACACTTGTGTATACCTGTAGGCGGACTCTGTCAAGGAAATATTACAAATCTATTTTATAAATACGTCCATCAAATGTTCAAAACTTCATTTCACTATGGAATCGAAGACTACAAATTCAAGGTTGTAGAAACATCTTAACTCCTAAATGTATTCGCTTAATATTTTACAGATTTTTCAATAAAAATTTAACAGTCATGTGTTTTATTCCCTAAAACGATAGATTTTTTAACGCATACCAGTCTGTTTCATAAATGGCACGTGATCTTTACTTTTCGCTTGCTGTGCACGCCTGAATTGGATAGAAACCCTGCAACCCCATTTGCTGGCAGTTTGTGGGGTGCAGTGTAGTTAAGATGATTCACATCAAGTACGAAAAATTAAGCTTGAGTTGAATGTGCAAAATTTCATTAACCACTTGCAAGAATTTTGATAATTCTCTGTGCTCTTAGCATTTACGCTTCGCGGTATGCGTCATTCCGTTTGCTCTCCTGTGCTTATATCAATGTAGTCACACTCTTGCTTCTATCTTTGCTCTGCTTCTGAGGGAATCCCTAATCCCTCCCGTTGAGAGTGAAAGCGCTTCCCATCGGACCCTCATGTCAATCTCCTTAATTCTGGCGCAGATCCCTCCGACACCCACGCCCGAGTCGGAGGCTCCCTTGGCCTTTAAGAGAAAAATGAACTCTGTTTCATTATCTCGGAGGAATGTGTGTTTGCCTGTCGGAGAGAGGCAGGGATTCGAGCACCGCGGGGTTTGTTTTTCACTTGTTTTTTTCGCGAATAGGTCATCGGGGCGAGAGTGGGCGTGACCGCCTGGAGCCGTGGCGAAGAGGATATGGGGACAAGGGAAGTTGCCCATGATGAAGTAGTGTTTTCGGATAATATACCACTAGAATCATCACGTCTCTCTGTTCTCTTGACAATTTCCAACAGATAGACGGATGCTCGGAGGATCCAGAATAGACGGATGGAGTGCAAGGGGTTCGATCTGTGAAGTGCGATCTGTTATTAGGTTTTTACTGGCAAAAAACTAACACGAGCCAATTGAAATTAATGGGCAACTTTTTTAAGGGTAAGGAGACGGTATAATGAGTGGAGACGCAGTGAGGCGGAGGTGAATTTAGTTTAACAATCGCCACAGCTCCAATGCTCACGACGAGAACCTCTGTGGTCGGCCTAGCCTTATGTCAAATGAATTGAAGGTGAAAAAATTCGTAAAAATCGCGGATTTACGATTACAGATTTTCCGTTAGACGTGGCTTGCGACAAAGGGCTTTGAAAGTGACGCAGAATTGCATACTGCTGTCAACTTAAAATGTAAGGTTGCAGATTTCTTCAGAGACGGAATAGAAAACCTCATGTATCCCATGTATAATGCCTCAATTTGAATGACGACTGTAGAGAAAAATAGTTCTAAAATGTGTCTTTCAAATGTGCATGGTAAAACTTTGTTTTGTCGTTAGTTTTATATTTTATTTCAAAAAGTAAGTTACTTTCTGTACTGACAGTTGCTGTGGTACCCTAAATTCTAGTTTTTCATTGCCAAAACTTGAGTCTGAAGGCCAAGGTTTCCTGGATTATATTTAACATTTAAATTCGTTCATTGCGTAAAAGTATTCTTAATTTTTGGCAAAGTTTTTTCCAGGGGAATTTTGAGACACTATATTTGCTAAGAGGGACATCGCTTAAAACCAAACATAATTCCTACGATGATCACATAGCGCCTAATACTTAGCGAAGCCTCTCACGAGGTGTCCCAAATTGAGACGGGAGTGACAACGTGGACATAATGTAGGCTCCCCTTAGATGAAAGCGTGAAAGTGAGACTAGCCACTTCGTCACATCCACAGCCTATTGACTAAAACTTCCTTCCATCGGCTATTCCTGATAGCCAAGGTACAATATCACCCTACTTATGCCGAAGTATGCCATGGGTTACGTCTCGCCATGACGAATATTAACTTTTAAAGAATGCCTCAGTGTCAAGCATACAACCTAGATGATGGAAGGGAAAGATTTAAGAGGTCCATATCGTCCCTCCTGATCTTATATTTCGCAGCTGCATCTGTCGCTTCATTCCCGGGAACTCCAGCGGAACAAGAAACCCAAAGAAAACCTATATCAACGGCTGTTTCTTTAAAGAAGGCAGATGAGGACTGGAATAAATAAGTGAGCTGACTCTCGTCGAGATTAAGTGTGGCGACGAGGAATGAATTAAGAGTCCCCTGTTATCGTCGCCTCCTCCGAAAAATCAAGATTGTTTGTTTGGGCGCGAGGAGCTAATCTAAGGAGGAGGAGGGGCGGAGCGCACTCGAAGAACCTAGCCGGTGCTGTCTTGTCTGTCGGCCAGGGTATTTCGGTGGGTGTGCGCAGAGGGGGTGGCGGGAGAGAGAGGGAATCAGTCGTTCCCACGTGATGCGAGGCGGCAAAGTTACCCACACTCTTGAGTCGCCCTTGCCTGCAGTCAACTCAAGTTGGGTACCGACTGTTTGAAGTATTAGCACAGCCATTGACTGTGGGATAAAGAAGCGACCTACTGCCTGCCGCCCGAGGAAAAAATAAATCAGAACGCAAATAGTTATGCCATTAAGGCCATGGTACAATGTGACTATAGGAGTCTGTCCCAAAAATAATAAGAATAAATCGGCGGAAAAATGTATTGCCGAACGAAGTACACATAACAATAATTATTCAAAATACATGTAGCGCACTTACGCATCGATATATCGATACCAATGCCTCGGCTAGTCGCGGCACTCTTCCTGGAAGGCGTCGACCGGTACATCGTGTTCAGGCACCTTTTGACGCTCTCCTCGACGTTATCCAGCGTTCCAAAATGGTTACTTTCAAGCAGCTTTTCATTCTTGGGAACCAAAATAAGTCCGGTGGTACTACATCGGGGCTGTAGGATGGCCGGGATCACGTTTCCTCGCCGTGTGTTTTGAAGGAAGTGCGGTACGACAAGTTGCAGAAATATTCCAAGAAATTAAAAAATAAATCCAACGTACTTAAAAATTCACTTCTTACCCTTTTTCACTGTGGTTAGTGATTTTATTTCCGCGGTGAAGGCCAGTAAAGAGCTCTGAGACTGAATATTCAACGAGAATTTAAAACAGAAATCTCTTTCATTTCATATTGTTACCTCTTTTACTTCTTAATGTATTCATCAAATCCATATTCTTCATCACTTTCGCTCTCAGGCTCAATCTTAATATTTTCTGTAATTTTTACTGTCACTGATAGGTTCTCTTAATATTGAAAATGATATTTGTTCGTAAAATATTTGCAAAGAGTAAAGTAAAACTTTTTTGAATGTTTTACTCTAATAAATGTAAAATAAAAGATATTAAAATATTTATGGCGATAGTTAGTTTGGATCTCACTTTGACAATCGCGACACACACACTTCATTTACTTTGGCCCACGAGAGCAAGACATAACACGGGAAGTGTCCTTCGATAGAAAGTAGAAAAGGGGTTTGCAAGTATACTTCCTCGCAAGGAGACAGCCGTTATAAATTACTCGTAATTTATAACCGCTGTCTGGTTTATAACTGGTTAAAATCATGGTTTGTCTTCTTTCGATATATTTTGTATTTCTATTAAATAATTAAATAAAATTCGACACAATCATTAATATTTTTTTTAATGCCCGAATATTTCTTAATTTAAAAATTAAAGACACAATAGGATTTATGGAATCTCATCTTCGTTCAATCTTCCTCCTGGACTCTGCCAAGCACTCCAAATCCATTTTAATGCACGATTAATTCACTGCATTTTAATATTTCACTTTCCATTACCAAGAGCACATTATCTTCTCTCATTTTAAATCCAACCGTTTATGTAAATACAATTGATATGATTGATTGATTTAATGTCACAAAACAGTGTTGCACATTTTTACATTTTTTTCTCATCTTAAAGAACAGAATTACAGCAGGGTATATTGTTATACCCATGGAAATGACTTTTTTGATGAATTAAAATTTGAAAGAAAGTAGTTCAGTGGTTATTAACTGTTGACAATCCTACCTCAGCGGATAAGATTGTCAAAAGTTAATAATCACCCGCTAAATTACTTTTTTAAAATTTCATTTCATAAATTTTTTTTCCTCCGCAGGAGATCAACTGGGAGCATTTTTCCCTTCCTTCTCCATCTCTCTTCTTCCATCTCTCACTTTCCCTTCCTGCTAACCTTCCTCCTTCGCACCAGTACAGAAAGGACAACGAAGGAGAATCTACATTTTAAATTCTATTTTAGATATAGGAGCCTATGGAGAGGAGCCGACAGTGGACATAGTACGAAAAATATCAACATGAAGACGTAGTATGTAATCGATGCGCATGGTCACTCTTTCGTGTTTTAGAATTTTTTGTGACTTCTCATTATAAGTCTTAAGGAGGATCGCAAATTCCATAAATGGACCACTATTTCACATTGAATATAATTTATAATGTCGATAAGAAGAATGAAAGAAACCGTAAAAATTGATTGAAAGGAATAAATATATTTAAAAGGTGTGAGTGACTCTATCTACAGTGAATGGTTCTGAGCGAAAAATATGCATTTTAATTCAAGTAAACACAGACGTGATATCGAGGGCAAAGGAAATTGTGAAAAGTTCGGAGGATTGTCCAGTGGAAATCTGTATTTGGCTAACCAAAAGAGTACTCTCTCTTAACAATACCCACAGATATCTTTCTCTGCGTATAACTTGATTTCTTTTCATCTTTCATTTGGTGGCTGGTGAACTGAATTCCCGAGTTGGTCTATTGTGTACGTAGTGTCGTTTTGATGATTGAATATTCACTCTGAAGCACATTTAATGATATTGAAAAGAAGCGCTAGGTACTAATTGACACGTTCAAATTGCAAATTAATGATAATATTAAAAATGTTTATTACTTTATTCATATCATTGGCAGTAGTCGGTATATTTTGATTATTTTATCTCACCCTTTTCAATGGTTTCCAAGAAAAAGCACGTTTCTACCACTCGAACCCTTCATGCGAGCCACCCCTCCATCATTCTCTCACCATACCCCACAGATCCAAACCCGTCGTCATCTAACCTCCGAATCCCCCTTCAAACTCCATTCCCCACACTCTGGAGGCAGTGGCCGCCCACTCTCCTCCTCTCGCTCCCCTGCCCCTCTAGGGGCGAACGCGAAGTGCGAGTGACTGAGCGAGAGAAAAATACATTCCGCTCGAGCCCACTGATGGAATGATTGATGACCGCTGTCATTCCGCATCGTGGCCTCCACTAATAATCATCTCGGCGAGGGGACATCTTCTGGCTCTCCATCGGAGGTGGCGGGCGTGGAGATGACAGAGAATGGGGTTGGGCTCCAAGTAATTGAATTGATGTAGAAAACGACAGTGTTTTGAGGGAGAAATGCATTAATTATTACTAACACCTGCATTGAACATTCAAAACTGTGTAGGTGGATGTAGAAAATCTAGGGAAATACACAATTTCGGATATACGTATATTGCTTAGATTATTTTATGGTTGAGCATATGCTTGGGACAATCGAGATAAAAGCGTGATTAATATTGTATTGAATGTACATGCAAGGTAAATATCAATAGTACTTTCAATAAATAAATAGTTACTTTAATAAATATTCTCGTAATTTAATCGCCTTGTAAGTTGAGTTTTATGATGATAATTTGGTTGACTTTGTGACTGGAATTAGAAGCAAAACTAATATTCTATTCTAGCTTCTAATTTCAGTCTCGAAGTCACACAAAACACTGAAGTTTGAATTCACTTACAACAAGTTGCTGCATACGAGGGCTGTTCAAAAAATAACGGACTTTTGTTAATTAGGGATAATTGTTATTTAACATTTTCCATTTTTTTGTGGCGTTATGTTGGTACTTATGCCTCTCACTTATGCTGAAAATTTCGACTATTTCGAATGTTCAGTTAATTGTTGACAGCTGTTTTGCTTGGACGTGTTTTGGCTTGTCTAATTTTGCCTGTTCCAAAAAATGGATCAAAGAATCTGTATTTCATGGGCCTCTTTAATTTCGGGAACAAGAAAAAGCCTTTTTGGCTCTAGAAAGGTGGCGTACATTTCCGCAGCATTTAATACGAGTATTAGGATCAATAGGAAAGGTTCTTTCCAAGTTCCAGAGAAGTATGTCGATGTCTCCTTGGCCCGTAATGGCATAGGTCTATCGCTGTTCCTGAAATTGGGGAAGAAACAGGTTTGCCCAGGATCTTCGTATTCTAATTAATTCTAATACCTTATTTATGTGTATTACACTGATTCCGTATTGTAAAATGCAATGCGGCGATTGCTACCCTCTGGCTAAATGTATAAATAAAGCTTATTCATTCGTAAATTAAACTGATTTTGATGAATTAACGGCCCAAATTCATTCGCACCATGGCTTTCCATAGCCTTTTACAATATCCACCGCATATATATTGAAAATTATGGGAGATGTGGTCTTAAATCCTTGGTTATGACCTCCCATCCCGACTCTCCATCAAACACGCGTACCTGTGCTCTCAAAGATATGTGCAGATTTTTGCCATTGACTCATTGGGAATTTATGTAGAAAATTCACGTGAGGTTTTCTAAACCCACGCGAGGAGAAAATATCCGAAATGAATAGCATATATTTTCATTCTGGTATTTTTCCATAATTATTTTAGTCTTACTTCAATTTTATTCCTTTAATTTTATACATTAATTATGAAATTACGAATCTTTTCGTATTATATTTCCTTTTAATGAAGGTCACATTTATGTTGATCCAGTTTCTTTAGCTTGCATTGCCTTAAAAATTGCCAAAAAAATTTGCAAAGTGATAGAAGTAAAATATTCACGGTAATTTGCATTTACGTTTTAACTCAATAAAATCACATGAGGAAAGATTTTCAAAAAAGTGTCAAGAAAAATTCCATTCACCGCATCTTTTAGCAAAACCATATCCAATCTTTTCGACATTTGGTTTAAATGTTGGAATTCAAATATTACTAAACCCGAAGAAATACTGTATTGCCCACATTAACATGATGCATGTATTTTATGTTCTGTTCGAGGTTTCCAAGGAAGCTTTGGTGTCAAGAATATCGGGGGCACTTAGGCTAAACAAGAGGAAAGCGTAAATGGAGAGCGGGTGGCTCTCCAAACACTAACACAGAGACAACATTTGAAATTCATACTGGCAATGCAGTAAACAAATTTTACCAATGTGAAATTAGAAAATCATATCAGATTTATTTACCAGAGTAATTGAACCCCATAGAGTTTATACAATGGGTGTGAATAGAGCAGAATGACCTAACAAGGACGTTCCATTGCCTATTCCTCCCACGATTTACAATTTTTAAACTAATTCCTGAAAAACTACCAAATTATTCCCCAAGTTATCCGGGTCTCAATGTCGTTCACTAAATGGTGGGGTGGGGCTGGGGTGGATGGAGGTGGATTTGTTTCTTGCGAGGTGGTGGAACAATTAATTCATCCGCATACATTTTGTCATCCTTGTCCTGGGTTTTGACTTGTCAAGCCCTTATGATGACTTGGTGAGTTGATGCCTTGGTCATGGGTGTTGTGGGATCTGTGGATGAATTGTTAGTTTTCTGTGTCGCTTGTTACTATTTCCGCATCCTCCTTATTCCATCTCCGCTCCCCTCTGGCCTCCCTTTCCCCCTTCATAACCTCCTCCTTCACCCCTCTCCAACCACCTGTTCTCCGCTCCGCTTTCTCCCCCTCCACATACCCCTCCTTCACCCCTCCCCCACTACCTGTTTTCCCCTCTCCCTCGTCCCCTACTCTCTCTGCCCACGTACCATTTTCCTCAGTCATATCTTATCTTCCGAAGAAGACGGAGCTCGAGTCCGTCGAAATTATCAAGATATTATTGTGAGTGTTCTTATTATGTGTTCTCGTGCTGTGTGTTACTGTCTAAGTTTTTTATTCGACACTTCCGTGTTACTTCGAAGAAATCATCTATATATATATATATATATATAGATGATTTCTTCGAAGTAACACGTCAAGTATATATATATATATATATATATATATATATATATATATATATATATATATTCATTCAAACAGAAAAAGGGATTAGGAAAGGGGATAGGAAAACACATAAAAGGCGAACACAGGACATGTGAGGAAGGCGGTTTTTGAGCAGATCACGAAATTAAAAATATTTCCTTATCCGGGATTTGAACCACGGACCTTCCACTTTCCGGGCGGATGCTCTACCAGTTGAGCTAATAAGGAAACCTGATTTACATTGAGATCTGCGATCTTATAAAGCGCCCGATAGATGTTGCCCGAGAGATGGCCTTATGGAGCTGTTTCACCCACCAAAGGAGAAATAGACGGGACAAAAGAAGGGGTAAGGATAGTAGAAACTCATTCATACGATATTATAAAGGATAGGAACGGTACGTTTCATGGCACGCATAGACAGAAGAAGAGACGAGCCACATTGGCCAAACAAATATTCAAACTTGAAAATCCCGCCATACGGCGCACAAATATTCATTCAAACAGAAATAGGTATAAGGAAAGGGGATAGGAAAACACATATATTATATATATATATATATATTTATATAAATATATATATATGTATATCTCTTAGGTAATCTACCGGTTAAGGTAGGTTTTGGATGGACAAAACTATCAAGTAAACATTTTGTGACTCCCCACCTAGCAAACTAATCTATATCAGGTCCCTCTTCATCTCGGTGTACTTCCTTCCTCCCTTCATCCCGTCCAACATCCCTATCCTGTTCCTGCCCTTACCTCGCTTGCCCAACATTCTCCCCTCTATTACTCTCTTCAACATTCCACTACCGCTCAATACGCCTTTCATCCATTTTTCCTGCCTCCATAGGATTTCTCTCAACAAACCCCTCTCCTCCCCCACCATTTCTAGTACTTCCTCATTTGTTTTCCTTTCTGTCCATTTCACCTTCTCCATTCTTCTCCACACCCACATTTCAAAAGCCTCCAATCTACGTCTATCCTCCTGCTTCAGCGACCACGTTTCCGCGCCGTACATAGCTACGCTCCATATCAGAGTTTTTACGAGTCTTGTCTTAACATCCCTACTCAACGTCCCCGTCATCAACTCCCTCCTCCTTGAGAAAGCCTCCTTGCCTAGCGCAATTCTTCTCCTTACGTCCCTACCACTTTGACCGTGTTGGTCCAAAACACTTCCGAGATATGTAAAATGTTCTACCTGCTCTATTTTTTCCCCGCCTATTTTAATATTTAGCTTAGCCTTTTTCTTTCTGGAAAATCGCATAACCTTTGTTTTACTAATATTGATTCTCATCCCATATTTATCGCACTGAACCTCCAATTCACTCAACAATGCTTGTAACCCCTTGGCTGACTGAGCAACTAATGCTTGGACATCAGCAAACCTAACCGATTTTACGAATTCCCCTCCGACTTTCATTCCTACCTCCAGTTCTTCCCATGCCTCTTTAATCATTTCCTCTACATATACGTTGAACAGTACCGGTGACAATGGGCAACCCTGCCTTACACCTCTTCCTAACACTGCCCATCCGGACTCTCCGTTCCCCACTCGCACCTGAGCAGTCTGAGACATGTACAGGTTGCGGATCAGTCTCCTGTCCCTCCAATCCATTCCTATTTTCTGCAATACACGCATTAGATTTTCCCAATTCACTCTATCAAACGCTTTTTCGAAATCTACAAAACAGGCAAAAACGTCCTGATTGTATTCTATATTCCTCTCGATTAGTGATCTCATTACTGCAATGGCATCACGTGTACCTCTTCCTTTCCTGAACCCAAACTGATCATCCCCTAAGTAATCATTTCCCTTACTCTCTATCCTTTTGTTGATGATCCTGAGAATAACTTTAGCTGCGTGGGATATCAAACTTATTGTTCTGTAATCCTCACATGACGAAGCCTTTGCCTTTTTTGGAATAGGAACTAACACCGATCTCACAAAATCTTCCGGCCAGATTCCTTCCTCATAGATACTACGAATCAGGCCATATATGGCCTTCTTCCCACCTTTCCCTAACCATTTCAACATTTCTACAGGAATATTGTCCACCCCCACAGCCTTATTTGCTTTCATCTCCTTTAATGCCCTTTCTATTTCATCGTCGAGTATGCCTGGACCTAAGCTATCTTCTTCTACGTCATGTTCCTTTTCTATGTCTAACCTTGTTGGCCTAAGTTCTTTACCATACAGTGTTTCTATATATTCCTGCCATCTCTCTTGGATTTTTCCTGGTTCAACTATTATCTTACCCCACTTATCTTTAACTGTTCGCACAGATCTTGCCTTCTTACTTCCCGATAATAACTTAACCTTGCTGTATAGAGCACCAATTTCACCCTTCTTCTGTAAACTTTCCATATCCTCGCATTGCGTTTTCCACCATTCTTCTTTTGCCTTATTTGTGGCTCTTCTCAGTTTATTGTTTAACTCTTTGTACTTCATTTTGCCTAACTCTGTGTTTACATTTTTCCATCTTCTTCTCTCATTTATCTTTGCAATCATCTCATCCGTTACCCATGGTTTCCTTATCCTTTTCCCGTTAACGGTTCCTATAGTGTCTTTAGCGGCTTCCAATATCCCTTTCTTGATACATTCCCATTTTTCTTCGATAATACTCAGTTCTTTACCGTCATCCATCATTTTCTCTACAGCCACCTGATACTCCTTCCTAGTTAATTTATTTACTGCTTGTAAATTCCATTTCCTAACCCGCCGCCCTTGCCTTATCTTCTTGAAACGAACATTACATTTCATAACAACTAAATTGTGGTCAGAGTCCGCATCCGCTCCTGGGAAACTGTGTGAATTTATCACACTGTTCCTAAACCTGTGCCTAACCATAATATAATCTAACCGATACCTTTCCGAGTCACCTGGCATTTTCCATGTATACCTACGCCTTTTGTGGTGTCTAAACCATGTGTTAGTGATGACTAACCCCTGTCTCCTGCAGAATTCAATTGCTTTCTCCCCGCGTTCATTACTCGTGCCTAACCCATAGTCCCCCACCTCACCACCATCTCTTCCTTCGCCTACCGTCGCATTCCAATCCCCCATCACTATCAAATGTTTCCCTGCAGGAACACTCGCGATGATATCCTCTAACTCATCATACATCATATCGACTTCTTCCTTCTTGCGGTTGCTCGGTGGCATGTATACCTGATATATGTGTATATATATATATATATATATATATATATATATATATAAAATTCACTAAATAGTCAGAGCAAATACAGAAACTAAAACATATAAAAGAGGGACTCACTAGTTCTCTGTGTTTGCTATGACTATTTAGTGAATTTTATTGTGCACGTTCGTGGCTTTTCCAAGAAAGTGACTATATATATATATATATATATATATATATATATATATATATATATATATATATATATATATATATATATATATTTATATATATAACTTTTGGACGGCACAAGAGAACACAGAATAAAACAGATAACACGTAAAAGGACACTCACACTGTAGATGATTTGAGCTTTCGGCCTAATCAGAGGCTTTCTTCAGGGTAGTCTGACCTGAAGAAGGCCTCGGAGTAGGCCGAAAGCTTAAATTATCTACAGTGTGATAGTCCTTTTACGTGTTATCTGTTTTATTTTGTGTTCTATTGTGCCGTCTAAAAGTTATATTGCTCTCGTGAGTACTTCCGCATCATCTATATATATATATATATATATATTCATATTCAAACTTGAAAATCCCGCTGTGTTCACCTTTTATGTGTTTTCCTATCCCCTTTCCTTATACCTATTTATATATATATACCTATATATATATATATATATATATATATATATATATATATATATATATATATATATAAGTAAGAGATGGTTGTGAGGTGGGGGACTATGGGTTAGGCACGAGG
Source organism: Hetaerina titia (assembly GCA_037158775.1). Classification (NCBI taxonomy): domain Eukaryota; kingdom Metazoa; phylum Arthropoda; class Insecta; order Odonata; family Calopterygidae; genus Hetaerina; species Hetaerina titia. The sequence continues at coordinate 6,973,090 of CM073777.1, forward strand.
AATGAACGCGGGGAGAAAGCAATTGAATTCTGCAGGAGACAGGGGTTAGTCATCACAACACATGGTTTAGACACCACAAAAGGCGTAGGTATACATGGAAAATGCCAGGTGACTCAGAAAGGCATCAGTTAGATTATATTATGGTTAGGCACAGGTTTAGGAAAAGTGTAATAAATTCGCACAGTTTCCCAGGAGCGGATGCGGATTCTGATTAACATTTAGTTGTTATGAAATGTAACGTTCGTTTCAAGAAGATAAGGCAAGGGCGGGGGGTTAGGAAATGGAATGTAGATTTGTAGCATTAAATGGATTAACCAGGAAGGAGTATCAGCAGGCTATAGAGAAAATGATTGATGACGGTAAAGAACTGAGTACTTACGAATAAAAATGGGAATCTATCAAAACAGTGATTTCGAAAGCTGCAAAAGACTATAGGAAACGTTAACGGGAAAAGGATAAGGAAACCATTGGTCACGGATGAGATGATTGCAAAAATGGATGAGAGAAGAAGATGGAAAAATGTAAACACAGACTTAGGTATAATGAAGTACAAAGAGTCAAACGATAAATTGAGAAGGGCCACAAATAAACCAAAAGAAGCATGGTAGAAAACGCAATGCGAGGATATGGAAAGTTTAGAGAAGAAGGGTTTAAATTGGTGCTCTGTACAGGAAGGTTAGGTTATTATCAAGAAGTAAGAAGGCAAGATCTGTGCTAACAGTTAAAGATAAATGGGGTAAGGTAATAGCTAAGCCAGAAAAAATCCATGAGAGAGGGAAAGAATATATAGAAACACTGTATGGTAAAGAACTTAGGCCGACAAGGTTAGACATAGAAAAGGAACATGAGGTAAAAGAAGATAGCTTAGGTCCAGGCATACTCGACGATGAAATAGAAAGGGCATTAAAGGAGATGAAAGCAAATAAGGCCGTGGGGGTGGACAATATCCCCCTAGAATTGTTGAAATGTTTAGGAAAGTGTGAGAAGATGACTCCATATGGACTGATTCGTAGTATCTATGAGGAAGGAATCTGGTCGGAAGATTTTGTGAGATCGGTGTTAGGTGCTGTTCCAAAAAAGGCAAAGGCTATATCATGTGAAGATTACAGAACAATAAGGATGATATCCCACGCAGCTAAAGTTATTCTCAGGATCATCAACAAAAGGATAGAGAGTAAGGCAAATGATTACTTAGAGGAGGATTTGTTTGGGTTTATAAAGGGGAAAGGTACGCGCGATGCCATTGCAGTAATGAGATCACTAATCGAGAGGAATATAGAATACAATCAGGACGTTTTTGCCTATTTTGTAGATTTTGAAAAAGCGTTTGATAGAGTGAATTGGGAAAAACTAATGCGTGTATTGCAAAATATAGGAATGGATTGAAGGGACAGGAGACTGATGTGGTGTTCAACGTATATGTGGAGGAAATGATTAAATAGGCATGGGAAGAGTTGGTGGTAGGCATGGAAGTCGAAGGGAATTCGTAAAATCGGTTAGTTATTTGATGACCAAGCATTATTTGCTCAGACAGCTAAGGGTTGCGAGCATTGCTGAGTGAATTGGAGGTTTAGTGCGATAAATATTGGATGAGAATCAATATTAATAAAACAAAGGTTATGCGATTTTCCAGAAAGAAAAAGGCTAAGCTAAACATGAAAATAGGAGGGGAAAAAATAGAACAGGAAGAACAGTTTACATATCTAGGAAGTGTTTTGGACCAACACGGTCAAAGTAGTAGGGACGTAAGGAGAAGAATATCGCTAGGCAAGGAGGCTTTCTCAAGTAGGAGGGAGTTGATGACGGGGACGTTGAGTAGGGAGACTCAACTTAAGACAAGACTCGTAAAAACTCTGTTATGGAGCGTAGCTATGTGCGGCGCGGAAACGTGGTCACTGAAGCTGGAGGATAGACGTAGATTAGATGCTTTTGAAATGTGGGTGTGGAGAAGAATGGAGAAGGTGAAATGGACCGATAGGAAAAAAATGAGGAAGTACTGGAGATGGTGGGTGAGGAGAGGGGTTAGTTGAGGGAAATCCTATGAAGGCAGGAAAAATGGATGAAAGGCGTATTGAGCGGTAGTGGAATGTTGAAGAAGGTAAAAGAGGGGAGAATATTGGGCAAGCGAGGAAACGGCTGGAACAGGATAGGGATGTTGGACGAGATGAAGGGAGGGAAGAAGTACACAGAGATGAAGGGGGACCTGATGTAGATTAGGTTGCTAAATTGGGTTTTGTTTGTAGTGACAAAATGTTTACTTGATAGTTGTTTCCAGCCAAAAACCCACCCTAACCAGTAGATTATTTAAAAAAATAAATACTATCAACTAACAAATACATGCACGTACGTATTACCTTGAAAGGAAAACAAATGAGGACGTACTAGAGATGGTGGGTGAGGATAGGGGTTTGTTGAGAGAAATCGTATGGAGGCAGGAAAAATGGATGAAAGGCGTATTGAGCGGTAATGGAATGTTGAAGAAGGTAATAGAGGGGAGAATGCTGGGCAAGCGAGGTAAGGGCAGGAACAGGATAGGGATGTTGGACGGGATGAAGGGAGGAAAGAAGTACACCGAGATGAAGAGGGACCTGATATAGATTAGTTTGATAGCTGGTGAGTCACCAAATGTTTATTTGATAGTTGTGTCCATCCAAAAACCTACCTGAAACGGTAGATTACCTAATAATAACGTATTACCTTATGTCTAAGCAACGTTTCATCCTGTCTTGAGTTGAAAATAAACGTCTTTAATATTTCTACAGTGACTTTGGTTTCTTACCATACTGATTCCTACTTGATTGGGGAAAGGAGTATTTGTACCTAACTGTACTGGAATTTATCTCCCCTATTTTATCTTTGTGGTCTGATTTACTTATTGTATAGTGTGGGGCAATAATAATAATTACTTTAGTGGCATTCCTATAAACTCGTTTTTCTGAACCTTTCTAAAGGCCAAGTTTCGCATGTTCTCTTCGTATTTAAAGTGGCTCCTAGCTTAAATCCTCTGTAGTCATGTCACTCTTATTTTCAATTTTATAATAATTTTAATGAATATGGTGGATTTTCTCGGGAATTTATCTAATTTTTTTGCCAGATTTCCTTCCAGGAATCCCAAATACTTGCGCCATATTCAAAATGTCTAACTAGATCAAAATAACACTTCTCTTTATTTTTCTCATTACATTTCCCCACCACTTCAATGAAGCCCACTTTCTTTAAAGGGGATCCGCCTATTGTCCTAATGTGTGCTCCTCATGAAAGACGTGGTGTTAGCACTACCCCCAAATATTTAACTTGTTTGGCCGTAGTTAGACCTGAACCCTCGAATTCGTAGTGTGCGTCCTGTTTGCCACTTCCTTTGAGCCGAAATTTCAAAACTGCCCGTTTTCTATAAAACCATAAACCATAAACATAGTAATCAACCCGAAGGTTGGTTTAGTAGGTGATGGTAGAGCTCACCCATGTACTAAGCCTGATGGCGTGTGAATATTCACACATCAGGGTAGGGGGGCCAGTTCCTTTCCCTGTGCCGGTTATGGTTTCCCAGGAAGATCTGGTGCCCAAACCATATACCATAACCACAGTAATCAACCCGAAGGTCGGTTTAGTAGGTGATGATAGAGCTCACCCATGTACTTAGCCAGATGGCGTGTGAATGTTCACACATCAGGGTAGGGGGGCCAGTTCCTTTCCCTGTGCCGTTATGGTTTCCCAGGAAGATCTGGTACCCGAAAAATCAACTAGCTTGGGTGGAGTTGCAGGTGCCCAGATTGCCTTGCTCGGGAATCGAACCAGGGACCCTCCGGCCAGTAGTCCAACGCTCTACCCACTAGACCACCGCGGCCCGCCCGTTTTCTATATTAAGCATTAATTCTCATTTCTTGCACCAATCCGAGATTGTGTCTAAGTCTCTAGAGAGTAGTTCGCGATCTAGTTGGCTCATTATTTCCCTGTATACCACCTTGTCGTCAGCAAATAATCAGAGGCTAACATAAATCTTCCTCTTCATCACCTTTGCCAAGCAATGATGCAACATATTGAGATTTTACGAAAAAATGCTGGCCAAGACATGATACAATCATTTTGAAAAAGGCTTTAATATATTACACGGATTAATATATGGGAAACACACGCACCATTAGTATTTGGGCAATATCACCGGGAGGAAGACATTGGGGCCATATTACAAATTTTGAACGCTACAAAATATTTCAACCAATCGTGCTGTCAATCTGAATAAGATTATAGCGTGATTTATATGAGGACATCAATGAGCGCATGCGTATAAGCGAAAATAATCCGAAGCACGCATTATTGGTCACTCCTCTCTCAAATGTATCCGCGCAGTTCCACATTCTTAAGTGCACCTTAAGTTCATCTTACCAGCTTAACCCCGCCTTTCCACTAAACTCTCGCGACTCATTCCTAATTGTAACGTAAAGATATTTACGCCGCTATAAATCTCTAATGAGTGCTCTCTCTCTCTCTCTCCGACCCATTTCTTCTTTCATCTTCTCAAATCTTTTAGGCAGATCCGTTAGGAAGCAATTTGAACTCTCCTAATAAAGTCACGGAAAGCATCTTAATGAGAAACTGAGGACATTGAAATTCTAAGAGAAGTATGGAGTATCTTTCGTCCATATAAACGTGGTTGATGAAGCTAAAACAAGTTTCCTTTCGTGAATGAGTTGCTACACAAATTGCACTCTTTTGGCGAGTAAATATCAAAAGTCGCGTTGTGTTACTCCTGTTCTCTCGCATTCCTCCCCTTACTTTTTGAGTCTTCCAAAATATTCAAAGATTGGACTGACTCACTGCCATTGAATCACCCTCACTTATCTCTCGCTTGGGAAGTGAGGTAAAACTCGGTGCCATCCTAATACTTCTTAGTTTTTCAAACTCACGTCTTCTTAGCTCTTTTTATATTTTCCACTATTTTTAAATTTCAAAATATAAAATTTTAAAATTGTTACCTCGCTATTAATTTAATAATTTTCCGTTTAAATACTTTTTGTTCTTTTTTCAAAAACCCTCTTTGTGGAACATACTCATTTGCAAACACTTTTCTGCAGTTATCAAAATACCTCGCCTCTTTATAATTTTGTCGGTTAATATTTATACATTAAAATAATGCATCAAATCCTGTTGGAGTTTGTGTTAATCCTCCAGCGATGAAAGTTATTATCGATTTAATCATCCTTATTCATAGTTTAATATTTTTTTCGTTTTTGAATGTTGTGTACGAAATTTAATTAAAATTTATCCCTTACTTTGTTTAAGGAACAATTAATTTCTTGGGTTGGTCTTTAGTGAATTTTGTTTTTTAGTTATCATTTCACAAAGTTGAAAACTAAGAAAACTTTTTTCTTAGAGATTCACATGTGTTCTATGCATGGCGTACTGAAGATTACCTTTAATTATTTTTTTATGTCCTGTGAGTTTGAGGGTAGTATGGTTGAGCAACGTTCGTTGTTGAAATTTAATTCTCTTTAGAGCGGACGTTTTTTTATTACTCTGTCAGAAATTCTACATATATGTAGATAAAAGTCATTAAGTATAGTTTCTCTGATACTTTTGTAAATGGCATAAGGCTAGAAATCCGCACAATAGTTCATATTACTTCATTACTGACAGAGGCTCTTTATCGCTATGAATGAACGGAATATGACTAGAGGAAAACTGGATTTTGATTTAAACGACGGATGATTTCGATGCACCACATCATCATTAGGAATATGAAGATGATGTATCACATCAAAACCAGCGACTTGCTACCCATCAGATCAGGTGTGAAACCATGCAACTTGCTCTTTATCGCTCTTTATATCTTCCAATCGATGGTCTGGGAATTTTATAACTTTTAATCACTTTCTCGTGCCTTGCGTGTTTACGAGTACTTCTTTGCATACCCTCATACGTTATGTTCCTAAAATTCGATATGTCCCCCCACATTTTGATACGATTTTATACGATGACATTTAAAGTGAGTGTCACGCCTATGTTTGTGTGCACAATCCTTTTCGTTGGGTGTCTCCAATATTTTTATTTTGCTGGAAATGTTTCCACTGTATTTATATTCGCTTTGTTTTATCTTTGCCTTGAGTTTATAGTACGTGTAAACATAATTAAAAAATACATGGTCCCCGCTGATTTAAGGTCGTTAGAATATTCTATAGTTTCGTTGTATTTATGAAATTAAAATGTTATCTGCGTCACCAAATCTTATCGATTAAAGTATACTCTAAACTGCCTCGTAGTTGAGTCCGACCATATTGCTGGATTTATAAGCTTAAGTTTTAGGTTTTGCTGCCTTCATTTCTCATAAGGTTATTCAATGTGATTTAATTTAATTTAAGGCTAAATAAATTTCACAACATTCTTGGGGCCATTTTTTAATTTCATATCACTTTCCTTCACATATTAATTAGTCACTGGGAATTTATTTTAACTCTAGACATATTTTAATATTATTATTTCATTTATCCTTCATGTAATCTGATATATTTATTACAAATACGTGTCACTGACCCGAACTTATGCAGTGTATTTCAGTGTCCTTGCCCCCTTGCCTCACGCTCTTTACTAGGCTGCAGGCTAACAAACATGTCATCGGAAATCACCTTTGTTTTCCTCATTATACCTTGCTCATCTACATACGAATAAAAATTCTCGTAATTTTTTTAACAAACCTCGTAAAATACACCCCTCAATCAGAGTCTTCAACAGTTTTACTACATCTTAATCTCCTTAATTCAATTTTCCCATCTTAGAATTTTTCCAACCGTACTTCTTCCATCCCTACCATGCTTCTTCCTTTGCCTTCCTATCCGTCTATTTTAGTTTATCCATCCTATTTTTTACCCTTTTTTCTAATGATTTGAAATGAAGCGTTATATGGTCTCCGTTCAACAAAGTGAGAAATTGGTTCAGAAATTTCAGAAAAAAGATATCGGTTTGCAGTTTCACGAACAATGTGTGTTGTACACGTACATGAAGGCCTCGAGTCTCTTAAACGCCATGCCGCGCATTTAGGTACCAACTCTCAGGGAATGACATCGATTTTGAATTCATTTATTTGGGTTTTCTGGGCCACTTAGCGCCCGGAGTTTACGACCATGTGGGTACCCTGCGGGTGTGATTATTCAATGTCATGTCCACAGGTCGTTTCTCGTGATTACATATCCCACCCGATTAATGCGTGTTCTTCCATGTGATGAGACTTATGAACAGAGTCAAATAATGGACTATTATTCTATGTAGGATAAACACATAAAGTTGCTTCTAAAATGTATTCGTGTTGAATAAATCATGCTGCAGGTGCGTATGGCGACGCTGGCCGTTAAGATTTACAAAGGAGCTCGTCGCCGATAAATCATATGTTTGTTTTCAGAATATGTATTCGTGATGGTTAATTCTTTGTAGATTTTTTAATTGTTCGCAACAATTTCACGACCGTTAGATTAGCTGGCTAAAATGATCCCAAATTGATCTCTTTGAGAGCGCAGATTCGAGAAAAAAGTGAATTTGAAGAATAAATTATACTCATATTAATGAAAGAGATTTACATCAACGCTACTTCTTTGTTTATTTTCACTAAATATTTTGTCTCGATCGACGTGTTCCTACATGTGGAAGTGAAATTCTTAAAAACCTTTGACGCGTCTGGTCAGACGGTTCACAAAAGGTCACTCTGTTTCGCAATTCAATTATGTTAAGATTTCCTCCTTATAATTTATTATTTGAGCATCTTCGTTAGCGCCAACCTCTTTTCCCTTGGGTGAACGATCTTGAGGAGAGTCCTCAAACTAATAAATACGATGATTAAGGCAAAAGAACCTTTTCAACTATGGGAACATCAGACGTGCCTCAATTCTCAGTTATATCGCTTTAATGAAGAAGAAAGCGTTATACTTATGCCAAAAATATAAACTGTAAATTTGAATTCCATGACTTTAAGATAAATCTTTGGAAGGTAAACGAAATCTGGGTTTTAGGCAGAACGTGGAAAATTATTCGCAGCGGAGGGAATATTCAATGGATTGGATAAATTGAAACTTATTTTTGAAGTTGCATGACCGCCTTAAGGTAGAAATGCCTTCGCCTTTTCGTGTAAGCCGATTATGTCACAATTTATCTGAGTGAGAAAGTATTTCTAACCACTTGAAAAGAATTAAACGTAATTTTCAACGTAAAAGTAAAACTCAGGGGTAAAACTTAAAAGGGTAAAACATTTTAAAGTAAAACTCAGGGGTATTCCGTAACAACCTGGTTGTTGAATTTAAAATTAATTAAGAAAATTACTTTTTTTATCCAATTTTCAATAATTGGAACGATAACACAGCTGGACAAACATGTCTGACGTGTCTCAGAGTGAAACAGGTACTTCCATTAGACAACAAGCGCAACACTAGAGCGTCCGTTGGTCGATGTATCAATATTAATTTAATTGCAAATCTATGATTGGCTCTTTTTACTGTTATTTATTTATCTGTTTGAAGAAGAATAACAGTGTCTGCTATTGGCGGTCACTTTGCATTTTGATGGGAAATAGTTTATTAAAATATATAAATTTGGTCATTAGTGGTAAATTAATTGATCGCAATTATTAGCATGTGAGTATGCTTATATTTTTAAATGTAGAAACAACACTGTATGAACACGAGAAAGACGCATGTAAGTTTCTTCTGGAGGCAACTTATCCGATGAAGGCAGATTCACATGATATGTATTTTAATGTAATCCACGCTGAGCTAAGAAACAATGGCATTAAGCTCCGCATTAATGTCCATTATTTCAAAAACACGTTCTCTTCTCCTGGGGACTAGAGGAAATTTTTGATTTCGCTGCGCGTGTCGTTCTTCTTTATAATATTTTTTATCTTGCGGAGATTGATGATTAGATTTATCAATTCCCACGAAGGGATATTTCTTAATATTCAGGATATTTCTTAATTTAATTTCCTTCTCCTCGAATTTAGGTATCCCTGAAAGGAACCCGTTTTTCGTCCACAGATTCCAATCAGCCGTGACGAAGAGCTTACGAGAAGTCCCCAAAGACGCCTTCCAGGGCGCGTACCAATCTTAGCAGAGTCACTGGAAAAAATGTGTAGAGGCCCAAAGACAGTACTTAGAAGAAGTGGTAGAATTTTGAGTGTTTGTGCAAATCCGTTCAAAAATTTAAAGAAAATTAATTGCATTACCTTGGGAAGTCTTTAGTTTTCTGGTGCCGAAGGAGGTAATGTTTCCCCTATCCCTCTCTTCTGTTACTTTACATCAACGTAGTGATTCTTCCATCATAGTATACATGAAGCATACTTCATCAGCGAGATTACCAGGTAATGAGTATGTCGTCGTGTTTGCAATGGAAGCAAGGCTGCTGCTTCTTTTCTGGGCTCCATCATTCCGACAGCGTACATTAAGCCAATCAGGTCGCATTATTTTATAAGAAAAGGAACATCATTGCAGTCTAAGGCTTTTCGTAAAAGTCCTGCTCGAAATGAAACTTAAAGCCACGGCCAATCCTTTTCCCTACAACGGAATACAATTTTTGACCAGGAGACAATGGTTGTATTTTATTAGCAGGGAAATCTCAAAAAGGAAACTATGTGAATCTTGAAGCATTTTTATTGCTTGCATTCAGCTTATATTTGCATAACATTGCGGCGATTTACAGAAATTTAAGCCAGGAGTGAAGGAAGAGCAGGATATTTATTTCTTAAGTGATTATCTGAAAAACTACGGAAATTGCGATAAAGGGAGCCACGTGTAAACTAGATCCATAAATCAAATTTCCAGCTCCGCCCATCCTTTAACTCTTGCTCCACTCCCGTTTTTAAGTGTCAACAGTTACGCATAAGTGGATTGAGTTAACGTCCGAAAACAGCATATATTTCAAATGTCTTAACAACATTAGGAAAAACGAATTCCACGTCGTTGTTTTATCATGTCATTTCTATAATGAAATCGCCACCCTTTCGTTGAGGAATAGTGGATGATGTTTGAGTGAATTCATGGAGTATTCCTAAGATTGCATTAATAATCAAGATGAAATACGTAGATCGTGTATTGCATCAGTACACCGCTTACACGTATGATACCATTACTTTAGCGAAAAATATGAAATTTCCCCTCTTCTTGAAATACCTAAATAATTGAACCCTCCTGTCAGAAAATAGGAGCCTTATAGAATTTTACACAATGACAGACCCAGCGAGTCATCATACCAAGTTAAATAATGCCAACGTTGAGTTTATGGGTGAATGCTGAAATTTATCACACCCCTTTTCGAGTCTCTCGTCAGGATTCGAGATTAATTCCTATGAAATTGCCATCTGGGCTTTCCCAGAATATATTTTATGCCAAGAAAATCTCAGAGCTGGATGAATCTACGGGTATCTAAATGATTCAGCCGGATTTCAACGGTAATGATGTTCTCAAAAAATAGAAGGCCAAGGATGCAATGAAATGCATATTCGCATACGTGGTCTGTGGAATAAATATGCTAACTGGTGCAATCTGGCGGCCATGACGCGGACTAAAGTCCCGCCCACTAGCAGCGTTAGTTGCCTGAGACCCAATGAGGGGTCTGTGCTTTGCGGATCGTCGAGCTGTGTATATAGTGCCAGCTATGTTAGTTTCTATTTCCCCTGTTTTGTCTGCTTCTCGAAAATGGAAATTGACGAAATCACAGAGCAAAGAATCAACATCAAGTTTTTGGTTTTGTTCGGTTAAAGTTATCAAGAAGTTACTGAAGTGTTGACAGCTGTTTACGGTGATAATGCTCTGAAGAAACATCCGTTTTCAAGTGGAATAAGCGTTTTAAAGATGACCGACAAGATGCCACGGATGATACAAGTCCGGGACGACCTTCAACCACCTGTGTTGACGACAACATTGATCGTGTGCGGTCCCTCGTCCTTACCGATCGTCGAAAAACTGTCCGAATGATAGCTGATGAACTCAAATTAGGAAAATCATCAGTGAACAATATTTTAACTGGACATGATGGATGAATCCTTCACCATGACAATGCACCTGCACATTGAGCATTGATTTTTCGCCAGTTCCTGGTATCAGTATCATGCTGATTCCAAGTTCGGAGTGAAATCACGCAGCGTACTCTGCAGTAGGTCCCTGTGTTTCATCAGGGTACGCGATAATTTTAAGGAGTTCATGATGATGATATACCGCCCTATCGTTAATACACTCGCTAGTTCCAAAAATTCTGCGATTATGTAAAAAGTGGACGAGAGTAAACTTAGGCCGTACGCCTTAACTTTGCTATATGAACTTAACGGCATATAAATGTGTTTTACACAGATGTAAGTTCTACAAGTACTTAGCATGGCAAGAATATTTATTTTCAAGTTTTCATTAGAAGAACTTCCAATTCAGGTTAAAGCTAGTGTTCTTAATTTTTGATCAAGTTAAATAATAAAATTCTTTTTCCTTACGAATCCCAATAAAACATGTTTTCATTTTTTCGAGTGCGTTGGAATGAGAGCATTAGATTTTAAATGGCCCTCCACTACGAGTTCGCCCTCTGATTAATTTCCTCTGCGGCAGCTGACGCCATGCTCGCTCCCGCCGGCCCTTCTCTCGTGTGGCTTTGTCTTCCCCTCGCCCTGTCCTCTGTCTGTCACTCACGTGCCCTAGTTTCAAAGGGCAAGAAACAACAATACTTGGAAAAAGGTTTCCTTCCGTCAACAAAAGAAAACCTGGTTTATTGTGTTTTGTTTTTGTGGGAAACGTACAGGTTTGGTAATTTTTAGACTTGCTCCTAAAAAATACCTTAATAATGGTGTGCCGTTTCTTTGATGGTTCTCCTTCACCATATAAAAGGTATGTATAAAAAGCAACGGGAATAATTATATCATGTCATACGCGTGAAGGGCTGAATTCAGACCGTTGTGTGTTAAGTGTGAGCATGTTCGCAGATTGCATTGTTGGCATTATAAGATGACAGTGCACACACCATTACTTCACTGAAAAATTGGCCATGCGAAAAATGTGCGCGTGATTGATCCCGAAGGCCTGGACGAACGACCAAGAGAGCAAAGTGTCTTCTAGTGAAGACCAAGAAGCAACGACATTGCGACGATTCCCCAACCCCATCACAGCCCCGACATGGCACCAGCAGACTATATACTATTTCCAAAAGCGAAATTATCCCTAAAATAACATCACCATAGGACCCCAATTGTCGTCAAAGAAGCTTGCACGCGTACCTTTAAGGACCTTCCGGAATCCACCTACCAGGGAGCCTTAAGAGTACTGGCAAAGCCGCGGGGTCAAAAGTGTGTCGACGCTCAAGGGATATACTCTGAAGAATTTTGAGGCATAGTAGTATGACGTAGTTAAATCTATTTTTCTCGACACTTTTTATGTACAGCATGTACATGCACAGGTGCATTTTCATCCTCATTTTTCTCATCCAAGGAGAATATTTGTAGAAATCAACGAAAGAAAAATACATTGGGAAATAGGGAACAAAATCTATTTAATCCTAAGTGTCATATTATTTTATCGAATGAAAAGTACTGTAGAGGTTTGGTAGAAAAGACTGATGAGACTATGTTTTTATAATAACCTATAATTTCATTGGACCTCCTAAAGATCCCACCCGATTTTTTAATTTAGAAAATTAAATGTAACCTTTAAACAACTGCATTCTCGTCTCGGATTTTCCGTTGTCATATTCGTTTGTGTATAAATGAAGAAATTAATGAAGAAATAATTGAGAACATAATTTTATTGAACTACCTGGCGAATATTCATGAAAACAATCCAATTAATCCCATTTGAGTGCACTCGTTTGACCATCCATTTGGAATTCACTCCGCCAATTAAATGATTTAACTTCACATTCACTCGATTCCTGTTGACCAAGAGTCAAACAATGATTTTCATCAGAGCATAAAATTACCAGTCATAACACTTAGCTGGTAACCAAGGGGTCAACTTTTCCTTTGGCACATTCATACATGTGCACTTCTGCCCCTCCCGTCACATTTAATGTTTCATGCATTTTTCCAATGCATTCACTCTTAAAATTATCAGTTCATCGATAATATTATCTCGATCAATTGCAATTAACCCTTGTCTAATACTGGTGTATACATTCGCATTTGAGACGCTTATTTCTTATTCATCCAATTTATTACACAAAAACTTCTCACGGATTCGATATTTTTAATAGTTTTAAGTATTTTATGAATTCTTGATATAAGTTAGATTTCACTCCAATACTTCTATCGCAACCGATAGTTGATTCGATAATTAATATATCCTATACAGGTCTTTAAGGCTCCTTAAAGGCCTTTATCCACCTCGAAGCTTGTTATTAGGGCACAGCAGAGTCCCCGTAAACCTCACGAATCATTTTGTTAGTCTCCTCGTGAGAATTTTTCATTTAGCACAAACCTTAGCAATGGCGTAACGTTGCTCGATCGTCAATTCCATTTTTTTCGTAACACGGTCGGCGCGCAGAAGTATATAATAGCTGACGTCCTGCCGTTTCCGCAGCTGAGAGAGCACTAAGACTAATTTTGTGACTAAGCTTACCGTTTTTTACAGCTACTAGAAGTAGTTTGATCCCACTCCAATTAAAATGAGCGGTGCAGGAAAGGTAATTGCATTAATTTTGGGACGCACCCTGTATAAAATAAAATAAGTATTAAATTCAGCAAATGTTTATGGATTTTACTTCCCTTTTGGCTCAAGAGTATTACCGATGTCACGCAAGCCTTGGCTGCGTCCCATTCTGCCCCTCAACTACATCAAAGGAAATCTGAGTTACAAAGCAACGTTAATTAGATAGTGGCATGGGACTATTTAATCTTAAGCTGGCTATAAGTAGGGCTTGTAAGTTAATGAGACGAGAGCTTGAATATATTTAAAGTTTAAATAATCCTGTTTTCCAAGCGGTATCTTTAAGGGTATTAAGGTTAAGGAACGTTGTAAAACGTTCTAGTGAGATGTTTTACGATATCTGTCGTAGCTGTAAATAAATTGCGTCAATGCTAATATCACGTGTCACAATATTCACTGGTCTATAAAATTGACACACTATTTTACAACGTTGATGGACTTAACATCCATTATATCCTCATATAGGTGAAAGCTGAGACAACTAATGATTGTTGTAATCCGAATAATTATATTTGTCCCAATCAATTGGTACGCTATTTTTTAATCCTGGAGTTTTTCCTTATGAAATGAGCAATCTATTTTTTTTTCTTTCCAATCTCCAAACAGAGAACTATGTTTGGAATAATCAAAGTTTATTCAAAACTAAAACTCCATTCTATTGCATTTAGGTTAACAGAAAATCGGAATGGAGAAAATAAATTGAACAGAGAGGAACACCCATGACTAAGTTTTAGATATGGAACGCAAAGAGAGGAATTTACCGGGGGAGGGGATTAATAAATAGCAGAGAAGGTGTATGAAAGAAACGCTGAATGCCACAGCGATCTAGAAGAACGTAATGGAAAGGAGACTCTAAGGTAAGAAACGTGTATTAGTTAATAGAGAAGAGCTTTAATACAGCGTGAAAGCAGGCACAAATAAGATTACTTGTACAAAAAATTGAAAAAGGAAGAATTTAGGAGATGCAAGTGAATTTTTAGTGATTAGTGGATATTAATTATCGTTGCGGACCCTCCAAAATCCATTGTGAAAATGTTGAATATCATGAGAGAAATGAGCATTAGAGAATATCATGTCCAAATTTAACGAACATTTCTTTTTAAATAATACAGGAGAGTGAGCCTATAATAAATATACGGCAGTTTAAATTCATATTGTATTAGCATAAGGCACTAGGATATACAGCTGGCACCCAAAAGTGATAGGACTGATTTATTTACAAGACTTTTATTGACGATATACTTACATCGACTTAATAATCTTCAAAGTATGCTCCTTGAGCTGCTACACACTTAGTATAACGGTGCTTCTATTCCCCGTACGCCCGCTGGAAATTTTCTTTGGGGATGCCGTTGATGACCCTCGTTGGTCGTTGGATGCAGACAGACCCAACTGGTCTGCAATTTCTTCACTGGTTAAGCGTCGGTCTGTGTTCAGCAGTGTCCTCACTCTGTCCACATTCGTGTCGGTTCTTGCCGTCGACGGCCGTCCGGAGCGATGGTCGTCTTCAGCGAGCTCCCTACCCTCTTTAAACAACTTGTGCCACTGTGGAACGGCTTAAGGCATTGTCCCCATAAGTCTGCTTGATCATATCGAGGGTCTCAGTTGCCGTCTTCCCGAGTTTCGCACAAAACTTCACGGAATAACGTTGCTCTAAATTCAGATTAATTTTGTTTTTCGACGCGGACAAAAACCTTGCTTCACTAAAAACTGTGTCCTCACTCAACGACAGCCCGCAGGCGACTGAGGTTGGTCTGTTACTAAGAGCCCCCTCCACCTTACCCTGCCAGGCAGACCCCCCTCTACCGCTCCGTTCGCGTCAGAGAAAATCATTCCTACCACTTTTGGGTGCCCCCCTGTATTAGCTGCGGCATTTGCCCGTTTTCAGATACTCCAATATCCGAAGACATATTTTAAATTTATTCGCAGATAACGCGAGATACTGATAGCAGGTTCTCTTGACTCTCCAATTTGGATTGAAATGTATTCCTCTTTTCGCAGAAAGAGAAACGAGTAGCTCCAATTGTACTTGAGGTAGGCTGTAAAAAAGTATAATTTTCCTTAGAGAAAATTCCCATCCACCTGTATGTAAAAATTGGTTTCGGCAATTGATCAATTTTCGGGAGATTTCTGCCCTTGCGGATGGAAATAAGAAATTAATTACTTAGCACTTTGTGACCCTTCATTCTCCTCGTCTTAATCAACTTTATGGATGCTTTATTTCTCATTGTCTTCGCTCAGAAAAGCCTATGGTTGTTTCCACAACTAAAGGAGCAGCATGAACTTTCGGCATAATTTTTTGCACGCATCTCTAGGCGCGCGTATAATTACGAGCTACATTTGGAGGAGCAGCTTGTTCAATACAACGATCACAGCTCTCTGGTATGTTTGGAAGAAATTGTTTCGGATAGACATGAAATGGTCAGGTGTTGCAATAGCTGTCGGTATAGAAATATTGGCACTAGCTTCGCAGTGCTCGGAAAGTAGCAATGAATAGCTGACTGGACTCATCGGAAAGCTCTCTTGATGGTTTCCGTTGGAACTTTCACCGAATGTCTTGAATCACGCTTGCAGCCGATCTTTACAAGTATTCTTGAATTGTGCGTGCTGCAGTAAGTCCACCCAACTTCTGAATTGCATTCCGCCTTCCTATCCCCCCTCCATATTTTGTATCAGACTTTGATGAACTGTCTCCAATATTTCCAGAGAGAGGATCGAAATTTTCTCCATGAAAGAGTCAGCGCGAAGGAAAGGTGAGGCACCTAAACCCCAAGATGTTCCCCAAAAATAAGTAGAATACATATGGAGAAAAGAATTAATTGCAAATCAAATTAAAAATTGCTAAAATTCATCATCAGTGTTTACACAACAATGCCAGTGCCTCCAACAGTTGTGGTATATTTCCTGTAAGGTATCTACAGGACCCTCATCAAGGGTTCTTCGGCATATCCAGGGGCTCAAAATGGCTATACTTGGGTCATACCCAAAGACTCATGTCTTTTCATCAGTAACCACCTATTCTGAAAAAATCGGTCCACATTTACCGTGGTCCAAGGGGTCCAAGGGAAGATTGTCACATAAGCAGTCTTCTGACAGAACCTTGGGGACCATCTCGGTACAACTTTCTCATGGCTAAATCTGATGCAAGAATAATGCAGTGCACTGTGGTTTTCTGAAAGTTGAACTTTGCTAATATCCTGACACTTGGGGGTTAATCATAATTGAGCTTGTGTCTCAGTTTATGCACATTTTAATCAGTTTGTGCTGTTGATGGATATCCAGGTAATTCCTCATCATCAACATCTTCGTTACCCACCCAGAACATCCTGTGCAAGCTTAAAATCATCACTTGGGATATTTCTCCATCTCTATAAGTATCCTTAACTGTGGTCGTGGCCTGCGAATCCGATTTTTCAAGCCCAATGCACAATTTGACCGCATTTCATTGCTCCATGAAAAGTTGAATCGTAAACTCGTAACGTGACCGTCAAACAGGGGTCCAGTCTAATTATTATTAGGTAATCTACCGGTTAAGGTAGGTTTTTGGATGGACACAACTATCAAATAAACATTTTGTAACTCCAAAGAAAACCCAATCCAGCAACCTACTCTCCATCAGGTCCCTCTTCATCTCTGTGTACTTCCTCCCTTCATCCCGTCCAACATCCCTATCCTGTTCCTGCCCTTTCCTCGCTTGCCTAACATTCTCCCCTCTGTTACAACTCAAGTGTGAATCATTCTAGAGAAGATTGATGCACTTCTATGCTGATAGCTGACCATAATCATGTGGTTTCAATCAAACCTATGTTTCACGGCTAGTAGAAATAATAAAAATCTGTGATTAATTATAACTGGAAACTAAATAAATGGATAAGGTATCACAACAGCGTGCCTTTGAAGTTGACAGCTTGAAAACAAAGTAAGACATCGTTAATACAATGCAGCATTTGTTCCCAATAAGTTTACTTCAAATATGTCCTCTGTGAATTTTTATATAATTTGTATTTTTATACAATTTGACCAAAAGAAGCTTTTCAGTCGTCCTGACTTTGAAGTTCCCAAACTAATTTATTTTCCTGATAAATGGGTCTCGTCATCTTCATTTAAACGAACACTAAAAGCAATATTTCATGGAAATGATTGATTGTTAAATATTGGATCGAAGGGATACGTACATTTGACAATTAGTTGACCAAATAATAGTTTAAGAAAAACTAAAGTTTTCACCAATATTTTTACCATAAGACAAAAACACTGGTCCTCTAAATTAAAATATTTTCAAGGAAGTTTCAAACAATTTTAGATGGAAAGACAGGAGAAGGCCTCATGCACCCTGAATTCGTAAATTTCAACGCTGCATGGATTAAGTTTCACCGGGGCATAATATCACCCTTTGGAAGCAAGCCCTACGGTTGGTCACTTTAATTGAATTTTAAACTAAGACCATGGCCACAATCCCAGTCTTATGATTATTGTAAAAACAGTTTCATGAAAAGTAATGAACTCATGATAATTCCGATCTCAGTTTTATCTGCATCATTGCAACAATTCATACATCTGAATTATGAAATTGGCAGTGTGAGTTAAAGTAGTGGCTTGGGTTCGGCCAGAGCGCAGAATTTGTCACGTGGAAGCTTTTGACTCGGTAAAAAGATTGACTGCTGACTCAACTGCTGAAGGACTCAGATTTCAAATCTGGTTCTTTGGAAGAGCTCAAAGTTCACCACGTATCCACAAAATAAATAATAATTGAAATAGTTTTATTCTCCTTTGCTATTATAATATTCATTAGTTTGAGCAGAATTCTTTAATATCACAAATTAGGGTTTCACAACCCTAACACAGGAAATCCTATGTTAGAGTAACTAATGTTATCATTGGTATTTGAAGCGAATGAATGTCGCAAAATTTATCTCCAAAATATATCAAAATCATCACAATTTTTTTGTTCGAGTATCATAATCAAAAAAACATCATATGGGTTTACTAGAATCATTACGAATAGGTTCTATTTATGCGTATCGATTCTCTAACTTCACTTCCCCATGTACTAAAACGAGAGCGTAAATCAAATATCAATTAAAACTGCAATATGATGAATCTGTTTTTATTTGGGAAATAAAAACGATAAATCAGTCTTATTGTAATTGATTTTCACAACGAGAAGAACAAACTTTAAATGATATCGAGAGCACAAAGAATTATGAGGCTCCTTGGAGGGAGCTTGATCACATATTCCGCAAGGAATGACTTTTGGCGATTTTTATAGATCTTTACATTAGCCTTTGAAAACCCTTTTGGACGCTTTTTGAAAATATTAATTTCATTAGTTACGACTGCGAGAAATGGAGAGACCTCACATCACACGAGCTTTCATGAAAACTGATTTTCATTCTCTCCTCCCCCATTTCCAATCTCCTCATTATTTCCGACTCAGCGCTCTTACCGTTTCGTTATAAGTTTTGTTCAAGGGGCACGCGAAATAATGGCTTCAATTACATAGTGACGATCTGCGATGGCTTTCCAGAAGGTAAATTACGTTTCTCTCCAGCGTGGCGGTGGGTGGGGCTAGAGTAACCATCTTTTTGCTGTACACGTCCTACTCTGGTAATGTGCAGAGTGTGGTTTTTCCACTTGGCTCATTGCGAGCTCTTAAAATGTGCGCTGCAATGGAAAATCCCTCCAGTTGTGAAGTGCAGTCTAAGATTAGGTTTCAACTGACAGAAATTCACAAGCCAATTGCACTTCGTGAAGCGCACAGAGACAAAATAATGAGCGAAGACGAAGTGAGGTAGCGGTGCGTTCAGTTTAAAAATGACCTCACCAATCTTCACGCCATGGACCTCAGTAGTTGGCCTAGCATTGTGGCAGGCGGCAGATTTCTTCAGAGACAGAATTGAAAAGCTCTACGAGAAACTAACTGGTATCGTGTGATAGATGAACTGATGGTGAAAACCACGAGATACATTCTTTAACATTGATGGTGTACGATTGTGGGTCTCTCACCAGACGTGACTTGCAACGCAGCGCTTTGACAGGGACGCAGAATTGCACGGTGGCGCAAAAAAATGGTTCAAGTTCAAGGCGGCAGATTTAACTAGAGATGGTATTGTAAAGCTTGTGTATCGTTATGGTAAATGCCTAATTTTGAATGGTATCTATGTAGAAAAATATTTGAAGAATGAGCTTTCCAAATGTATGTGATACAATTTTGTTTTTTTTTAAAAGGTTCATATTTTATTTCCAAACGTTAGTCACTTTCCGGACATGTCTTGTCTTGATTAATAAAAGAGGTTCTGGCATAACTTGGTGGAAAATCTTCACATAGACATTTAAAAATGAAACAACTTGGCTTTTACACTTAATTTTTATTATTATCACGACCTAGGTGTGAAGTACCTGATGAATTTATACCTAAACGAAACCTAGGTCGTGATAATAAAAACATTTAAGTGAAAAAGCCAAGTTTTTTCATTTTCAAATGTCAAGTTAAACTTGATTATTCTGTGTTTGGGTACTGTTAGAACAACATTCGATCATACAATACAAAATAATTAACAAGTCTAGACTGAAGTGTGATAATGAGTCTACCATAGTTATTTTGTGTGATTTCCATTTCCAAGAGCAAATGAGGCTAGTCGATGCCTTCTTCATCCAGTTCGATTAGCCATTAACAACTTTTACAAGTTTTCTTCTTACTCTCGCCTGAATAAATTCAATAAAATTTCTAAATTGGATTATTAGTTTACTAATTTATTCTTCGGAATGGCGTCTTCTATTTAAATCTGAGGATAATTCAGATTTGGGAATTTCTGGAAAATGCCACTCATTCACTCTAAAAAATTCAGACCCGGCGGAGTTTACGCTTCAGTAGTAATTTTTAATGAGAGGTGACTGACAGCTAAAATCAACTGCGCCATTGGGGATAGGTGGGAAAGAAAGATCGGGGGAAACCTGGCGTCGGCATTAGTCTACTCTTGTCGAAAGGCGCCAAGTGATCCGCAGTTTAACGCCCCTTTCGACAGACGTACTCACTCAAAGTGCTCTCCACAAAGTACCTCAAGTAGGGATCGGGGTATCACTGAAAAATATTTGTTGTCTTCAGGATGTGAACCCGCGCCTCCTCGGTGGGAAGTGTGTACGTTAGCCTCCGTATCATCCGAATCCCTTTTACGCTTGAGGCGTGGCTGATTTAGTACTCGTATATGTGATAGAATATCAATGAAAAGCGAAAACTCTTCTTAGGATTGCGATTCAATGAGCCTGGTTTTATTACTTAATTGGAGGGCATTGTTTTAATGAAATAATACATTGTTAGTGGGATTTAAATTATGCATTTTTCTGATGTCTCTTGGTTTTATTTTGTTTGATAAATATCTTATAACCTTTATGCTAAAAAACAATATCAATTCCACATTTTTAATCTCTCATTTAATTCCATCCAATATGACTATACCTTTCCTCACTCAATCTAACCCTTTCCGCTGCCCCTCAGTAACTGACCCCCTGTGTCACTCCCTTTAAAATTGGTCCAAAGAGCTTTCTTCCCCTACAACGTCCGACATTTCTTTGTTAGCTTTCACTACAGTTGATTTCATTGTTTGCCCTTAGCGCCCACATACAATTAAAAGTCTCTAATATATATATCGATGATGCGGAAGTACTCACGAGAGCAATATAACTTTTGGACGGCACAATAGAACACAGAATAAAACAGATAACACGTAAAAGGACACTAACACTGTAGATGATTTAAGCTTTCGGCCTACTCCGGGGCCTTCTTCAGGTCAGACTGCAGACTATATATATATATATATATATATATATATATATATATATATATATATATATATATATATAGATAAAAAACTTAGACAGCAACACACAGCACGAGAACACATGAAAAGAACACTCACAATAATATCTTGATAATTTCGATGGGCTCAAACTCCGTCTTCTTCAACACTTCCGTGTGACTTCAAAGAAATCACCTATGTACATATATGAAAAACCATAAACACATTAATTAACCCGAGGGTCGGTTTAGTGGTGATGTTAGAGCTCACCCATATACTAAGCCCGACGGCGTGTGAATATTCACACATCAGGGTAGTGGGGCCAGTTCCATTCCCTGTGCCGATTATGGCTTCCCAGGAAGACCTGGTATCCCAAAATTCAACTAGCTTGGGTGGAACTGCAGGTGCCCAGAGTGCCTTGCCCGGGAAGTCCAACGCCCTACCCCCTGAACTATCGCGACCCACATATGTATATATATGTATAGGCACTTTCTTGAAAATCCCACGAACGTGCACAATAATGTAATGTACTAACTAGTCGACACAGACACAGAAACTGAAACAGATAAAAGAGGGACTCACTGGTTCTCGAATTTTCGGTGGTGCAACCACCTTTCTCAAGAGGAATTAGCAACAGAACTGAGGCAGAGGAGGGCTCGGAAGCAGTGGATGGAAGGAGGTGGGGGAAAAATGGTGGAACAGAGGGGAAGAGAGGGGAAAAGGGGGGAAAAAGGGGGGAAAGGCATTCCGGGTGAGGGGTTTGGAGGGGTAGTGTATGGCGCGGGAATTTTAAAAAAGGTGGGGATGATATGGAAGTTGTTGGGGGCGGAGGGGGATGAAATTATATGCATAAAGGGGGCAATTAATGTCTAATATTAATACCTGGGCAATTTCAGGAATCCAAGAGCCAGATGAAAGCTAGCTCTAATGTTTTGAGTTTCAGTGGAGGGTCTGAGTGTGGGAGGGATGCTAAGACGGATACTTTAAAACATTGGTCAAAGGCAGTGTTGTGTTCGGAGGCATGTTTGGGGATTGGGAGCATACCAATAAGGGAGGAATTGTTGCATGAGGCTCGATGATTATTGATTCTAATATTGAGGGGTGTGGTACACTGTCTAATGTAATAGGCAGGGATAGGTTGGCACTTGAGTAGGTAGACAACATTACTGGAGGTACACGAGGAGTAGGGAATTGGTGGGAGAGAGTTAAAGAGCGGGTGGGAGAGGGATGGGATTCTGGTTAGGAAAATAGGACATGTTTTGCATCTAGGTTTATTGCAGGGTCTGGGAGTGATTTTGGAACGGGGCGAGGATTTAAGAAGTGGATTGGTAGATTTTAGAAGATCTGATAGATTGGCGGGGCGTTTGAAAGTGACAGAGGGGCATTTGGGGAAAAGGTTGGTGGTGGAATTGTGGTTTTTGAGGATAGGATAGAGGTCCTTTAGGATAGAACGCAGAGATTCTAGGCCAGGGAGATACGTGGTACAAATTGAAAGAGGGTGGTATTTTGCGGTGGTGGAAGGTCTGTGGGTGTAAGCATGTCTTTGGATCCTCTTATTCAGGAGGGATTCAGGATAAACTCGTTTGAGGAGGAAATTGTCTAGGGAGTCAGGGTCATTGCAAATTGTGTGTACCCTTACCTTGAATACTTTTTCCCCCTCTTTTCCCCTCTTTTCCCCCATCTTCCCCCACCTCCTTCCATCCACTGCTTTCGGGCCCTCCTCTGCCTCAGTTCTGTTCCTAATTCCTCTAGAGAAAGGTGGTTGCACCAACGAAAATTCGAGAGCTAGTGAGTCCCAAATTTTATGTGTTTCAGTTTCTGTATTTGTGTCGAGTAGTTAGTACATTTATATTATATATATATATATATATATATATATATATATATATATATATATATATATATATAGGAACCTTTAACGGGAAAAGAATAAGGAAACCATGGGTAACGGATGAGATGATAGCAAAGATGGAGGAGAGA
This sequence comes from Hetaerina titia, assembly GCA_037158775.1. Taxonomy (NCBI): domain Eukaryota; kingdom Metazoa; phylum Arthropoda; class Insecta; order Odonata; family Calopterygidae; genus Hetaerina; species Hetaerina titia. The sequence goes on from CM073777.1 coordinate 6,996,515, forward strand.
AGAAGATGGAAGAATGTAAACACAGAGTTAGGCAAAAAGAAGTACAAAGAGTTAAACAATAAATTGAGAAGGGCCAAAAATAAAGCAAAAGAAGCATGGTGGAAAACGCAATGTGAGGATATGGAAAGTTTACAGAAGAAGGGTGAAATTGGTGCTCTATACAGCAAGGTTAAGTTATTATCGGGAAGTAAGAAGGCAAGATCGGTACAAACAGTTAAAGATAAGTGGGGTAAGATTGAATTTGAACCAGGAAAAAAACTAGAGAGATAGAAGGAATAAGTATAGCATAGGTCCAGGCATACTTGACGATGAAATAGAAAGGGCATTAAAGGAGATGAAAGCAAATAAGGCCGTGGGGGAGACAACATTCCTGTGGAACTGTAGAATCAGTGGGAGAGGGTCTTACCTTCAACACTCGCGAAACGCCAATCGCCTTGGGGCGTTCGTTCAGGTTGCATCATGTTTATAGTGTACCCCTGTCGAGTGACTCGTTGCAAACGTAAAATGCAGCGCGCGATATTGAACAGCGGTTCGCCGTAAAGTTTTTTGTTGGACTTAGAAATCGGGTACAGACTTTGGAAATGATTCTTTTAAGTTTTCAACAATAAAGGCAAGTCAAAAAATGCAGTTTTTAAGTGGTAACAGCTCTTAAAAGATGAACGATCGCTGCGCTGCTGATGAAAGTAGGACGATCCTTGCGCTGAATGGCCGTCAACGTCAAGACCCGAAGACAATATGCAACGTGTACGTGAAGTGCTGAAGTCAGACCGTCGTCGGGGTGTGCGGATGATCGCAGATCGTATTATTATTATTAGGTACTCTGCCGGTTAAGGTAGGTTTTTTTGGATGGACACAACTAACAAATAAACATGTTGTAACTCCATAAAAAACCCAATCCAGCAACCTAATCTACATCAGGTCCCTCTTCATCTCTGTGTACTTCTTTCCTCCCTTCATCCCATCTAACATTCCTATCCTGTTCCTGCCCTTTCCTCGCTTGCCCAACATTCTCCCCTCTATTACCCTCTTCAACATTCCACTACCGCTCAATACGCCTTTCATCCATTTTTCCTGCCTCCATAGGATTTCTCTCAACAAACCCCTCTCCTCACCCACCATTTCTAGTACTTCCTCATTTGTTTTCCTTTCGGTCCATTTCACCTTTTCCATTCTTCTCCACACCCTCATTTCAAAAGCCTCCAATCTACGTCTATCCTCCTGCTTCAGTGACCACGTTTCCGCGCCGTACATAGCTACGGTCCATATTAGAGTTTTTACGAGTCTTGTCTTAACCTCCCTACCCAACGTCCCCGTCATCAACTCCCTCCTCCTTGAGAAAGACCCCTTGCCTAGCATCGCAATTCTTCTCCCGCATTGGCATTGTTAAGATGAAAGTTCACACTTTGATCACTGAAAATATGGCGATGACACAGGTCTGCATTAAACTCGTTCCGAAAGTCTTGATGGACGACCAAGATGACAGTCGAGTGTCTATTTGCCAAGACCAACTAAGACGGCATCGCGACGATTCCCCAACCCCACTACAATCCCGATTTGGCACCAGCAGACGATTTCTTATTTCCAAAAGTGAAATTCTCCATTAAATGACACCAGCATGGGACCCAAAGTGCCATTAAAGGAGCTTGCACGCCTACCCTCAAGGACCTATCGGAATCCGGCTACCCGGGATCCATCCGAGTATTGGCAAAACCGCTTGCACAAGTGTGTCGATGCTCAAGGGACGTACTATGATGAATTTGAGGTTTTCTAGAAATATATGAAATAAATCTTTTTTCCGAAAAATTTCCTGATACTTTTTATACATTCATTTTACTTGCTCTAAAGTCTTAAATACCAAAAATAAACTACATAATTTTATTTTTCGCATTTTAAAATGGGAAAAATTTCATTAAATCCCGAACATATTGTTAGAATATTTGTGTATGCATGCAATTACATATATATATATATATATATATATAACCATAAACACAGTAATCAACCCGAAGGTCGGTTTAGTAGGTGATGGTAGAGCTCACCCATGTACCAAGCCCGACGGCGTGTGAATATTCACACATCAGGGTAGGGGGGCCAGTTTCTTTCCCTGTGCCGGTTATAGTTTCCCAGGAAGATCTGGTACCCGAAAAATCAACTAGCTTGGGTGGAGCTGCAGGTGTTTACAGTGCCTTGCCCGGGAATCGAACCCGGGACCCTCTGGTCAGCAGTCCAACGCTCTACCCGCTAGACCACCGAGACCCGCCCATATATATATATATATATATATATATATATATATATATAGCTTAAATAACTTTTTTCATTCAAAACAGCGCTATAATGATACCCCGGAACCTATTTTCTAATTAGACTCGCCCTCTATCCTGCGTGACTAAGGGGAGCCAGAAAGCTATCCATTTCATTCTGCTTTGGGAGCGGCTCAATCCGTTCCCACATCGCACCCCAACAAAGAGATCATCCCTTCCCGCCCTTCCCAGACCACCACCATCGCCTGACCGCAAACTCGTCCAATTTCCACCTCGCCCTTCGGCTGACAGACCTCCCCTCCTCAATTACTCTTCCGCTTCGATGGAATGCTCTCGCCAGAAATCTGTGCAACACCGTGGCGGTGATTTCCCACACCGAACGGGATTGATATCGCGGCTGATAATGACACGATACTGGACAATAAAAGGCCATCCGTTAACTGTGAGTACATTTTATTGAAATGACCATTGAGACCAGAAAGTCAATATTACGACGTAAACTCTATCACTGATATTTCACATTGGACAATATTGCCGATGAAACGAGAACGACGACAAGTTGAAAGCAATTTTGGAGTTAAACGTTAAAGAAGTTTGAAGCAAAATTTAACCTGCATGACAATTTGAGAGATATAGTCCTGTGGACTCTATGAAGATATGAACCATGGAATCGACGCAAGATCGTGCCGATCTGGTCCATGTAGAGAACTTGAATTATATTTTTATTTATCATTTAGCGGATATTTATACGGTAGTATCTCACTAATCGGCAACGAATGCAATGATCTAATCGTCGCGAGGATAATGCACGATATGTGATATCGTTATTCGCTCTGAGTCGATATTTGGGATGAAAATTTAAATTAATAATGTGATATGCCCGATATACTCGTTAACTCGATGATAGACTTCATTGCAATATGGTCAGTACTAACGGTTTGAACGATGTAAATTTACGCCAAAATAATTAAGGTATCCATATATTGTAGATACTTGCATGTCACATTGAAGGTTGATATTAGAAGGTGGGGAAGACCTTAACTCCTGACCCTCCATTCGAAGCCTCCAACCGCCCGACGCCCTCACCTCCTGCCCAAGCGCCCCATAAACCAGCACGCATCGCGGGGAATATCTTCCTTCTTCTCCCTTGTGCTCCCGGATTGAGACGGGGTGAATGGTGATCGTGGGCGAGGTGACGGAGGGCGCCGCCCCGAGGGAAGCGAACGCAGGCACGCACTCGAGAAAGTGGGCCACCAGAATATCCCGCATTCCATTAGAAGCGCCTACTTTGTCCAAGGGCTTAATTTCCAATCGTGCAGGGTGTAATCAAGCCAATTCATTGAGAGAACCGAAGCGAGGGTTTTCGGCCCTAGGTCATGTTTCCAGAATCATTAAAAAGGTAGGGACGAGAATATCTCATAGCAAGTGGTGATCGTATTGCGAGATGCATTGAAACACTATAAGACTTTAAAAGTATTTATTTTATTTTTCTTAATATTTTCAGTTTGGTTTTAATTTTATTTTGTTTTAAGTAGAGAGATATTTATCTGTTTAAATTATAAATCTAATGATGAAATTTGCTTGATGATGCTTGTCTGTGCCAATAGTGGTTTTCCGTACATTTTGGAGAGTAACATTCCAATTCTGGGTAACAGAATATAAAGTTAATAGTAGAAAATGCTAATACTTTGTCCAATGAGTAGTTTACATTTATAATAATAAATAAAGATCATGAAAGTAACTCCTAAATTCAAATCCATCCAATTGAAGGCATTGTATTGTTATCTGACAAACAAGAGTTAGGTTAGAGCCCGCTAAAATATATATCAAAACAGTTAAACATTTTTTAAAATTAAAAATTAATTCTCACGTCAGAATAAAATATTTCAATAAACACCCCTCCGTGTGCGTGCGTGTGTGTGCGTGCAGTGGGATCGAGGCTTGAAGTTCTGGTCCCACTGAGAGATGCGTTCCTGCGCAGTCGACGGTCACAATTGCAACGCCGCCAAATAAATGCGAAAAAGAAAAAATGCGACTTTAAGGTCTGAGAAAGTATTCGTTTTTGCATATTAGGTGTATCTTATGATAAGTATTAAATGGTGCTCAGATTTGGATATTGTAGCGCTGGCGAACTACGGCGAGAAGATCAAAGAGAGCCATTGGCTTTCCTTAGATATGGTCTACATCGAGTGCTCTGATTATATATGGAATTCTCACGAGTTCAGTTCCATTGCCGGATTACATCATGCAAATTCAATGGTGATTGTAGCGAAATGAGGTGTAAATCTCTAAATAATTAAGAATCAGATCTCTTATGTGATCATGCTAAACACTTATTACTATGCGTTGAAGTTAAACATAATACACAGAGAGGAAATACCATGAACTTGGCATCAGCTTTATACATTGTAGAAGCGGTTGAATTTTGGACAGATTCTACATCTACGTACATAATACAAATACACAAGCCGCTGCAGGGGCGTGTGGAGGGGTGTTAGGTAGCCACCCATAATAAACATAACATCAAATACAAAACCAAAAAGTTCATGCCAACCTACAGCCAAAGAAGAGTATATATTTGTGCCAAAAACCTATTTAACTTACAAGCATGCAAATAAATATACGATCAACTATCATACGCATGCACCTACAAATTTAGTATATCTATTGAATAACGTGCAAATCAGTATGGTAAAGTAAGAAGCTGAAACTCTACCATCCCATTGACATGCTACTCACGATCTCCGCCCCCAAAGACACAGGTATGGAATGCGACACAGTGCTGTAGGCAGCGTGAGGCGTCCCCCACCCAACAGAGTGAGACGAAGGATTGAAGGAGACACTTGAAAACAAACAAAGCAGGGCAAGCAGCACCGCAATGAGTACTACATTCTTTAATGGCAGTCCCATGCTGTCATGCGGGAAGGACTATGAAAACAAAACACGCGAGGTTAGTGAAAGTGTGTATAGAGGAGAGGAAGAGATTGGGCGAAGAGTGAAAGTTCCTGGAAGATACCAGAAAAAGAGAGAAAAATAGGATGAGGACACATTTAAAGACAATGGAATGTTGACGGCCTTGATGCTATGGAAATAATTAGACCTAATGTTGACCTGATGAAGCCAGGCATTAATTGCGAGTAAATGATAAAGGCAATAATGTATAAAAATATGAGAAAATACTAATGACGTAGATAATAAGTCGTTATGGAGCATCCCAAATCTCCCTTATTAGCTTGAATGCTTTTGATGAATATCATGGTTCATTGCCATCATCATGTCTATAACAACTCCATTTTTGGTCAAAGAAATATAGCAGAGATGGCAAACGTCAAAACCATTATCGGTGAGTTAGGTGTCATTCATTTACTTGGAAAATGGAATTCTTTATGTTTGACGGGGCTACATGAACTTTGTTGTCCAAGTTTGTAAAATTAAATGAATTGATTGGAGTCATTTGAACATTGATCTGTGGTCAAAGTCATTCTGTTTTCATTATTATGCCAACGGGAAAACTGGGATAAGTAATTTCAATTCACAAATACGGAATAATTCCTGATGTTCATTGAGCACAATTCAAGTAAGATGTTTCAAAATGATGGAATATCATTCATTTCACCATATTAAATTTCTAGAAGTATTTATTGTCGCAGTTTAACTAGTAACTTCACGTATCTCGGATTCTTCTCTTTTTCGGGTGGTGACCTAACACCCCTCACCACACGCCCCTTCGGCGGCATAGGGGTATTTTGTAGATGAGAGCAAGATGAGCAACAGTCGAAGAAATGTTCGGAGCACTCTAGTTCGTGAAATTCGTGAGACAAAATATCGGTAGATTTACATCTACATAAATACCACGCGATCTACCGAAAAAAAGGTGTGTGGCAGGGGGTGCATGAACCAAGTGGGAAGGGTGAGAGATAAGGGATGATATCGGAGAGACAGGGAAACTTATTCGTTAAAAATCTGTCAAACAACGTGCCAATTTGTATTTGTACATCCTGGAGGAAGAATTGATTCCAATTCAATTGCATGTGCGTAAGTTATAAGAGTTTTTGACAAAGACGTTGTGGGTGCAGATTGGCATGAATATGTGGGTTTTGCATTCGATTTTAATCTCTTTGACAGTTGATGACCTTTCAACCTGCGCCACAGACCCTTGTCATGGCTCTGCGTGGTATTATGTAGATGTAGAGACGTCCTGTTGTCCTCCCATGGACGGATATCGTTCTTCCGTTTACATTTCTTTTGGTAGAGAGGTCTTTACTAATCCTTCCATCTCAAAAGCATATTGAACAATCACTGCAAACACACTAATGACACGAGGGATACAAATGTGTACATACACGATAAGTTTAACAAAACACAGTCAGTAGAGGATCTAGAAAACTTCTTAGGTGTGCCTATTTTCATTTATGAATGAAGATAATTTTATTAATTTACCTAAAAGAAATTTGAGCCATCGTATTTTTTTTAAAGACCTCAGTACATACACAACCTACAGTAGTTTATTTTATGCCTAGAGTTTAGCAAATTTCAGAAATTAGTTTCGGGTGTATAATTAATATTTATTTTCACTTTTATGAAAGTCATAAAAGTTTTCCAAGGGATAAAATAGTGAGCGTTTATGAATTTATACATGAAGTTTTACGTGGTGGCTAAATATTTCAAATTCAGTGCGCTTTTATATATGATTTTCAAAACTTAAACTCTGTTTTCCAACGTTATTTCTTTTTCAGTTATTCACTTATCTGTCATGCCATCAAACAAGCAAAATCTTCTCCTTACTTTTCCCCACTTTTCAAACTTCATCCCACCTTTCATTACCTTTCCCGTCACTCTTCTTTTCAGCATTATCCCGGGCAACTTTTCCCGTCTTATCCAAAGTTATCTCAACTCCTAACTCCCTTCCTCCACTGTGCGGAAATATTTTATTCCTCAAATAATTTCTACCTCTCTCCCCAGACGATTTTCGGCATTCTTTTCACTCTCATATCGTTAAATTCTTCAATCTTTGCTTGCCTTTTTTACCCTAGAATCATTTTCTGAGGTATCTCTCATCCTCCTTTAATTCATTTATTTGTGGCTGAACTAGACCATCTCCAGACAATTTTGTTTTCTCCTCAAATGCTTATTTTACAGGAGTATCTCTACTCCATTCCAATTTTATTAGTACCAATGTCTTGTTTTAGTCCAAAGTACTGCCAAGTGCGTGAATTGTTCAACCTGAATTAATTTGACCCCTACCATTAGTTATTTAGTTATAGATTTAGATACACAAAGGGTTTATTAAGAATTTTATTGCTTTCAATTTTTCAGGACGTATTTAAGTCTTAAACACTGATTATGCATTATTCTCAAATGTCAATAGGTATTTTAATTAATTATTTCCCAGCAAGTAGCTCTACCGATTGATGCCACAATATTAAGGTAAGGAACATGGTATATTTAGCAGTTTTATCGCCTGTGATCAACATGTAGCATTTCAGTTTCTAATAATTCGGATGTAAATCCAGTTACCGATTTTCGTGACCCTAGTTAATTTAAGTGAATGAGGGTTCCTTAAATCGCTCTGTCAAGTGTTCAATTCCACTTCGCTGTTGTCGTGTCAACCACCAGGACAATATAAATGTAAAGGGTTCCCGACTTCTAGAATCGGTACCGACCGAAAGTTAAATTCTCATTTAACAGACCCATCTTTTTAACAGTTCATACCGTATGATTTGAAAGCACGTATAATGTTATAGAATATTGTTACAAGTACTTACTTTCGGGTAATGAACTTGGCTTCAGCGCAAGATGAAACTAATATGTGTTTAGAGAGGTCATGATTGAGATTGTGCATGTATGACTGGTGACCCGCAACACGCTCCTGCGGCCGCTTGCGGGGTCTTGTGCACATGTGGTGAAATGTTGTCAAATTCTCGAATCCCATTTAAAGTGACTTGTCCAGGCCAATGGAAAAAAACTCAATGGACATGATGTCGATACAATGATGTATCTTGCAACCCCGTGCGAGTTTCACTGTTATTTTGTTCCAACGCGTCGCGGGATCCTCGTGATTCCTGACGTACTGAGGCGCCGCGGCTCGGAAGCGGCGGAGGCCAGGAATGACATCAGGGCTGGAGCTTCCGGTAGCTGAATCCGGCCTCGTTTCCCGTGAACTCCAATGGCAAAGAATGGAAAGGCCAGAGGGCCGTTATTCACTCCTCTGGGAAGGGTTGGTTTTTCATTGTGTAGGGGTTCTCGGGGCCGGAAGGACGAAAGAAAAGGAGGGAGGGGGGAGATTAACGGTGGGTGAGAGGGCGGGAGCATTAAAAGGTAACTTTTATAGCGAACACGTCGGTGCAGAGTTAAAAAAAACCGAGGAAACGGGACCCGAGGGGTCTTTTAATTAGGTGGAACCGATAAAAGTGGGTTTCACCCGAAAAATAAAGAGAAATCAAGGGCCAATGTATCTTTCGGCTCCTTTCAACTCACTACTATAGTCTGTGACGACTACATCCATCTAACTAAGAACAAATATCAATTCTACAGTTTCCCGTTTCCTTCTCTCACTAGTTTTTGTGACATGTCACCAACAGTTGAAATGACATACTTGTTCAGATAGGATCAGATATTTTTGCTCACATATCCCTTCTTTCTACCTTCAAGGAACACGCACTCCATTTAAGAATGTTGTTACAAATATAGATCTGCTTGTCGATGGCAATTTCTCATGGTCTTTACATGATTTTCAAACATGACAAACTGTCAATCAATCCCTCCACTCCCTTGGGACCTATCAGTATGTTATACCCATAACATTAAAGCAGCAGATAATTTATTCTCTCATTATTCCTCATTTTGATTATGGTGACATCGCGTATCAAGACCTTTCAAACGAGCTATCGGTAACACTACAAAGGCCATTTAACTTATGCGTACGCTTCATTAACAATTTGAAAATTACAGAATATTTTAACAAATTTAACTTGCTATTTCTGGATTCTCGCCAGAAACACCATATGCTGTCCTTACTATACTAAATACTGAAATATAAAACCTATCAGAACGATTTTATCCCATCCCAGAACCCATTTTATCAATGATTTCAATACCCTTGATAGAATATGTAAACTAAATATCAGAGGTCATCATAAACTCGTTATTCCTCATCACTACATACAACCAGTAATTTGCAGTTGCAGCATGTCGTCATTTGGAATGGGCTATCATCCGTTATAGCCAATGTACCATCTCTCCCATTATTGAAGCGCGCACTCCATAATTCACTAATTTCCCATCAAATCAACCAGTGAAAATACAGCTGTAAACAGACATTTACAGCAACTTAATAGCCCACAAGCCGTCGAAAGGGGGCGGGCGCGGCGAGGGGGGGGATGATAGGGTATCATCGGTAATTAAGAAAAAAACCGCATGCAAAAGTAACAAATTTATTCAATCCACATACAAAACATGGTATCCATTCATGCAATAACTTGAACTTGGCTTCACACTTGGCTTGGCTACACACACAAACATGCAATAACACAAACTACCAACTAACATACACATGCACCTACAAATATGCCTGATGTCTTTGCAATGTAGAATTTTGTTCTGATTTGTAAATTAAATGTTTTAAATATTTCTAAAATGACTCAGCTTATTACTATTATGACTTCTGATTGTTCTGTGAAAGAATGAGTATTTGAGTCTTTCTGTTCCGGAATCTACGTCCCTTATTTTACCTTTGTGGTCTGATCTACCTGAATATTGTGGGGCCATAATATTATTAATTCCTTTAGTGTCATCATTAAACTCGTTTGTACAGCGAGACGAAAGCACGTAGAGAGGTTCTGACATGAACTCAAATTTATAAGCTGAGAAATTGAATGAAAGATTAAAGTGGAATAAAATGAATCAATGAATAATAGAAGTGGCATATTAAGTCCTGGGTGGAAAGAAATTTGTAGCTCGGAAACCTTGGATGGCATAAGAAAGTTTAAACCTCATTGAGAAGAGAAGTAAGCTAAGAGCCATGAAGGATATGAAAGAACACAGAAGAGTAAAGAATAAGATAACAGACTAATGTGGAGAAGATAAGGAAGAGGTGGCAAAAACTATTGGAGAAGGAAATAGAATAGCATATATAAGCAGGGAAACATGATCTAGTCTATCGAAAAATCAGGGCTCTACATTATCAACCGAGAATACGGTCAACAGTGGTTAATAACAAAAGAAGGAAGGCTGTAAGTAGATAATGAAGAAGTGTGTGAACGATGGAAAGAATACTTGGAGGAGCTATATCATGGCGAAGATACAGGCTATAAGAGAAAATGTATGGATGTAAGGGAAAATAATATTGAAATTAGGAATAAAGCAGGAGCGGAAAGTGGGCCCCCAATCACGAGGAGGGAATTTGAGCATGCCCGCCAAAAGCTAAATGCTGGAAAAACAATGGGCGTGGATAATGTACTAGCTGAAATATTAAAAAACCTTGGAAATAAAATGAAAGACAGGCTCTTTAATATAGTGATTTCATTTTACAAAAATGGGAGGATACCTGAAGACTTTGTTAAAAGCAGAACCATTTTGATACCAAAACTAGAAAAATCAATTTAATGCATGAAATACAGAATAATTTATATTCTGTCACATGCTTCCAAGGTTATTTGCATACAAAAGGGAGCAGAATCAAAAATAAAGTCAAGGTAAATGTTGGAGAGGATCAACTTGACTTTCGAAAGGTTAAGGGACGAGAGACGCTACTCTGGCACTGGCTTTGATCCTGCAGAGAAGGCTAGAAATAAACAGGAAAATTTTCCTTGCCTTCATTGATTTGGAAAAATCCTTCGATACTGTAAATTTGGAAACTAATGTTTGAAACCAAGAGGAGAAAAAAAGTAGGTTACAAAGACAGTAAGCTCATATTTCAGCTCTACCAGAACCAAAGCACTAAATGTGTGACGAGGGGTTACATTGTAGAAGAGACTACAGAGTATCATTGTGGCTCAAAAATAAGACGAATAAGTCCTGGGCAGTTTAAATACGAGCCATTCCTTTAAAACTATCGCACCATTTGCTGTCGTAGACATCGGAATTAAAGGAAGAGTGTTTCATGTAAAAGTGTAACGTAAGAATAAAATTACTAACTGGTTTAGATAATACTTCATATCTTTCATATTTCTTAATCGACTAAATAGTGTCTTCTACCACTCAATGCATCCCTCTCATTATCTTTACCTCCATTTCCAGCCATTCTAGGATCATTAAAGGCAGTGGTTGTGCCAACCAACAACAACGTATTCGAAAATACATTTACTTTTTTCTTTAGAATGCGTCTATGTTCTCACTGCATAAATACACACGTCGAAGTTACAAGATCTGTCCCAAAAGTAGTAGAACTCAGTCATTTGAAAATAAATGTATTGCCAGAACTGATGCATTCCCTCAAAATTCTTCGAAATGGCACCCTTGTGCGTCCAAACGCCACTGCAAGCGGGTTTTCCACGCCTCGTACGCCTTCTGAAAGGCGGCGCCTGGAATGCTACTAATCTCCTTCGTCACTTGTAACGCTTTCGGCTAGCCGTGGTGACGTTCTATCAGCAGGAATTTGAGACGGGGGAAGAGAAATAGTTCCGGCGCGGCAACATTTAGGGCTGTAGGGTGGCTTAGGCACGGTCGAAAAGCTCTTTGTAGATCCGCGTGCGAGTTTCCTTTTGTTCGTCCGAGAGCACTCGCGGTACCAACTTCGCACACACCTTTCTCATGTCCATGTTTTCGGTCACAAAGCGATGGACATCATTTTTGGGGACGCCGTGTTCATCAGAAATCATGCGACCACTTAATCTGCGATCCATGTCCAACAAAGCCTTCACTCTTGCAAGATATTCGACGCTTTTTCAGGTCAAAGGACGTCCTGAACGTTCTGTTTCTTCGAACTTTTCTCGTTCCTCCCAGAACAACTTGTGCCACTCGAAAACACCCAATCTATCGATGGCATTTTCACCATAAGCAGCCTTGTGCATCCCATGAGTCTCGTTCCCAGTTTTACCTAGTTTCACGCTAAATTTAATGGCGTAGCGCTGTTCCAATAACCAGTTCATGACAGAGCGTAGCGAGGTCACATTACGTAGAGAGGTTTCGCAAGTGTACGACAGGCACTCCGCAAAGGCTGGTGGGAGCCAACTGCCACCGACCTCCAGCTCATCCTGAGGCTCACCTCCCTCGAACCCAGCCAGAGAAACCGCCGCCCGCCCTTCCGTCCGTCTCTCTGGGAAAAATAAGTCACACTAGTTTGGAGACAGACCTTGTATTTATACCCCTGAATCCTTTTTTTTCCATTTATTCTCACGCGCATGAAGTACTATTTGTGCCTATCTCCCTCATAGACAGTTTCATCACATGGGAATCTTAAAATAGTTTCATGGAACACTAGGACGTAGCTGAGCGTATTTGTTTCGAATCCTGTCAGTAGAAAATTAAATTTACTAGCCACACCTGAGCTAAGATGGCTGACTTTAAGAAGATAAAATGAAACTCTTTCAAGATTGGATCAAATCCCGAGACGGAAATTGGTCAGCGAAACTGTGATTGAGGAAAATTAATTCATCAAGACACCGAAGTTTGTGGCTGGCATATGTGCAGATTTAGCATTATACCATTTGAAATTCAAATGAATTCCCTATTGCTTATTTAACTCGTCGAAAAAGTTATCAAATTTAATGAAAATGGATTGGCTCGAACTCCGATCCCTTCATATGAATAAGATACGGAAATAATTAATAAAAAATGTGAAAAGTCTTTATTTTCAATTGTAAAAGTTTTTCCATAAAATAATCTGGATAAAAAATTTAAGAATTTAAAATATATTAAATTTTAACCAGAGACATTTCCCAAAGTCCATAGATCACAGAGCTTTTTGCCATCCATAAACAATGCCAATTAGGGCGGGCCTTCAATTAATCCTTAATGCAATTGAATCGTGAGATTTATTTTCCAATGAATAAGGAAGGATAAATTTGATACATTTATATTTGAGTAACAACTCTAAATTCCATTGATGCGATTAATAAAATAGCCATTGTATCGCCAGATTTTCCACCATTCATATTTGAGTCAGCAAGGAACCCCGCTTTAGTTAGACCGCAAACTAAGATTATGATTGATACCCATAATGTTGTCCGTTGCTACGCATATATTTTGACTTCGAATCTAAACTTATACAGTGAAGAAAGAATATAGCGAACCGTATGCCTTACCTCTCCACGTTACTTGGTCAACCAATAAGTATAGGCACAGGAAGCTCCGTTTAGGTTTTTTAGCATTAATTATAAAACAACCATTTCTAATTCTCCATTGCCTGAAGTAGAACATGTATTTGAGGGGATACCAGTGGCACGCGTTAGAAGAATAGGACAGCCGGTGGGTGCGGATTGCAATCAGAATTCTTCTCTTTACGTCCCTACTACCTAGACCTTTTTGATCCAAAGCACTTCCAAGACACGTAAACTGTTCTACCTGCTCCGGTTTTTACGCTCCTTTTTTAATTTTTGGCTGACAAAACAAAGCCTGGTCATCTGCAAACCCAACTGATTTTATGAAGTGCCGCCGACTTTCATTCCTACCTCCAGATCTTCGAATGCCTCTTTAATGTTTTCCTTCACATACGTTGAACAGCATCAATGATGCCTTACACCTCTTCCTAAAACTGCCCATATGGACTCAACATTGTGGGCCCTTTAAGGCTTAATTTTAAGCAGAATTAGGGCTCTTAATCATGGTAATGGGACGAGCATTTAGAAAGGTTTTATATGGCTCAAATAACATGTTCATCGTTTGCTTTGAGTGACGGGAAACGAGCATAAAATTCCCTTCCAAGAAGTTCTTTTGTTTCCAGGCACCTCTTTCACAACTTCAATGTCCTCAAGGTTCATCTTAATTCTCTTCTTTGTCATTCGAAAAGCATTCTTCATTCCTTTCGTCTTCTTTTGTGAGTTGATTGATTGATTCATTGATTGAATTCAGGAAGTTAATCACTACCTGGATGAGGTCATATATCGATACATTTCTCTCAATATCTTTATGGTGAAAGGTACGCACTATTTCCATGCATTGAATTTCATTGGCTTTGACTTGAGGAACAGTTCATTTCCTATGGCATAAATACGGTAGCAGCGAACGCGATTCAACTCAAACCAAATAGTTTGGAAATTAAACGTCAATTACAAAGGCGTTGACATTTTGTGTTTTCAAAGGGGTGAAATTTCCACCACAATGAAATGGTGGCATTAAACTGACAGCCTTTTGGTGGGGAGCTTTGACGCAAATGAATAATTTGGCAGATGGCCAAAAACATTAGCAAGGAGTTTAGCGGACCAGTATCGTCAAAATGAGTGGAAACTTCATCACCGAGTTTACTCATATTTCACCCTTGGATCTGATCATTTCGCGGAAAAGGCAACTCCCTTGGACATGGAAGGTTTCTATAACAACAAAAAGAAACTGAAGGACAAAAAAGCATTTGACATATGCTTTATCTAAAGGGAGATGATGATAGGCGAACGGAATAAAAATAGGAAAAATCATTCGGGTTTGGAGAATGGTTCATTGTGGTGTGAGGTATCGGATTGGCAGAGGATTGATTTTCATTCGCAAGCCACCGAGAGGGAGCGTGGCGGGAGTGTTAGAGGCCCACTTTCATTCCTTTTTGTGCCCGAAGTGCTTTATCAAAGTCCCTTTCATTCGGGGGATTGTACATTCTCTCTACGCTCCTGGAAGGCGACTCAATTTTTTTACTGCACATATCGCCGTGTCTATTGTTCACTCCTCTTCAAGATGAACATCAGATGAACGCGCACGCATTATTATAACAAGGTTAAGCAGTGGGATCACACCCTTTCGTCTAATTTCAGCTCTGGCATACAAGGGCTTGCACACTTGCAAGGGTTTCGAGCGCGCCTGGAGAATAGGAGAAGTAACTATAGCCGAGTATTTGGGGATATTATTTTCCTAACCAAAGCTCGGTAATTATTTCTCCCCTTTTCCCATCTGCTACACAATTACTAGCTTCGAACATCATGTTGTTGACCGTTTTACAGCTCCCTTAGTGTATGTATGCATTCCCTTTTATCTTAATTTTAACTGATTCCTATGAGGATAATAGCTTTTAGAAATATATATAATTTTTTACATAAGTGGTGATAACTGTTTTCTCACAAGTGCAAAGTTACTATTCTTCTGATAAAAAATTTTGAAAGAAAAAGTAATAATGATGCTGTCCGCCCTTAAAACTCCGCGTGGGGTGTCAGATGGCTTAATAATCGGAATATATACGTGTGTAATTTTCTATTTCTCTGCAACACCCGATTTGGAATAAAATATATTTTCGATCAATGTATCCATGCACGAGTATTCCATTTTGTAATATCAAATCTTTAAGGGTCACTGCTATAAAAGTGTGCCCTTCAATTTCGAAGTTAAGCTGGGGTCACTTGCTAGAAAGCTCACTATTAGTTGTGAACACCATCAGAGAAGTGGCAAATGTAGGATCCCTCCCTATTATTCCTCATCTATCTAAGTTGGGATCAATCTTGATATCAAAGTCGCTCGATAGAAGTACAGATTTATCCGGACTATTATTTGAAAAATGGGCGTTACATAAGTTTTAAACAGGTTAAGATGAAATTCAAGAAACTGCGGGAGATACCGCAACAGTACAGTGCAGTACAGTAACAGTCAAGATAAGTGAAGAAGTTAACATTAATCAAATGAAGAAGAATCTTCCAGTGCCTCCCCGTGATCCATAGAAATAGAACATGCGTGCGATCTGTCACTTCTATGGAGAAAGTCAAATATACTACTTAGAATTTGGCGTTAAATATGCATTAGTGACGGATTCAATTTTAGCTCAACCCTTGTTTTAGCGAACTAGCAGTTCCAGTATGAGAAGTCCGATGCGATTTGTTTAATATTTAACAACCCGGCATATTCATGATCAGGAATTCAGTATTAATGTTCATTTCTGAGGAAGATATAGATTCACTCTCCAAATAAGGCTTTAAATTTGCGCCCGTTGAAGATCACCACGCACAGAGTACATTGGCTAAGATATGCAAATAAATGTTTTTAGTTATGGAAACTGTGTGAATTTATGTTATTGTACGTCGGTACAAACACGAGAAATGCTCAGATACAAATGCAAAAATGTGACAAATAAGAGCGCACAGGGCGCCATTACCTTTTGTGTAAATCATTTGCCAAAACTCATTGGTTTGGGACAAGTGATGTCAAGTTGTGGACTGCACCAAAAAGTTTAACTCTTGAGCCAGTCGAAAATTTCCAACCAGGTGGAGTCAATAGTGTTTTAGTATTGTCTCAGTCGAAGATGTCGAAGTGATTAGTCAACACTCTTCTTCTTCCTTGCTAGTTTTTTCTTTGGTTGATAATACAAGGGCTGTCAAGTAAATAACATACTTTTCGACCTTGCGTAACGGTAGTTGGGGCTAGAGCCACCATCTTGGTGTGAATACGTCACTGCACTCAGTCCACGTCCTGCCGTATTTGTATCTTAAATTTTTGCACCCTGCAAGCTACCGCTAGGGTGTGTGACAGGAGGTGAATGCAAACCAGACTAATATTGACCCCACCGCGGTCAGACAATTTTATTATGATCCCCTGTCATTCGTGGAAAAAATGGCGTCTAGAATTGATCTTTTCTACTCTAAATCTCTCTACGTTTTTCTAGCATGATCTTGCCTACCCTAGTACGATGGGAGTAACAATACATTTTCAAATCACTGCTAAAGAGGTTCCCTTCCGATTTATGCACGAGATTTAATCTGTAATGGGGATGGTTCGGTAGCTAACGTACAGCCTTGCCTACCCTAGGGTTCGAATCCCAGCGGCGGTAGATATTTTGCAGTGGTATCCCGATCTCTACTTGAGGTGCTTTGTGAAGAGCACTCTGAGTAAGTACGACGCCCGTCGGATGGGAGGCTAGTTAAATTGGAGACCCCTTGGAACCTTTCGTTAAGAATAGGCTAATGACGACGCCGGGTTTCTTTCCGCCCTTTCTCCCGTCCCATTCATCCCCAATGGCTCAAATGACCTCAGGAGTCGGTCGCCTCCCATAAAATCTACTACTAAGAGACAGAATTTCAGTTTCCTGAACTTGACCCAGGTGTGCCCTGGCAACGTTATTCTTGCGACGGCATTTGAGGCAACGTGGTTCTTCAGAGTAGAAAATGCGGCGAAATCTGTGGTCAGCCACAACGAGTACCACGGACTCCGGTTTCAATCTTTCCATTTATTACAAAAGAAATGCTGCGAAAGGAGACGGGACGGCCCTATCCTCTTTGCCTAAAGGAGCTGATTGGACCACTTAGAGTAACTGCCTGTTGTCCAACTAAATACTGTCATCTAAAACTTCAAATGTTGGATTTGAAATGGATAACATTTCTACTCGCGCCGTCGAACGGTCTGTGGCAACAAACGGACATTCACTAAAATTCCCCGAACTCAACCATAAATCTATACAGACCTCTTCATTTCAAAGTATGTATTGACCCTGTCGCTAGATAATTTCGAAGAATGCTATTTTATATTAAACATACCCCCGGACCATCTCCTTCCGAATTAGAATATACCACAAAAGTGCTTTCCTCTACACAATTGAAAGAAATGCTTATCTTACCTAAGGGCCGTTTGTTGTGTGCGGCACTTTTTGTTTCGTGTGCGCACATAGTTGGCCGACGTATACTCATATCGCATTCGCCTCTGTGGGTATACATTTGCATGAATTTTTTGATTTTAAATGTGGTTTTATTATCTTTTACTGGTGGTGACCCAACACCACCCGCCACACACCCTTGCGGCGGCTTTCGGGGGTTTTGTTTAGAAGTAGAAAAAATTAATTTACAATCAAATCAATATGACTGAGTTTCTATCAAAAACCGCATTAACTACGACTTGATATGTTCTTTCAAATTGCATAAGTGTTAAGTGTCCGATCAAATAAGATCCTTCCCCCGTCCCTGTTTACTGTGGGGGAGTGAGATGAAGGGAGAAAAGGTCGAGACGAGCGGGGGACAGGGGGTCTCCCCCGAACACGCTCTGGAGACGCTACCAGGCGGTGAGGGGAACTCTATCAATGTAGAAGGAATCATTTTCTTATTACAATAATGAATAATTAAAATATTAGAAAGATATCGATGTGCTTCATCAAAGGTAGGCAGCCAAATGAAGTAGAAGAAAGGAGAACAATCAGCCCACCCTACAGCTGGTCAACAGGGGCCATTCATCCGTTCACTTTAATGACTTATGCATGCATATCCCGTACATGGTTGAAGAATCGTAAGGGATGGCTCTCCACCCCTAACCGTTTCTTAATTTCCAAGGTTATGAGTAGGAACTTGTGATTAGGCGATTATTCAATGTAAAATAAATATAGATAATACTACGAATCAAGTAAATGACACCTTAAATATATTTGTTCAATTGAGAAGACTATATTTTTGCTTGGAAAGGTGAAATTTTCTGAAAATGTTTTTCCCTCCTTATGTACTTATTCATCATTCAGCAGTGGAGTCACACGATGGTAGGAAACACGTACTCCAACAGACTTTACAGTTTAAAGATCAGATGATAATGATATCCTAATCCTATCCCATCCCATTCTCATAGTCAGGCTTCATATTTGCCTAGAATTTTGATTCCAGAGGCAGGAAGATTTATCGCGAAGACGAAGTATACCTTTGACGTCGGGCTTTGGAGCCTTGTCCCACTTCCGCACCCATTGGTACCGTTGGGCAACATAGTCGCTTTTCATCTCATTTCAATTATTGGTTCTGACATTGGTAGGGTACCCAGAAAGTTTCTCCAGGTGATGTTCCTTGATGATAAACGAAATGAGTGTGCTGAATTTCGACCTCTTATGAAAATCTTCATCAAGCAAAAGACACAAATAATTAATTTTCCCCATGACAACATCAATTTCCACGTTACAGTTTCATTGAGCTAAAAGTTAATATATTTCTGTAATTTAATTCTGAGTGCAAAATTGATTCTTTTTAAAAATAGTTTTTACTTCAACTTTGCTCAGTTTAATGTCCATGTCCATTATCTATATACGTCAATAAAAAGTACTTTTTATAATCAGAGGATACCTGTTACAATTGGTTCTCCTTCAAGGAATTAGTTATATTTTTCTCATCGGTAAGTGCATATGGTGATGCATGGGCCCCTTGGGATTCCGAAAATAGGTTCTAATGGCTTGCACCTGGAATTCGCGATGAATAAACTAACTAGAGTTGGTACAGAACCCATATTCGAGGCAGGACCCGGACCCGCGACTTTTGGGTTAGCAGATGAGTGCGTTAGTCATCTGAATAAACTAGTTTGATATGCTTTGAGGGATCTGTCTAATTAAGTTACGCTCCCTGGGTATTCGCATATCATTTAATCAACTCCTTCTTCCTTGGAAATGAAAAAAATAGTAACTTTGTGATTCCACTGAAAATTTATTACGAGACGACCAAATTTTCGACGTTCGACGTCATCTTCAGGTGACAACTCGTACAGACATCCATCTATAAATATTACACTCAGGTAGGGGCGGGAAGGTGGAAGGGTAGGTGGCGTGGGGGGGGGGGGGTTGGAGGGAAGCATGAAGCCCCTATGAGGAGAATTTTTAATTGTAATTGTAATTTATTCATTCACCATAGGCATAGCATTATGCATGGCTTTGTCAATGGCAGAGGAAAGTGGGTGGGTTTTTTACGGTCCACAGACAAAAATATAAAACCCTTTACATATCTCTGTAGACAAGGGAAGGTGTGGGGGAAGGAGAGGGGTTCTCGAAACGTTGAAATTATTAACAGTAAGAAAACCGAAAATCGACATCGACATAAATACCCCGCCATCTACCAAGAAGGTGTGTTGAAGGGGGGGCAAGGTACAATTGTAACACTCCAACGCCTAAACGAACATTACGGCCACAAACCAAAATGAAAATTTCTCGGGAATTGTTTTTTGTATGTATATCGGATTTCTGCTCCGGACTCGAGCATTTAGCTCGCTGCTCGTCGTGTCAAATGATTTAAAAAGCTGTATTTGCGTTGAGTAAATTTTTTGATATTCCGACCAATGTATACTGAAACTGGAATTACCTAAACGTTTCGGATAACAATCTGCGACCAAATCGTTGGAGATATATGAGCACAGAAAAATAAGAAAATAGAAATATTTGGACACTAGTAGGGGTTTAATATTTATTAAAGATCAATTTTTTAATTATGACCCTAAACCAAGAAGCGAAAATTTCAGAAGAAATTCGAAGCTGGCCGATGATGAATTATGAGGAAAAAAACAAGCGATGGGACAAGTCAGTGCTACTACAAGTACTACACTCGCACGGTAACTACAGTAATGAGCGTGAAGAGGTTTTCACGCACATTGAAAGCACATCTCGTTAATTTGGTTTCCGATTCGATAAAAATCTATCATGTCCGAGTCAAGCAGTTCGTTTAATCAAGTAAAATTCCTCTCTGCCACTGATCCCGTGGAAGTGTCAAGGGTTCGCCTCTTTGTTCAACTTAGGCACACTATCTGCCATTAGACACTCAGGCCAATAGTTTGCCATCACAGCTGGGTCCAATGGTATTTGGGAGGAAATACCTTTGTCGACCAGCTCAAGAAGTTCGTGAGGGAGCGATTTCGGAATTATTCCAGGATTGCCTGCATGCCTTTGAAGATCCAAACGAGACCGCTTAGCCCGACGCGTGGAATATTTTCCAGTGTCTGGACGCTTCTCTATTCTGAGAAACTGGAGATTTGGTGACCCGGACAGGGGGAAATCCCCCCGCGGGAAACCCTTAGCATCCCTGCAACTCTCCTTAGAATACATAAAAATATACTCATTTGTGTATCACTCCTGAACCTAGTCAACCAGAGGGGCGTGATGACAAACAAATATCCCAAGTCCCGACATGGCTTCTCCCCCTTCACCGTCTGTCACTCACATTATTCAAATATAAATAATCAATCGAACGGCTGGGATAGTAATAACTCAATACTACCTTGAACAAAAAGTTCCCGGAATAACCACCGTGTGGCGCTCCCATCGTTCCGATTTGAGTTCTGTTTTTTTTGTTAAATTGGTACATCTGTTGTTGATATTCCCTTTAAATCTTAGTGTCATATCTTGACATTTGCAAAAGTTACGTAGCCAAGAGTACATCTATCTCTGTGTGTGTTGGCGATTTTTTACAATTGCAGAAATGGATTTAAATTTGCAACAACGAACTTGTATTAAATTTTGCGTAAAAAACGGATTTAGTGGCGCACGGACGTTGGAAATGTTGGAAAAGTGTTTCGGCAACGATTCTCTAAAAAAACGGTCGTTTACCAGTGGCACGAGCGGTTCAGAAGTGGTCGTGAGTCAATCGAAGATGATGAACGCAGTGGCAGACCATCGACATCGAAAGTCGGTGAAAAAATTGATAAAGTAAAAGAAATGTTGGTCAATTACCGCAAGTTAACCATCAGAGAAATAGCGGAGGACTTGAACATTGCCTATGGATCCGCCCAAGACATTGTGGTTAATGATTTGGGTTTCCGTCGTGTAGCAGCAAAGTTGGTGCCAAAAGACCTCAATTTCATGCAAAAAAGCGACCGTGTTGACGTCGCAAAAGACATGATTTGCGAGGCTGAATCCGATCCCACATTCATCAAAAGGATCATTACTGGAGACGAGACGTGGGTTTATGAGTACGACACGCAATGCAGACATCAGGCAAGTGAATGGCGTTCACCAAATGAGCCGAGACCAAAAAACCCACGTCGTTTTCAGTCAAAAAAGAAGGCAATGCTGACGGTTTTCATGGATTACAACGGTGTAGTGCATCATGAATTTTTGCCAGAAGGCCAGACAGTAAACAAAGAGTATTATTTGGGCGTTATGAAACGTTTGCGTGAAGCAATTCGCCGAAAGAGACCAGAAATCGTCGCACAGTGCGTCGAGACCGTCGCACAGTGCTATCATTATTCGTAATTTTTTGACGAAAATGCAACAAATACCATCCAACAGCCACCGAATTCACCTGATTTGGCTCCCTGTGACTTCTTTCTGTTCAATCGAGTTAAAAAACCATTACGGGGAACGCGTTTTAGCAGCCGAGAGGAAGTAATGGAAAAATCGCAGGAAGCACTGATGGACATACCGAAAACCGAATATAAAAAATGTTTCGAGGATTCGATCAAGCGTTGTCATAAGTGTGTTGTAGTCGATGGGGATTACTTTGAAGGGGACAATATAGATTTAGATGAATAAACTTGTATTTTTAATTTTCTGAATAAATTCCGGGAACTTTTTGATTAAGGTAGTATGCTATCCGTTTAAAACTGGGAAAAACGCTGAATATTCAAGTATATTAAGGGAGCATTGATCTTTTAAAGTAAACTATTTCTATATCTTTTAACTTATATCTCCCACAATACCCCAGAAACTTTTTTCTCTGTCATATATCTTACTTGCATTTATTTAATTATATTAGTTACATTTTTAAAATAATTAAGCGTGAACTAGTCGTGCGAAAAGATGGATTTGTTATTAATTAATAATGATTAAGTCCATGAGCTTTTTGCTCGTCTTGTTCCAAAAGAATTTGGTCGGTATTTAATGAAATACAGAATATAATTTTCTAGTATGACATAAAAATTCATTTTCGTGCTCATAATCAAACCGGAAAGCCTTGGTTAAATTTTTCTTATTAATTTTGAACCAAATTTAGTACTTTTATTATATTCACCGTTTTTTATATTTTTGCACGGCCAAGGTTTCGACGATTAATGTCATCTTCAGGTCGTGTTCAATCATGGTAAAATATAATAAATTGCGGCAATATACAAAGTACGATGCTCTATGAAAAACGAATGGTAACAAGTTGCATCAATTCACGCCGGAAACCACAAGCTTTAAATTTCTTAAATAATATTTGCTTGAGTAATCATTTTTGGGTATAGAACTATGCAACGCTAAAAACTGTTCCTGTTATCAATACGTACAGCCTCATTCAACGCAGACACTTCAAATAAGCAACAGATTTTTCGATTATACTATGTTGATTCGTCCTCCAAATGATCATGCTAAATTTTCTTCCTGAATACATCGATTGGGATACCCATTGAGACATAGTTCAAGTGCAGTAGCCTTTACTCCATTCAGGACTCATTCAGAAGGGCATCTCTTTGTAAACGCTTGGGTAGATACTTATTATACTTTATTTTCTCCTCTTTTCTCATTTATCCGAAGTTAATTTCATTCATGATCGATTCCCAAATTTAAGAAGATATTAAAATCCCAAATTTAAGAAGATATACCTTTAGAAATTACTTAGTGAAATTATATATAACTTAGAGAATAATACTTCAAGTACTTTACTTTCTTTCCTTTTCTCCCCTTTTATACGTGTGCGGCATTAGAGTAGATGGCACTGGAGGGGGTGCGATAAATCGACATGTGAATGGTATTCAAAGCATCAGAGCTTCATTATATTGATAATAACCCAAGCTCTAACAATTTATAATTGAACGGCGATACCGTTTCCCCCAAGAGCTTCGGCCATAATTCTGCGTATTTAATCACATTTAACCACAGGGGTAAAAGTTCATTTTTACTTCCGCGAACTATTTCGTTCAATTTCGCAAGGCTCGAAATAACTAGCTAATCGCTCTCCGTGGAATAATGGGCGAGACAATATAACTTCTCTTTTTTAAAGCTTTTAGCGTTTGAAAAAAGGAAGTTATGTTGCCACCTGTAGCACCTCTGGAAAATCTTTCTAATCGAATTAACGACATGGATGTTGCCACTTCAATTACTTTTAACCCATAATAAAGCTTAAATAAGGGCTCCCCCTAGGTGGTAACATGAGATAAAGTGAATCCAAATATAGCATGAGTAAATGGGTAATATATATTATCAACAGACAATGACTATTCAGCCTCAGGTCCATCGCGTCGTCTTAGTGCCCCTTGGCCAGCTTCCCTCGCTTCAATCTGTGTAAATGTTTTATATTTTACATGATAAAGAGAAATGGATT
Source organism: Hetaerina titia (assembly GCA_037158775.1). NCBI lineage: Eukaryota > Metazoa > Arthropoda > Insecta > Odonata > Calopterygidae > Hetaerina > Hetaerina titia. The sequence goes on from CM073777.1 coordinate 7,020,858, forward strand.
GTTTATTTTTTATCCGGCTTGATTCCAGCAACCACGGTTTTTTACGAAAGGTGGAATACACTCTTCTCAATAGAATAGTAAACCTGCACAGGTGCTAACATGGAATGGGGAAAACGGCGATTGTGGAGGGGAGACAAGTAGGAATAGAATGTTAGAAACGGCAGCGCATGGTGGGATTTGCCCAGGGCGTAAAACAGTACTGAACAGCGGAGAATACATCTCTCTATATTTTCTTCAGTGTAACGATTAAAATATATTGTTCTCAGTGTAATTATCTTGCATTAAGAATATAAGGAGATTTTTACTCTCCATATATTCTTATGAAGAACTTCCACGACCTTAAGCCTGAATCTGTTGAACTTAATTATCCTTCCTTAATTATTATTCCTTTTCATACCATCCAATATCCCTATTATATTCGTCTTTATATATTTATGTGTGCTGTGAATGTAATTAATAATTTTATGCCTTATATAATAAGTATAAAACAATGGGTCAAACGGAACAAGGGACTATTAGGCCTCAATTTCGCCCAAATAAAGATCTCTTTCTATCTATGTATTCCATTCCTGCAATTTCCTCATTTCCCTATCATTCTCCCCTCTATTACCTTCTTCAACATTCCACTGCCGCTCAATACGCCTTTCATCCATTTTTCCTGCCTCCATAGGATTTCTCTGAACAAACCCCTCTCCTCACCCACCATCTCTAGAAATTCCTCATTTGTTTTCCTTTCGGTCCATTTCACCTTCTCCATTCTTCTCCACACCCACATTTCAATAGCCTCCAATCTACGTCTATCCTCCTGCTTCAGTGACCACGTTTCCGCGCCGTACATAGCTACGCTCCATATCAGAGTTTCTACGAGTCTTTTCTTAACCTCACCACTCAACGTCCCCGTCATCAACTCCCTCCTCCTTGAGAAAGCCTCTTTGCCATCTTACCATCAAATTATAGTAATTTTATTTTTAGGTAATCTACCCGTTAAGGTAGGTTTTTGGATGGACACAACTATCAAATAAATATTTTGTAACTCCAAACAAAACCCAATCAAGCAACCTACTCTACACCAAGTCCCTCTTCATCATTATAATCATTAATCAATATATTTTTATTCGGTGTAAAATAATGTGACAATTTAATAATTATAATTTATATGAAAAAAATGGAACTAAGCATGACACAGAAATAAATTATTAAAATAATGGACATTAGGCGTCAAATGAATTAGGTGTATATTAAAATCGAAAAATCCGTTAGCAGTTTTAGTATGATATCTCTTGTTTGTGCAGAAAATGAAAGATGAATCACATCAGGTTTGTTTTCTCTTCTATTTACGTGCACAAGCTACACTTCAACATTCGGATTACTCTTAAAATCGAACTTCATTAGGTTCATAATGGAAAAGGGCTGTGCGCATGTGCTGGTTGAGGCAAATATTGGGACATGAAAATATTGCCAATCGCTACATTTTTCAGACGGACGATTTTTAGGCAAGGAATTTTATGTTTACAGGACTTAATTATATGATATATTTGGTGTTGACCCAGCTAACCTCTCTCCTTCAATGTTTTCTAAGTCATGGCTTGATTTGATACACTTTTGCTTCCAAATACAGCTACTCTGTGAGTCAATATATTTTATTTCCAAGGACTTCATCCAATGGAACATAACCTTCTTCAGTTTTTTAGCCTTTCCTTTATATTGGTATGAATTTTCCTGTTTCTTCAAATACCCTGAATCGAGTAAATCTGTAAAAGTACCGTTCTATGGTGGAATCAATATTTGATAAGAATTGTATCTGGAAGCTGTGAATATATCTTTGGTAAATAAAACAGTTTCTGGCCTAACTTCATCTGGAAAATCTTCATACTGACTTTTAATAATCAAACCACTTTACTTTTCCACATAAACTTTTTAATTTTTTCAACCCAGGTTTCGTTATGGCATAACATCATCGGGTGATGATGATGATGTTATGCTATAACCTGATGATGACATGCCATAACGAAACCTGGGTTGAAAAAATTAAAAAGTTTATGTGGAAAAGTAAAGTGGTTTGATTATTAAAAGTCAGTATATCTTTGGTATTTGATCATCAAGATTGGTCAAGCATTGTTGAATATTTGGAAAATATATAAACTTGCTAGTGCTTTCTATCGTGTTTAAGTGCTACTAATTACATTGCTCCAAAATATCTCAGGAGATTAAAAAAGAACAAAGTTTTTCCAAACCCCTTGCAATTTATATTTCAATCATTTAAGTTCTGCAAAAAATCTGTGAAAACATTAGTCAGCAAAACAAAAAGAGAGGATAAAATTATTGAAATGACAGCTTCTCATCCATTATAAACAAACCAATTTCTTTAAAAAATTCAGCAAATTTTTGAGCGCAATCTCTACCAAGCCAGCAATAACTGTCGTACATGAGTAATGAGTACTATAATGTACATGAGTACTACATGCACATGACTAGGCACAATTTGTAATTTATTTGCTCAACGGACGCACTGAAATAAAATTAACCAACCGCCTAATTTATAAACCTACAGTTATGAGTAAAGGAAAGGTTAGACAATAGTGCTGTGATTTAAAAAATGGACGAACAAATGTCCATGACGAAGAGCGAAGTGGCAGGCCCAGCATTCTGACCGATGAAACTGTTTCGCAAGGGGAACAAAAACTGCGATGTGATCGTCGATTGACGATTAATGGCCTGGCTGAACAATTTCCTCAACTTGGACGCACTACTGTCGACAATATTGTCACGGAAGACCTCGAATACCACAAATTGTGTGCGAGGTGGGTACCGAAAATGCTCACCGACGACCACAAAGAGCAAAGAATGTCCAGTGGACGAGAGTTTTTGGACAGTTTCCAACAAGATGAGGATGATGACACTATGCACCTAGCGACTTCTTGTACTCCTCTTCTTGCACTTGAAACAGTGGTTCGGTGGACAACCTTTCGAAACCGAAGAGGGACTCAAGAACGGCGTTGTCAAATGGTTCAACTCCCAGGCGGCGAGCTTCTATGCGGAGGGGTTAAAGAAGCTGGTTCAGCGGTACGAAAAATGCTTAGAAGTGAACGGCAATTGTGTAGATAAGTGAAGTAGGTTTGTAGCTAACTAAGAGTGCCAATAAAATGTATTTCATATGAGTATATTTTTTCCTGTGACCAAACGGGCCTTACTTTATGAACACTCCTCGTACAATTGCGGAGACGTGTCTGCCACGGCTGAAAGGCACCCTGAAACTCCTCTCTACGGGAATGTCTTTCAGGAACGTTGACTAACATGCTCTTGGATGTTTTCCACGTGGTCCCCCAATGCATTCCTTTCAGCTCTCTCCTCTCTCTCTCTCTCTCTCTCTCTTCAGTCGGGAAACAAAAAAAAGTCACACGGAACCAAGACTAAGGGTTCTGGGTAATCACCGGGCTAGGAAATTGGTAACGATGAAGGATGCGTGGCTTTGGGCATAGGCATGATGGAGCTTGACTGTGTCTTTGATGCCAGGTGATTATGATCCCTCAACCGTGACCCAGCGTATCAATCTCCTAAGAACCTACAGGTAAGAGGCTGAGTTGACAGTTTCTTCCTGAGGTACAAACTCAAAATGTACCATTCCTCGGACGTCTAAGAAGGCAATGAGCATCGTTTTGATGCGAGATTTGCTCATTCGCGCTTTTTTGGGGCGGGGGGATGATTATGTGTGCCACTCGCTTCTCTGCCTTTTCGATTCTGGGTCGTACTCGAAAATCCAGGATTCGCCTCCGGTTACAATAGAGTTAAGAAAGTCCGGCTCATTTTGAATGAAATACAACAAATTCTTGACAGCGCGAAACTCGAAGTTCTTTCTGGTCTTCCGTCTACACTTTCGGCACAAGCTTCGCGCAAAATTTGCGCATTTCCAGATCCTCGGCTACTATCCCAAGCACCGAAAATGTGGACGTGTGTAGGCCGTCAGCAATTTACTGAATACTCAATCGACGGTCGGAACGCAAAGCTTTGCTCACATGATTCATCTTTTTGTCAGTTCTGGCGGTTGTTGAGCGTCCAGAACGAGGTTCCTCAGCGACCTCCTCCCGGCCCTCGTTGAATACCTTGTGCCACCTCCCGGACTGTGGCCTTGAAATGTAGTCGTCCTTAAAGGCCTCTTGAAGCATCTGGAATGTTTTGGTTGCATTATTTTCAAGCTGCCCGCAAAACTTGGTGGCGTATGGCTGTTCAAGCGAATGCTCCATTGCGCCGAACAAAGTCGAAAAACACTCTTCACGCGGACGAACGTCTTTCCGCTCTGACTTTTCTGGTCACCAGTTGCGTTAGCTGAACAGACATCCTCAACGTATATCCCGATTTCTGCACTAAATTTCCCCCCGATGTCTTATGATGCACATTTCTATCACTTTCGCCGCTTTTACACATTAATTTTTATTTTGTTATGTCCCTCAGATTTCCAATCGGTGTCTAATCTCGCCTTAACACTCATCGACTACATTAACTTATGAATTTCCCGGTCCATCCATTACTTTCAACCCATTTAGAGTCGCACCATAATTAATTTATGCGCATTACGTTCATAGTGATCCATGTATGTACAAGTTTATTCCATATCTTCAATAAAGAGAAAGGGAACGTACTACGGCCGAATGAATGGAATAAATAAAAATTACCCAAAGCCGTACTCTTAGGGGCACTAGTTAGGGGACACGGGGGAGGGTGCAAAGAATGAGGATAACAAAACCGCACACACTCCCTCACTCCGGTATTTGCAGTGCAAATTGACCGATGCAAGTCACAAACACTCACGCACTCAGGGTTTACGGGGGAAAAACCCTCGCCAGGGACCACACACTCAGACAAGGCAAACAAAACCACACGCACTCCTTCACTCCGGTATATGCATTGAAAATTAAAACCCCCGTAAACCTTGAGTGCGTGTGTGTTTGCGACTTGTGACGGTCAATTTGCAATGCATATACCGGAGTGAAGGGGTGCGTGTGGTTTTGTTTACCTTGTCTGAGTGTGAGGTCCCTGGCGAGGGGTTTTTTCCCCCGTAAACCCTGAGTGCGTGTGTGTTTGTGACTTGCAACGGTCAACTTGCACTGCAAATACCGAAGTGAGGGAGTGCGTGCCGTTCCTTTACAATTTCTATTTTTACGTCTGTCTGAGTGAAGGGTCCCTGCCGTTGGGTTAAACCCCCCGTAAACCCTGAGTGTGTGTGTGTTTGCGACTTGCATCGGTCAATTTGTACTGCCAATACCGGAGAGTGTGTGCGGTTTTGTTATCCTCATTCTTTGCACCCTCCCCCGTGTCCCCTAACTAGTGCCCCTAACAGTACGGCTTTGGGTAATTTTTATTTATTCTAATCTCATATCTTCAAGTTTAAATTCCACCAAGTCAAGCCTGAGGTAAGTCTATCGAGGTAAGTTTAGACATCTTAACCACGCCCACAGCTGAAAAGTCTCGACCCCTCACCGCTCCTTCATTCCCCGCCTCAAAGTCCATGCCCTGAAATCGAACAACCTTACGACCGTTACTCTCGTCTCTGCATACCTTTCCTTATTCGGTTACTTTGAGAATCTGCCATTAATTTTATTCTCAACTTATGGCATTGTTTGCCTGCAAACTATCATTTCTCGTTAAATTACTAATACGGTCATTTTATCAAAAATAATTAACAAATTAGTAAATTTGTAGCATTAAATCCTGATTTTCATGAGGAGTATCATTATTTTGTAATACCACATTGAACATACATTCTATTATTCACCCATTGATCTTGCATGCAGAAATAACTGCTTTTCTTTTGCTGACTGCGGACCCTGCTTTCCTCTCGGGATAAGCAAGGTCCTGAAGGAAAATACATTTTTTCAAGAACTTATTCATTGTTACTCATCTTCTCCTCAAATTTTCCTCTCCTTATGTATTTTGGAGTGCCTTGCAGGAAGTCTCGTTTACCCCAGACCGTAGTAGAACTTTTATTTTTGGTCGCATATATTCCTTTAACCTTATATTTTACCGAATAAAACTTAGGTTTTTGTTTCCTTGGCCTTTTCGGCTAATACCAGCATACAGAGATTCGTCGAAGTATCCGCCAGCAATCTGCATTCCGTATCTGAAGAGGTCAGCCGTTTGATGAAACCGATGTTCCCATTCCAATATTGTGGACATTACAGAAATTCGTTTTATTTTCATACATTATGCAGTTTTAAAAATTAGAATATATAATATCATTGAATTAAATAAATGTTTACCTTAATCTTAAAAACATTTTAACAGGTAATGAGAGAAATCTAATGGATACATCAGACGAAAGCCTCGTACAATATCAAGAAGGACGAAAAAGATTACTCGTCTAGTCTAAAATACTTTTAAAAGAGAATGCTACGGGTATGTCTAGATAATAAACTAAAATTATTATGATCTCACGTCAGGGAACTCCAAAGGAAGTATCCAGCTCCACATTTTTTATCAGAGGAAAAAAGCAAAGTTATTAGAGAGAGCGACTACAGAGCCTATAAATATCATAAGTAAATTATTTCACAATTCACACCAAAGGTATCGTTGCGCATTATCGAGTCCCTCACGCACACGAGAGACAGATTATTTTCCCAGGAAGGAATAGAAAAACAGCTTCCAAATATAAAGATAAATAAATCCACTGATTTGGAAGAAATCTCTGATAAGAAAGTAACTCACAGTAAGCATCGTTAATTCCTCGCGCGATACGCAGTCCTGACAAAATCGAACACGAGAACCCGATGAATCATCTTGATGAATTGGCCAAGAACGTCAATTATTGCATGTTTTTTATAGTATATATAGCCACAACGGTTAATATATGAGAAAACATATATGTAGCCTTGAACTAATATTTCTGAATGTATGACTGGTGCCACACTCCCGTGCGGTAGCTTGTGGAGCATTGAGTAGATGTTGATGAATCATCAATAAGACTATCAGTCTCACCTCCATTGTGTGTGTATCAAGTCTCTGCAGCCATAAATCTTTCATCACAAAATGTCATACAATTTACAACCTTGGGTAAAATAACTGATATTTATTCAAATGGGCCCTTCTGGGCCAGTCTGCTGTCGGTAAACTATGATTCACTACTGATCAACCTACCGTAGAAATCGTCGTTGAATTATTAATCACAGCAAGGGATCTTAGTTTTATACGCGAACAGAGTATCTATTCGTCTTGTAAGCATTTAATTCTCCAGCTCCTCTTCTTTTTAGTGGAAACCTCTCCCCCTAGCCTAATACCTAATCTCCATGTAATTTTGTCCAGCCTTTCTGTCGATGGGAAAATCTTCTACCTGCTACATGTATATCTTCTGTAATGGATTTGGTCCTCCGAATATTTCCATTGACTTCTATGAGAGATAAAGGATAGAGCATGCAAGATTGTTAATAACGGCAGTGTCAATTTCACATAATGCCTACGGCCATGACACCACTAGTACTTTTTATAAACTTTGCAAAATTTTCGACATTATGCCATTAGTGAAACCAATGCTTAAACTTACCCCAGTAACGCTTTCACCGATCTATGCAGAATGCAAATATCTCTTCTGAAGTGAGCACGTAAATGGCTACCATGACCACATCGATCGCATCGGCGTCCTACTAATGGAGGTTATGAGGAGTACCACGGTACGGGAACGCAGCCGATAGTTCATTATCTAAATAATTCTCCGACCAAATAATTTTCATTAGTTTAAATCAACAACTAATACCAAGGACCCCAACTAAGATGCACGATTGTATACACGATAAATAACGCACAGCTATTTATCCCAATCTTAACTTAATTATAAAAATGCTTCATAACTATAATTAGGGTGCCTTTTGTCAATTCCCCTATGAATTAAAAATGCTTCCCTCCGCAATCTACTCCTACTTAATGATTCTACTCTTTTTTAATTAGCTCATTTCCCTCTAAAATGCTTATCAAGTATTTGGAAATAAAAAGTTCGTTTGCCTCATAACCTCGGGCAAGGATATTTCCGATCAAGGAAGGGACGTTTGGGTTCATTTTTCTGATCCCACCCGAGTGCTCTCTTTCGTCGGTTTAAAAGTTCTCTCTGTATAAGTGAGTCCTTTCGTGGAACGCCGGATATTTTGATTTATTACTCATTTGGAAAAACGGCCGATTTTTCGTATTCGTGTCTCTCAGCTGTCGGTGAGCATTCAATCGTCCTATTATGTGTCAGTTTTCTCTCTCCGGGCGCACACTCTTTAGTGAAACAAACCGAGCTACGCATCCTCGCAGTTAAATCAGCTTGGAGAGATAATTCCCTCCAGGAACTCATTCCTTGGCGCAACCCTACCATGATTTCTATTATATACTCGTTGAAATATGTTTGTTCATTTTCATACGAAATATTTATAAGTTTCGGGCGTAAGTAATAAGGGTGCGTTTTCGTCAATCTTAGTGCCGACTCTGTCGTGATGTCGGCTTCGTAATGAGAGATTTCCATGAGAAATATCACTTTTAACATATTCAGAAAGAACATTTCAAAGGGTTTCAAAGATTTGTAAAAAGCCTGTGTATCATATTTAAAACCAATTCGATGCGCTCTATTTGTCAAAAATTGTGTTTACATTTTGTATTTTTTGAGGCCTAGTGGAGCAGTTCAACGCTATACAAATTAGCATCTGTGCTTATAATTTGAGAATGTTAGTTAGCTTATCTCAGCTTAAACTCATAGTAACTTCGCTATGATAAAAAAAACCATAAATGTATTTACTAAAAACAGTAATGAACTCGAAGGTCGGTTTGATAGGTGATGGTAGAGTTCACCCAGCACTAAGCCCTATACGGCGTATGAAATTCACATATCAGGGTAGTGGAGTTAGTTCCCTGTGTCGGTTATGGTTTCCCAGGTAGATCTGGTACCCGAAAACTCACATAGCTTAGGTGGAGCTGCAGGAGCCCAGAGTGGCTTGCTCGAGATTCGAAACCGGGACCCTCCGGTCAGTAATCCAATGCTCTACCCCCTGGACCACCGCGACCTACTTCATCGTGATAATATCTAAAAAAGAATGATAGATTTTATTTGTGTGTTAGAGCATGTAACATAATTACATTAATTTTGGCACAATAAGCAGTTAATATCCTACAGGGTTAACTTAAAGAGCATTATTTCGAATCGATTAAAACTACACGGGTACGCAATACGATAGCCAACAAAACAACAAATGACGGTCTTTAATACTAAAATTTATTACGAAGCATTCTCATAAAGTAAAACCGTTTGGTCACAGGAAAAAATATACTCATATAAAACACATTTTATTGGCATTTTTACCTAGCTACAAACCTACTATTATTATTATTAGTATTTCATTTCTCTACATAATCGCCGCTCACTTCTAAGCATTTTTCGTACCACTGCACCAGCTTCTTCAACCCCTCTGCATTGAAGCTCGCCGCTTGAGAGTTGAACCAATTGACAAAGCCGTTCTTGAGTTCCTCTTCGGTTTCGAAACGTTGTCCACCGAACCACTGTTTCAAATGTAAGAAGAGGAAGAAGTTACAAGGTGCAAGGTCAGGACTGTATGGTGGGTTGTCAAAGAGCTCCAAACGCAAATCTTGAATTTTCTTATTGGTTTTGGCAGCAGTGTGAGGACGCGCGTTATCGTGGAGGAGAATCACACCAGATGACAGTTTCCCGCGTCGTTTGTTTGGGATCGCACGTCTCAGTTTGTTGAGTGCTTCTTAGTACACATCAGCTTTAACTGTTTCCCACGTTCCATACAATCCAATAAAAGAACACCGTTTAACAATTTCATCGGTCAGAATATTGGGCCTGCCACTTCGCTCTTCGTCATGGACATTTGTTCGTCCATTTTTAAAATCACGGCACCATTATCTAACCTTTCATTCCTCATAACTGTAGGTACAGTAGGTATACCTGTACATAAACTAGGCATAACTCCCGATTAATTTCAACAGCCGATAATCCTTTTGCATACAAGAATCGTATGACAGAACGCACTTCACAGCTGGCGGGATCAACGATTGTCGCTGACATTGTTGTTTGCATGCACGGACAAGCAAATGACTTCTGAAACAAAACAAATGCTGCTATATCTTCTCAATGCATCAGTAGATGGCGCTTCAGGAGTAAAACTATGTTCTGAAGCGCCAATATTTAAATATAAGCAAACGGCTCTTAACGGCTTTGTGAAAATGTCTCGTAGAATTACAATTTGGCAAGTTTGAGTTTGCTGATCACCGAATTTACCTGGAGGTTTTTGAACAAAATAAAATTTAACATAAATTGTTGATAAATCTATCAAGATAGTATAACATATCTTTGATAAGACGTAACATTTTGGAGTAGACTTTTTACTTTTGCGCAATTCCATTGCGGAAATTTCATTTAATTTACAGGGTTCGTCCGGAAAATAAGTGTACTGATTTTTCCCGCGGCTTCAGGCGCGCCCAACACCGCTCTGACGGGCTGCAATTGGAGGGGGGTATGTTAGCAAGCGACGCTGAAAAAGGCAGTCGGCTCTGAGCTGTGGTGTAGTGAGGAGCTCTGTTAACGCGAACCTCCACGCTCGACCCACGTCACGGAACGCGATGCCGAAGTTTTTGGAGCAGCGCTATTCCATCAAATTTGCGGTAAAGCTTGGGAAATCGTCTACCGAAACTGTCGGTATGATTAACCAGGCTTACGGGGAGTCAGCCATGTCCAGAAACATGATCTTTCGGTGGCACAAGATGTTCGTGGAGGGCAGAGAAGAGGTCGACGACGAACCACGGCCTGGACGCTCATCAACGACACTCACCGACGAAAATGTGCGAAAAGTTCGCGATGTACTGAACTCTGATCGTCGTCTTAGTATTCGGTTGATAGCCGAGCAGTGTAATGTGCCAAAAACAATAGTGCACGAGATTATTAGGGACCAATTACAGATGCGAAAAATTTGTGCAAAGTTGGTGCCGAAAGTGCTCAGTGATGATCAAAGACTCAATCGTTTGGAAATCGCGACACAACTTGCGGATCACTGCAAAAATGATCAACAATTTTTAGAGAACGTTGTTTCGGGTGACGAGACGTGGGTCTTTGAGTACGACCCGGAGTCGAAGAGACAAAGTGCGGAGTGGCACACCCCATCATCACCCCGTCAAAAGAAAGCTCGCATGAGCAAATCTCGGATCAAGGCGATGCTCATTGTCTTTTTTGACAAAAGGGGAGTCGTCCACTACGAATTTGTGCCTGAACGACAAACTGTAAATGCTGCATTTTACGTCCAAGTGCTCGACAGGCTTCGAAAACGAGTCGCCCGCGTCCGGCCAGCGATCAAAAACATCTGGTGGCTGCATCACGACAATGCGCCGTCTCACACCGCGCTTGTCGTGTCGGACTTCTTGGCCAAGCACGGCGTGGCAACGCTGCCGCACCCGCCCTACAGCCCGGACTTGGTACCACCGGACTTCTTTCTGTTCCCGAAGATAAAGAGGAGTTTGAAAGGAACGCGATACGGGACTTTGGACGCCGTCAAAGAGGCCCTGACGACGTGTCTTCGAGAGGTTCCCGATGATGCCTTCGCGGGAGCGTTCCAGGAATGGGAACGCCGCTGGAACAAGTGTATCGACTCACAAGGGTCCTATTTTGAGGAATATTAGCTAAAGATATGTAAAAGTGTAATAAATTTTTTTTCCTGAGCTCAGTACACTTATTTTCCGGACGAACCCTGTACTTATTACGTGACTTAAAAATAAATTGCTGAATATATGCCGGCATAACAAAAAACATCCATGAAGCATTCACAGTTGCATATGGTTTCCTTACAGGGGAGTTGAAAATATTTTCAAAACTGTAACATTATGATTAAATTATAGTATTTTCAAGGGGGACTGGAATCAAATATTGACGGGGTTGCTTCAAGGAGAGCAGTTCAAAAGAGCCATCAGCACTAATGCAGTGGTAAGAACGGTGAAAATAGCTGTAATAATGTTCAAGCTATATTAAATGATAGTTTTCAGCTAATTTTTAAAATTTAAATTGGGAAATCACATAGTATCCATGAACATGGGCGTTAAAAGTCGACCTTTTTTTACAAAATCGGCTCTGTAAATAATCGTATATGCTCTTGACTACTATAAGCTTCAACGAGCAAAAGTCCACTGTGGCATGAATTCGTGAAACCTTGAGCTAAAATATAGTATTGATTCTGAAAAAATACAAGCAAAAGTCTTTTGCTTCTGAAATGAAAACATTGCCAAGTGTGTCTCGCAACGTGATGGATTCTTCTTTCTCCCATCCACACCTTCATCATGCCTCTACTCAGGGTGGAAAATTTGTCAATGGGTTATACTTCGGCTTGAACTGGTTAGAGGGTGTGAATGATGAAATTTAATGCATCCTGGAAAAAAGGGGACTTGTCGAATGACACTTATGAAGAGAGACAAAGTAGATGGAGGAGATATTGAGAGCCAATGGCACACGGAAGACCGTAATGGAAGAGAGAAGAGGAAGAAGAAGGGCGGAATTTTTTTGAGGTATGGTGCAATAAATTTTAAAACATGAAGAAATAAAAGTTCTGATCAAAAAAGGGTTTAGGAGCGGGGAGACATATTCCAATTTAAAAGCATTGAAACCTTTTTCATCTTCGTCTATATAATTTCTTTCCATATAGTATTTCATCTCCATATAAATCTAGTATAGGATTTATATATCGGTAGTTAGATTTATCTTCTGTGTTATTTAATTGGGTTATTGCTAATATGTAAATTCAATTGAAAGTTTGGTGTAGCAGCAAATGATGAGCACTACTTCGCCTTACTTGTGTGACCAACCTCCATCTTACCAGAAATACTATCCCACCGGATTTTACGAGTCAAAAAAGTATGCCATTATCATAGCGGGTGAATTTTATTTTCTAATAAAATCACAATTTCATTTTATTGACATTTTTATATTTATGTGCATGATATTAAATTCCAAACAAATCAATTTTTTCAATTTCAAATCATTTCTTTTGTTATATCCTTTTATTATTTGCAAAAATTAGTTAGTAACGACAAAAACCTGGTAAGCGCAGAGAAAGTATTCATAAAAAAATATTAAGTTTATTTTAGCAATACATGCCGATAGTGAAATATCTCTGTACATAGTATCCGTACAACCTACTACTGTAAAGTACGACCAGTACTGGCCTGGGAGACTAACTACAGTTCTAAACGACGTATACTATGCCATATTATTTAGTATGGACAATTATGTAAAGTAAGAATTCCGACTACAGCGATTTATCATGATCATTGATTGTTGCTATGATTTGCTAGTGCATTGTCAAAAACATTGAACATTTCCTCCCTGTTACTTTCATTCATGATTTGAAGGCTTTTAATTGAACATGTCGAAGTTGAAATAAAGAAAGAATCTTAAAATTCCAAATCTTTCTCGTTCCTCGAAATTATATTTTCGCCATATTAAAATTAAGGTTTGCGTAATTAAAATTGGAAATTTTCCAAAAAATAAAATTTTTATTATAATTAATCATGATATTCCACCATATCACGCCTGAAACGCCTCTTTTTATTAAGGTTTGCGTATTCGGAATATGCTTCACCATCCCAAGTTGGTCACAGATTTCCTAGGTCCCCACTAGAAATGGGGTAGAATCTATGGATTATCTTCTGAATTTTTGCATCGCCATTTGACTAACGAGTGGAAGTAATTTTTACCATTTCCTTTCCATTGATGCATTAAAATAAATCAGGTCCTTTGCACGTATCCCTTCGAATGTCTTCCCCTTCGTTCGATTGGTTCTGCGTCTTCCATATCGCCTGAGCGATGACCCAGAACCAATATAGTCAAAATACCCATTTCGCTCATTTGCCCTTTGCTCCATTTTGGGAAAGGAGAGGTGGCAATTCAAATTCTCTCCGAAATTGAATGTCGTGGGAAATGAAATGAACGCCCACTTCCATAGACCGACTCGTAATTTTAGCGCTTGGCGACGAAAATGAATGCGTTGCTTCATATCTACGTCCAGATGTTATTATGCGAGCCTTCGCTTGGGAGTATGGCTGGGAGTAATTCAGCACAGCGCGCTTTCCACCCCATTTTATGAAGTGCTAAAATCAAAACCAACAGAGAAGCGATTTTCGTTACAATTGAAGGAAATATTCCATCTTTATCCTGTAAATCATATTGGGTGAAATGAAAAGACTCGAATTAGTGTTATCGACTAAAATACATGAGATTATAGTCTTCATTTATGCTTAATATCCTAGTAAATTCAAAATCAGAAGCATGAGATACATTTGATATATACTATTCATTTTCTAAGTTAACTTCCACCGAGAAGTTCCCGAATCTGCGAGGTCAAATGCATATTTAATATATTAGAAAATACAAGTGTCAAAACTATTTACAAGTGCACATCTACTTATGAAAATTCTTTTACGATAACAAATCCTTTAAAATTCTATTTAGACTTTCAAACAAGATCAAGAAATCATATCGGTTATGTTTTAACTATATATAATTGAATACAAGAATCGTAATTGGTTCCTATATGCTGCGATATATGCATCCTAGTAATCCGCTATTAGTGGCCAAAGTGAATCTTAACTTTGAGCGGATTTAATCCCAGAGATGAAACCTTCCTGGTAAATTAAATCGAAGGTAGAAGCTTTTGTTTTGTGGAAGGACGTCATATTTAGAAAGAAATAAGCACTTTGTGACTTCCACACTTTTAATATAAAACTCTACTAGTCTACTAGTAATACTCCCTTCCGCACTATGTCAACTTTTTCCCCCAGATTTGGAATCAAGAACTCCATTGAGCTTTCACAAACCCTAGAGCCCCTTTTACTTCCTCCAAAGTCCACTCTGGTCTCTTTTGATCAGTCCAACCTTTTCACTAATGTACCTGTTGACCAAGCCATCAAAGCAGCAGAAAAGTATTTAGATAATTCAGACGTTCCCATCGAACTTTTAAATTTAATACGACTATGTACCAGCCAAAACTATTTCTCATTTGAGCACAATGTATACCGCCAGAACGAGGGATTAGCGATGGGTTGCCCTCTTTCACCCGTTTTTAGCGGACATATTCATGAAAGACTGGAAGAGACGCCTTTTTAATTCTAACAATGCTCTACTTAAAAACGTTTTTTACTGGTACCGATATGTGGACGACATTGTATGTTTATGGACTGGTAGCAGACGACAGCTAGATTGTTTCCTATCCTTTTTAAATAACCTCGACCAAAATATAAAACTAACTGCAGAAATCGGTGGATCAGTAATAAATGTTTTGGATTTAACTATCTCCTTACAAGGAAATAAGCACAAGTTTTCTATTTACAGGAAACCTACATTTACGTATGCAATAATACCTAGTGATTCGTGCCATCCGCTTTCCCATAAACACGCTTCGTTCCATTCCATGATCCATCGACTAATAAATATTCCCTTTGACCAAACTGGTTTTAACCTGGAACTAAGTACCATTAAAAAAATTGCCCTTAATAACGGGTATGATTGCCAAGTAATTGATAAAATCTTAAATAGCAAGTTGAAAAGTCTAGCTGCCTCACAATCTTGCTCCCTGCTACCTGTCCAACCAGCCAAGAAAACAAAATGGTTCAAATTACCCTTCATAGGCTCCATTTCATACAGTGTGTCTAACGTCATTCCTAGAGATAAATAAAAAATTTGTTTTCACAATACCAACACGTTGGGGCGACTTCTTTTCAATTCGAAAGATGTAATTGAACCAAACCTTAAATGTGGAGTCTATAAACTCCGTTGTAATGACTGTGAGAGGTTCTATATTGGTCAAACGGGACGAAATTTAAATACTAGAGCCAAGGAGCATAGGGTCTGCCTTAGGAACAGAGACGATTCATCGGCTTTTGCCCGACACCTCTTGGAGTTGGGCCACAAGAGTGACTTCCATCCCGAGGTCCTTTACTGCCACCAGAAAGGACGGAAGTTGGACGCCTGGGAGCAGCGTACAATTGGACTGGCCAGGGATTCTAATGTCTTTCTCAACGACATCACCTTCTGCAACCAATCCCCGTTGCTGCTCGTGAATTTGCCTCCCAACCCCTACCACCCTCCTCCCTCTCCTTCCCCCCCCACAGTGTGTGACTATATATAGTATACTAGCATTTTCGGAAATAATCTTGTACCTGATAATGGCATAACAGCCGAAACCGGTCGTTTTATATTAAAAGTGTGGAAGTCACAAAGTGCTTATTTCTTTCTAAATACTTCCTGGTAAACCTTTATACGGGAAATATTATTACTTATGAATTGTTTGCATTTCCTGAGGAATTGATTGGATGGCAATTCACACTACCTCCGCTTGTGGAACAATCACCCAATACCATTACAGACATATTGTTTTTCAACGGTATTAAAGGAGAAAACTTTTTCAATCCGATTAAAAAATTTGTTTGTTTGGCTACTTAAACCATAACATTTTTGAAAGGAAGAGAAGGCTGTTACAAACCTTTTCTGGAAAATTCCCTTTCTTTCTTGCTCTTGCTCTTCATTTCCATTTCTTGCTGCATGGAAGTCGTCCAAGCTTTGGCGTCTAAGAATCTGTTCAGTGTGTAGCTCTTAATAAGCTGCATGGACTAGACAGGACTGTGTCGCCGACTGACTAATGTTTCGACCCACAAATACAGTTAATGACGCTAGAGTAGCCTCATTAGGAGGCTCATCTTTGCTTAGTAATAATTTACAATTATTTCCCGTTATTAAATACTCTTCAATTAATATATCAGAGATAAATTAGTCATCAAAGTAATGCTAGGAAGATTCTATCTTTCGACGTACCGGAACATATCTGAGGGGTTGTAGGAAAGTCCACTTGTAGAATATCCTTATTTCCCTCAAAGCTCTTCAAAATTGAATAATTACATGTAACTTTGTTTTATAAATACCCTTGTGTGACCCATCAACTAGTAAGGCGTTCAAAGTGTCTCGCTCGTTATCTCCTAGCTAAAATGTTTCGTTAACATATCGTTCTGGTGCTTCCCTGGACAATCAATAGGTAAAAAAAAGAAGTGGTACCCTCAAGAGTGCTGGAAAAAGAAAAATGTTAATATATGAAGAGCAGAGAAGTTGGAAATTTGAAATTGGCAGAAGAGGGCCAAGGCAAGCGCCAGAGACGCCAGGTGAATGTTCATCACTCATTCAAGCTAATGATCCTGCGACGTGAATCCCTTTATTCGTGTGCGTGGAATGGGGGAACTTTAATTTTAATCTATTATTTGATTAATTTAACGCAATTAAATGAGAGATATTTGTACAGAAATACTGAAATGACCATTTAATTCACATATCATAAGAATTCAGTCTCCCGTTGTTGTATAAATGATGGTAGTCATCGAAATTTTACTTTCCTACTCAACTCTAATTCAGTGCCTCGATAGTCGAGAGTTGTGCAAGTCTATAATTAATCGCAAAGCCAATGAAATTTGAGAATATGATTTTTCAAAGAAATATTTTTAAATGAAAATTCTACGATCAATATAGAATCGTGATACATAATAATCATTTATATTGCGTGAATGAAAAATTAAAATTAACAGCGGTAAACGAGCGCCGAATGGGAAAATTTCGAGTATTGGAAAAAAGTAATTAATTAAATACGAGTGTTTTTGAATGCGTTTATGACGTCCAATACGCATCCTCATTGAATTAACATTGGCACATCAATTATATTTTGTTCCTCCATTTCTCATTGTTCAAATTAAAAATTATAGTAACTCACAGGAAATTCAATGCAAATAGATATTTCATTGAACGGTTCACCTGAATCCAGTAGGTGATTTTAAAGCAAATAGTAACAGTGATGAAATCTTAGAGCTAAAATATCAAAGTTAGTTTTTCGTTTGGAAAATCAATTGTATGGCAATTTAGGTCCGCGCAATTGAATGGTTGAGTCGAATCACAAAACATTACTGCGCATGTGAAATTTTATATATCGGATCAAGACAATATTCTATAAATTATATTAAAGAAAATATCAATGATTCGAGAAAAACTTTCACATTGTTAAGTTCTAAGACCAGGTGATACCATTAAAGCTACACCAAGAATACCTTACTCCAAGTTCTTCCTCTCTAGATCCACTCACTTTTGGGCAGTCTGTAAAGTTTTGATTGGGAAACTTCGGTCGGTTCGTCTCATCGTTGGACTAGGCTTGGAACTTAATGACTTGCTTCTTGTTTGATGACGGTTAAAAATGGTAAAAGTATATGAGATAATGCTCCTTATTTTATCCTAATAGTGATACACATCAATAAAATATAAGCAGAATCGTAGGAGGGTCCTCATCTTTTAGATTAAGAGATTTACCTTACTATCATGAAAATTAGATGAAACTAATACGTATAAATGTGCTCGTTTGAACGATGATGAATATCATTCTGATAATGCGTGAATTAATTATCTTTAATGATCAATGATGCGTTTGACGTGCATGGGTGGATTTGAAAAGTCATGATTCCAAAAACGCGTACGAAACTGAAACGCGACGAAACTTTATGGAGGAGTTTTAAAACACGAAAGGCGAATATATTTTCAGTGGATTAAGATTTGCTGCGTTGTTTTGAAAATAGGGTTTAATGCTTAATTAAACAAAACAATGAAATGAAAAAAAATAAAGTTAAAGAGGATGTCAGGTGAATAGCGCTCTGGGTCATAGAAGGACTTCAAAATGAATTATGGCCTGAGTGTCATTAAATGGATAAATGAAACCTTCAAGGTTTGAACCGCTTTGGTGGTGATCTTATCCACCCTTCTAACGTTTCCGATGATTTGGAATATTTAGGAAATGATCCTCTGTAATTTCACTTACTTGATTTTTGGTCATATTATTATCATGTTGATTCCTTTAATATTGTTATCATCTTTAATTTACTCAATTAATATTGAACATCTAAAAGAGCCATCCAAACTTGCAAAGGAGCGTTCGACGAGTAGCACTCACCATTATTCTTGTGCTAGGCTGATTAAAACTGCTCAACTAGAGTTCCCTACAATTTACTAGCGCATATTAATACCCTTTCAAATAGACCACAAACTGCATTAAAACTTCCTCCCGGCTTTATCAACACTTCCTTCCAAGAGGTTTCTCAATAAGCAGTCCCTTACCAGTACACCTATGAGGAAGTTTCTCTTCCTCTTCATGAAGGAATCAGTCATGCTTTTCTCCTCACGTCCTCTATAGGACCTCCACATTTCACTGACCACGTGAGAACATCAGCATTTCGAGGGCTGTCAAGAAAATAACTTACGCTTCGTCCTAGCGTGGTGCTGGGTAGAGTTAGAGCCATCATATTTGTGTCTAAACGTCCCTAAACTCGGATTATGTTCCGGTAAAACTTAGGCGTGTATTTACCCCCTGCCACACACTCTAGCGGTGGCTTGAAGGGCACATAAGTAAATAAAATAGAAATAAAAGTATGCATCCTGCTGTGGTAGTGTGCAGACACTGGTTCTTCTACTTTGCCCACTTCGAACTCTTAAAATATGCGCTGCAATAGAAACTCCAGCGAGCGGTCAGCAAGGGCTGTTCAGAAAGTAACTGAAATTGTCAAATTAATATTGAACCTAGTGAAAAGATAAAGTAATATTATATACATTGAAAGGCACATTCTTAAACTATTTTTCTAGATAGCACCACTTTAAAAATAAAACGTTAATATGAAGATTTTCCACCAAGTTACGCCAGAAACGGTTTTATTTTTCTGGATAGCTTTCATTAAAATTGACGCATTTATCACACCGATACGCTAACTTTTCAATTTCAACTCTGAAGAAATCTACCGTCTTACATTTTAACCACTTGTTTACACCAGCATGCAATTCTGTGTCAAGGTCAACGTTTTGTGTTGCAAGTCGTCTAGCGAGAGATCCGTAATCGTAAATTGGCGGTTTAAACGATTTTTTTCGCTGATATTCCCCATCAGTTCATCTGGCACAAGGCTAGGCCAACCACTGCGGTCATCGTCGGTGGCCATTGGGGTTGTGGCCAATTTTAAATCGAATGCACCACTGCCTCACTCCGCCTTCACCATTTATTCCGTCACTCATTTTTGCCGGTGAAAACCTATTCACAGATAGCACTTCAAAACTCGCAGAATTTTCAATTGCAGCGCACGTTTTAACAGTTCTCAGTGGGATAAATAGAAAAACCATGGTCTGCACACTATCACAGCACGATGCGTACCGAGTGTAGAAACGTTTATACACCAAGATAACGGCTCTAGCCCGACCCACCGCTACGTTAGACCGAAACGTCACTTTCTCGACCGCCATCGTATTTCTCAAAACCTCCTTTTGAAAGCGCCTGATTTTTTATCACCCTTCCTCAATAACCGTGGCTCACATTAGTATAGAATTACATTACAACCAACCTTTTCATCAGTTCCAAATCAGTCACTTTCGCCATTGTTATTCTTAATTTTATTTCCCTTCAACTTTTCCAGTTTTTCATTATTTCTGTTTCCAAATACGTGCATATACTGTGAGCGTGGTTATACTCAATTTTTCACTATTTAATAGGAGAGGCGTGTTTTAATTAGTCATATTAAAATTAGGTTAGTTTGTAATTGTATTGAAATGACTGACTTTGATTAACTTAGCTTCTTCAAGAATTTCTCGAGGGAAGAAAACGTGTTTCAATCTCTACGCACATAAGTTAACTTCTCCTATTTGATCAGGGTTTTCCCATTTACCCATAAGATGTAGCATTCGAAGTAAAATGTATTGCCTTGCAAGTTGTCATATTTTGGGTCACTTAGATATCTCGAAAATTGCTTTAAGTATCGTGGTAGGAACATAAAATCATGCCAAAGACGTATTTCCATATGAATATACCAATATGGAAATACCAATGAATTACCTCTTGTTTCGTCCACAAATAATACTATGTTCTTTCTTACACTGGAACTTATACTGCGACAGATATTTATTGGGAACAGTTGTGGTTCTATTCCCTATGGTTCCTTATGACATTACATCTGCCTTCATTTATATTTAATGGAATGTTATGCGTGATCTTGTGAGTAGTTTTTAAACGTCGATGAAATAAGAATTCTTTGTACATACCTTGACGGGTATGCAAATGAGGATCAGGAGAAGGTCTGCAGATGCGAGGGAGGCCAAGAAGACGTTGGTGGGCGAGGGCGTCTGTAGGCGCCCGGCGGCGGCGGCGGGGGCCCCCGTGTAGCGCGTCGCGGACCCGCCCCACCCACGGCGGCAGTATGACGTCGTCGCCACGATGATGAGAAAGTTCCCCGTCACGCCGAACACGAAGGTGAGAGAGTATACGACCAGGGCTGGCAGGAGCTCGGCCCAGTTGAACGTCCTCAGCGATTCCTCCAGGTCGTAGTCGTACTCCTCCAGGGGCGTCTCGTTTCCCCCGGCCCCGGGATCGTCGGCTGCGGACGACGGATCGCCCGCGACGGGCGCCTCAGTGGGGACCGTCAACCCCTCTCCCGGATCTCTCGTCGCTCTCCCGCCCAATTCGGCCCCGATCTGCGGCAAACCGTTTGCTTCGGTCCCCGGCCCTTCGCGCTCCATTGACATCAAGGGCCTCTCGCCCGACTCCGCAATGGTAAGTAGAAGTGAAAGACAAATAAGGTTTAGGGCTATGCGGGCCATTTTTGCTCAGGTTGGGTGCTTTCCTCACGCCAAGAAGTGGAAGATCTTGCCTTACGCCCTGGCACAAATTTCCTTTTGGAATACTTTTCTTATTTTAAAAAGTTTGTGTCGTAAATATGCACTTGAGTAATCTAAAACTTACACAATCCCCTGTAGTTCTCTGGAGTTCACAGAAGTGCTTTCGTTGCCTTAGTTTTTACGGGATCGCTTTCCGATCGAGTTCACATTAGTTTGACGATTTGAAAACCCCTCGAATTTAGACATGACCAATCATGCTGTAACCGGAGTTAGCTACGTATTTGTCCTTGATTAAATCTCATATCTAAAATTGGAGCTTTTAACTGGGAATACGTTTTTTGGGTGCGGTCTCGATCTAGTTGTACTAACCTTGTTTATATTAGTCCACAGGACTCAGGAATACTCCCGAGTAATTCAAAATCTATTTGCGGGCCCGCGGGTTTGCACGTGGCAGTCAATGTCCTTCCCTGTAACAAAAAAATTTGATTAAAATATGAGTACTATATTGTAGCTATGTGGAGCTATCTCAATACACAAAATTAAATAGTTCATTTTTGAACTAACTTTTAACTTCATTTGTTGAGTTTAATTTTTGCCGGACTAGGGTATTTGCTCTTTTTTTAAGCAAGACGTAATGCAGTTTTAAAAAATGATTAATTTTACAATAGTTTTTGCTTGTATAGAAAAAATTGCCTTCGTAAACATGTTACTTAAACTAACAGTTCACACCCTGCCTTTACTGGAAGTTATTTTATCAGATTTTAACTTTTAACCTCGCTTAGTTAAATGTGTAAGTATACCATTTAATTTACTTACCACTACCGAGTCTGCTAGGCATGAGATGTGAGGGAAGGAGTGAGCTGAAGTCTGTTGACCGAATCGGGTGGGAGAAGGGAGGGACGGAAGGGTTTTTCCCTAGGTTGTGTCCGGGAGTACTTCTCTGCGAAAGAATAAAATTGACGGGTGGCAGGAGAAAGAGGTGAGAGAAGTGGAGTGAGAGACAGAAGATAGCGACAAGTCGCGTCAATATTTCAATGACATTTCGGAGCTATTTAAAGTGTACCTCACTGAAATTTTCATGCGAAAAGGAAAAAAATTTCGTCCGATATGGTTTTCATTATTTTAGTAAGATAATTATTGGAAATCTGAAGTGAAATACTAAGGGAGGTGTCAAGGTACAGTCAAAAAGGCTTGGGTATTGTGAACGAAAAAGTTAATTTTCTTTAATTTTATCGGATAGCAGAACATTTAAGCTCATGGTTTTCATATTATTATAAGAGTGTAATATGGACATAGACAGACTATAGATAGTTAAGATAGGAAGGGTAAAATAGATGTGCTTTAGACGAAGGTGACAGCACTGCCATAAAGTAAAAAAGGGAATATCTTCGGAAACAATCGAAAAAAGTTAGGAAAAATACTATTTGAGCAAGTGAAAGTTGGAGAGGTGAAATAATATATCGAGGAAGTATTCGTATGGTGATAAGCACATTCGGCCAGTAAGCTTGTCCACAGAAGATGAATATGAAGTAAATGAGTATATCTAAGAACCAGGAATGGTGAGATAGCAGTAAATGAGCACCTAATGGTGAGATAGCAAGGCCATTAAAGTAAATAAGGTTATAAGGGTAGAAAACATTCCCGTGGTACTGCCTAAGGGCCTATTGACACGGCGGAAGACTTTTTGTTGACTGCTCCGTAACATTCATGAAAAAGAAATTTGGCCGGAAGATTTTGTATTTTCACATATTACAATTATAAAATTATTACCATGATAATCATTTAAGTTAATAATTTAGTTTTCATCCTTCCTCAATTTTGCTATCATCAACTCACTCCTTTGACTTGACTGTCAAAATCCTTCAGTCCCAATCAGTTTTTCAGTGTCCAAAGTATTTCTTCACGCAACAGAATCTCTTGCTCTAATTTAATTCCTCGGTATTTTGTTTTTTAGCTTGAACATTTATTTCTCAATATTTATATTACCTTTGTTTTCCCCATATTGATTCTCACACCACACCTATCACACTGATTCACTGCCGAAATCAGGTAAAATTTTGTTTCTCTGGTTGAATGAAGTTTGAGGCTAAAAAACACTTGACAGCTAAGCAGCACTTTTGGTGTATCGTAGGCGGCCGGAGGGAGGATGGCAAAGGGGAGATGGAGAGTGAACCCTTGACTCATCCATGTTTCAACTCGAGAGAATATCCGGTTCGGAGCGGAGAGGTATTTAACGGCACGGAGCGAGCGAGAAGCGAAACGGACGTGTTCTCGGGGAAAGAGGGGTGTCTTCCCAATCGATCCCGAGGGAAACGAGAGCGAGAAATCCACTTGGAAGGCGAAGGCGAACTTTCATCCACTGAAGATGAAAGAAGGTGAATCCATCAAGATTTAAAGAATGGAATTAAGGTTAGTCTTTTTACTGCAGCCTAACGGAAACTGATAGATTTTTGGGACAGAAGAATGGACGTAGATTGGAAACATTAATTGTGATTATTCTAGGAAAGAAGACTTAAAAAGTAGGGAGAAATTAATCTTGAGCAGTATTTAAGTAAAAATTGAACGTGTTGTACGGGGTCTTTCTTAGTAGATTTTATTGGCAAAATTATATTTGCAAGCAAGAGGGACCTGAAAAAATGTACCAACTTACGTTACTTACTCATGTGAGCATGATATAACAAATTGATTTAGGCTTGAATATGAAGCGTGGCGCTAGCCGTATGTTTCGAAAATCTGCTTTTTTTGTGAGAGAATGCGCGGAGGCTATGAACTTTTAAGACAAAGTATTAAAGAAAAATGGGGAAAATAAGAAGCAGCTAGGATACAGGCGATCATAAAATTATATATAAGAAATATTGAGAGGAAATGAGACTCTGAAGGTCGCGATCGAAGGAAAAATTTAGTGTATAAGCGTGTACTCGTAGTACCAGTTCTACGCGTTGTGCTTGCTTGGACAATGTACATCCCTGGGAGCATCACCGTTGGTGATGGTTAGATAATTATTATAAAGATATTTGTTCATCAGGCAGTTTTGCAGCATGCGCTAATCGGGAGATTTTCCGTTCCATTGTAAAACTAAAACAGAAGACCTAAAGGAAGCGAATGGGAGAGGAAGGGGGTGTTAAATTTTATGGTATTTGATTTACTATAAATGTAGTGAATGTTAACAAAATTAAGAGTAATATAGAGAGAAAATTATTTCGAAACGTTTGACAAGTTACATTTAAAGGAAAGATACATATTATGTTAAATGGAAATAATTATTTAACGATTAGTGAATGCTACAAGCCATCAGCTAATAATCGGATGATGCAACACGAAAACTGAGTGCAGAAATTTCACACCGTAGAAATTATTCACCTTGATCGGGACTTGAACCCGAATCCTTTCAAGTTCCGACAGAGTGCTTTGAATACTGAGTCGTTCGTGGGGATCTTAAGGATTAGAGTTGTTGTGACGAATTCCCTTGCATTATGTTTCCCATCTAATCGTAGACATGCGCATTTCGCCACGAAGGTTGGAACCTCCTGCAACATAGAGGAGTTTTCCTTGCACAAACTTAAAGAACTGCGGAAGATGCTGCGACTGTTATTTGAACGGAGTCATTAGCTAGTACAGGGTAACTTAAGGGGTGATTCGCATATTTTTGAGGGCTTAATTTAACCTCTTTCGGGGATTTATAAATTCAGTTTGTTTTCCTTTATGTGCGTTTTCAAATCATTTGCCTTTAAGTTTATACGTTGTAGAAGCCAAAATATTTTTCTGAGACCCTTCCTCTGCCCCCGTACGTACGTATTCCCTCCTTCACTCATCCATCGGTTCTCTATTTACTCCTTTCTCTCCAGCCACTCATTCTATATCAAATATATATATATATATATATATATATATATATATATATATATTTGATGTTTCCATTCCTAAACATTCTCTCCACGTGATCTATCTACCGTAGTAGGCCTATGCCTTACTCCCCTATTCCATGGATAGCTAATCCATATTCCTAACATTCTCGCCTCATTCCTTCTCATTGATTCCTCACTCTATTACGCTATATTTTACCTAAAATATTTCATGTGCATCCAAAATTCACCGCTAGTACTCGGGACTTACGCTTACCCCATGTAAACCTAAATTCCATTTCTGAAACGTTGAATACATTTTAACGCAGCTTGATTAATCGCTTTAGACAAACATTCGTCACATTAGGTCTTCCAAATGTAACCAAAACTTCTGAAACATTTTCACGCCCTTTAATCTGTTTTTTATTCCACATCGTTTTGAAAATATTATTATGGCATTTTTCCCGGCTCTTTGGAATTCCCGACCTGTTCATGTTTTTTTCATTTCCTTAAAAACGCCGGTGGATCAATTATCTTTTCCTTATTTATTATTTTCATTCCCTTCATTGCTTCAATCAAACTAACTAACCAGGACTCATATTCAATCTACTGGGCTCTCAACGAGCAGAAAACATCAACAATACGCCTAACCTGTTTATGTATTCCATTCTTTCTAACACCAGTCTATCTCTCTATATATGTGTACATAAACGTACGAGGTGTGTTAAAAAAATAATGAGAATTTTCATTTCTCGGACAATAATATTTATTTGTTCTTATACATTGATGTCGTCACCTTCAAAGTAGTCCCCATCGGAGATTATGCACTTGTGCCAGCGCTTCTTCCAATCCCCGAAATACTTATCAAACTCGATCTTTGAGATAGCTTTAGTTCTTTCAGCGATGCGCTTTTAATGTAAACTACGGCTATAAAACGACGGCCCTTCAAGGTTCTCTTAAGTTTTGGAAATAGGAAAAAGTCAAACGGAGCCATATCTGGCGAATATGTAGACTGGGACATCGTTGCAGTATTGTTTTCTGCCAAAAATTCACAAACAAGCAATGGAGTGTGAGCTGGTGCATTATCGTGGTGGCAACAAAAGCCATGGATTGTTTGTCCACAGATCTGGGTGTTTTTCGGATTGCTTCACGCAAACGGCGTTGAAATTGTAGGCAGTACTTCTTATTGACCTGGCGGCTAGAATTCATTATGCACTATGCCATTAAAATCGAAGAACACAGTGAGCATAACCTTCACGTTCGACCGCACTCGTCGAGCCTTTTCTGGTCTTGGCGAGCCAGAATGCCTCCACTGGGATGATTGAGCCTTAGTTTCAACGTCATATCCATAAACCCATGCATGTTTCGTCACCTGTTTGTATTATACGTTTCAGTAATTCTGCATCGTCATTTACTTCATTTAGTGACTCCTGAGCAACTTCCATTCGCCGATGTTTTTGTTCAAAATTCAACAATTTTGGAACGAATTTTTCTGCCACGCGTTTCATACCCAAAAAATTGGAAAACATGTCATGCCATGATCCAATCGATATGCCTGTATCACCAGCGGCCTCTTTAATTGTGATTCGGCGATCGTTCATAACCATTTCTTTCACTTTTTCCACGTTTTCATCGATTGTTGATGTGCTGGGGCATCCAGGGCGTTCGTCACCTTCAAGATCTTCTTGGACACGCTTATACCAACCGTAAACTCTTGATTTACTCCTAGCAGACTCACCATAGGCCTTTGTTAACATTTCACACACTTTGTTACACTGTATTTCATTTTTACGCAACATTTTATTCAAATTCTTTGATCCATTTCTTTTAACAAACAAAAATCGCCGAGCTCATAAAACACGTTTAACCTTAGTGGCTGTCACAGACAAAGTTCATAATGAAAACAGCTGAAGGTTTTATCATACTTCAGGATCATGGGTACCAACATAATAGCAAAACAGTTTGACATTCGGACTCTAAGCCCGCGAAATGAAAAAATTATCGCTTTGTTTTGAACACACCTTGCATATGTCTACATACATGTTATTACATATATATATATATATATATATATATATATATATATAAATATGTGTGTGTGTACGAGTATATGCTTATATGTTGTATATACTTATTTATTTAGATGATCTACCGGTTGAGGTAGGTTTTGGATGGACACAAATATCAAATAAATATTTTTTAATTCCTAACAAAAGACAACCCAACATCCTACTCTAAAACAAGTCCCTCTTCATCTCTATTTACTTCCTTCCTCCTTTTCATACCATCCAATATCCCTATTATATTCGTCTTTATATATTTATGTGTGCTGTGAATGTAATTAATAATTTTATGCCTTATATAATAAGTATAAAACAATGGGTCAAACGGAACAAGGGACTATTAGGCCTCAATTTCGCCCAAATAAAGACCTCTTTCTATCTATGTATTCCATTCCTGCAATTTCCTCATTTCCCTATCATTCTCCCCTCTATTACAGTCTTAAACATCCCACTCCCCAATAATACGCCCTTCATCCATTCTTCCTGTCTCCACAGCATTTCTCCCAACAAACCTTTCTCCTCGCCCACCATACCTAGTACTTCCTCGTTTTTTTCCTTTCGGTCCATTTCACCTTCTCCATTCTTCTCCACACCCACATTTCAAGAGCCTCCAATATACGTTCATCATCCTGATTCAGTGACCATATTTCCGCGCCGTACATTGCTACGCTCCATATCAAAGTTTTTACGAGTCTTTTTTTAACATCCTTATTCAATGTCTCTATCTTCGACTCCCTGCTAATCGCCTCTTTGCCTGGCGGAATTCTTCTCCTTACGTCCCTACTACTTTGACCGCGTTGGTCCGAGATACGTAAACTCTTCTAACCAGCGAGATTATACGGACTGCCGAAAATACATAAGGAGGGGATACCACATCGACCTATAGTCAGCAAGATCGATGCTCCAACATACGGACTGGCGAAATACCTGGCCCAATCTCTACAGTTCTACGTCGGAAATACATCGTCATTCGTGAAAAACTCCGGGCATTTCATCGACATCCTGAAAAAGATCACAATTGACAGCAATGAATTATTGGTGAGCTTCGATGTTGTTTCACTGTTCACTAACATCCCGATAAAGGAATCGGTGGAGATCGTCAGAGGCCTTACCTCCAACGGCATCCCGGAAGACTTCCCCACACTGGTGGAGCATTGCCTCACGAATGCTTACTTTTTGTGGAACGAAGAATTCTACGAGCAGACAGAGGGTGCAGCCATGGGTTCGCCGCTGCCTCCGGTAGTGGATAACCTGTTCATGGAGCATTTTGAAGAGAAGATCCTTAACCAGTACAATAAAAAAACCTAGGATGTGGTTAAGATATGTGGATGATACTTTCGTCATCTGGCAGCACGGGGCAGCAGAACTTCACAAATTTCTTGAGTTTCTCAACTCACAGCATCATTCTATCAAATTTACGATGGAAGTAGAAAAGAACAACCAACTACCGTTCCTGGACGTGTTAGTGAGAAAGAAGAGTGGTGGGAAGCTGGGACATGCTGTCTACGGAAAGAAGACACACACCGACCGTTATCTAAACGCAATCTCTCACCACCATCCGCTCCAGAAGACATCTTTGGTGGACACACTAGTTCACAGAGCGTATGAAATCTCTGACGCCGATTCTTTGCCGACGGAAAAGAAACATCTCCTGAAAGCACTGCAACAAAACGGCTATCGGAACGATATGGTCCTAAAAAAGACCGCCAGGGAAGAAAAGCGAATACGGGATTGTGACAAGTCCATCAAGCAGACGAAACCGGACCCAAAGGCATACGCGACTATCCCCATCGTATCGGGAACATCCGAGAAGATAGCCAGAATCCTTAAAAAGCAGGACGTGGTGACAAGATGCAACTGCACCAAGAAATAGCGGACGCGCTCCCTGGACCGAAGGACAAAATCCCGAAAGGCCTATACGAAGGAGTCTATCAAGTACCCTGTTCGTGTGGGAAAGCCTACATCGGGGAAACCTGCCGGCCTATGAAAGTTCGGATGAAAGAACACCTCCGGGCTACAACGAATAAACAGTTTCACCTGTCGGCCATCTCCGAACATAAATAGAGTGAACCGAGTCACGACATTCTATTTCATGATGCAACAATCATAACTAAGGAAAGTAGATATTATCCACGACTAATTAGAGAAGCTATTGAGATCGCCAAAAACCCGGCGAATTTCAATAGAGATGAAGGCTACCATCTGC
The DNA here is from genome assembly GCA_037158775.1 of Hetaerina titia. Taxonomy (NCBI): domain Eukaryota; kingdom Metazoa; phylum Arthropoda; class Insecta; order Odonata; family Calopterygidae; genus Hetaerina; species Hetaerina titia. The sequence goes on from CM073777.1 coordinate 7,050,648, forward strand.
ACAACGCGTGGAAGAGAGTTCTTCGGAAAAGGACCAATCAGAGAGCAGCACCTGGACGGGATCATCTATATAAGGGCGGCCAAAATCATCTTCGACCTGAAGACACCGGATGCAACTTCGGCGAAACTGTTGTCGACTTCAAACAACAACGCGGTGAAAACCCGAATATGCAGAATTTTTCAGTTAAAAATAAAATCCCCCATCATAATGATGTGCGTTTCGCGTAAATTATACTTCAAACTGCTCTATGGCATGTGAGTAATTGCTGTCAATTTTCCGATCTAATTTGCTAAAATGCTCTTATTATCAGATAGACCTTCCAAATTACTCAAAAAAATTCTTGACTATAATTGCTGGTATGTCTGTACCAAAACGCTTCCCTTTTTCTAGTAGGATAATAATAGATATAAGTAGAGTATACATTTAAGCTAAAACAATAGAAAAAATTGCATGTGTGTTATGTGTAATATCTATTTGTGCCTTGATAAATAGGAAATAGCTTAGTTGAACAATATTTTTATTGATTAATTCTGCAAATTGAATAATGACAAAATTTGTTAAAGTATCTGATCAAATTAACTGAATACAATATATATTACTATAATTAAAATTATTTTCAACGCTTCTGTACTGCATCAGCAATGTGCTGAAAAACAATAATATTTTCAATTAATCCAGAAAGGGGCATATTATCCCATGCAATAGTTTCAGATGTCTCTGAAACTATATCTGTGTACCTTAAGGTGATCTCTGTAGTTTAAACCTTTTTTTAATTCGTCGCCAAAACTGAGTCTGCTTTAGTCATTCACAAAATTAATTACGAAATTCAAATATAAATTCACCAAAAAATAGCTACGAATTCATTCTCTTAACACAAATAATTGCTTTTTAGAATTATTCATTCTGCCTGGCTTATTTTTTTCTTATAAATAATATGCTCCTTGCATAATAATTTCATTGCAAAAACATTTAAACGTTCCTTAACCAACACATACATTTGTGAAGTGAGTTTCTGCTTTCATTTGTTCCAGAAATTTACCGGGTATCTTATAGGTATTTTATTGTCGGTTAAAATCCGCTGATTATCCGCACGCAAGTCGATGGAGTAATGTCGAGCACATTAAAACAGAGGGATTTTTTGCAGCCGACTGCCAATTCTTGTCGCCCAACAATAATGGCCGGATCTGTACTGCTAAGCCCTATCATTCCGCTCAATATCTGCCTGAATATACTTCAAATATGGGCCAGAGCAAATGCAAAGTTGCGGAGTCGTGTCATCAGTGGCACGTATCTGCTCCATTTACTCCCGCCCGCAGAGAGATATTTGAGCTTTTCCCAAAGCTTTTCTCGCTCTCTGTTCCCTCAAGTCAACAGTGGCACCCCCCCCCCTTGCACGCAACCCTCTCTCACTCCCCCCCGAACCTGCAAGTACCAAGACTGTCACGTATCTTTAGGAAACCGGGTGCGGAGGCGTATGGGGATGGTACCACACCCAAAGTTTCGCACCGTGCATCGGCATAAACTTCGCACTGTGGGAATTTAAGCAATCCTCCTGAACTCTCGAGAGTTTTCCAACTTCAAACACAAACCGTCGCGCATGCTTGGGGAACATAGAAGTATATTTAGAGCTCCATTCACTCAGTCTACGTGAAGCGGAAAGAGTAAATAATGTTTTCATTCCCAAACATTTCAATAAAGAAAGCAAGACCTTCCTGAAATTTAGAAAACCGGTTTTTTTTACATTCTGTGACATGAATGCTGACCTGTTTATGTGATAACTAACCTTAATTGGTAATTTACCTGTTGTAGTCTGAACATTAGAGTGCCCAAGTGGATAATTTTGACTAAAAACGCGAGTTTGAGATGATTTTTTGTTTGCGTTGATTTTTTTAGGAGAGATTAGCTCTTACTTTTTGAACTTCTATCATTTTAATACATTTTATATCCAATTATCATTATAGTTATATTATATTTATATCAAGTTTATGTGGAAAAGAAGTGGTTTTATTTTTAATCAACGTCAATATGAAGATTTTACACCAAGTTACGCCAGAAACTGTTTTATTTTTCAAGTTCATTGTTCATTTCAGTTCAATATTCATTATTCCTCTTAAAAATACCATACCATTGAACTTGTCAGTTAATTTAAAGTACTAGATTATTATCTTACCTATTTTTTAATATTCCTGATTCCTGTATTTCCTCTTTTCAAACTTGAGAAGTAGTAACACACGATTATCTTCATCAGTCACCCAGAAATATGTGTTTGCGCTCTCCCACGCATTCGTTTTAAAATTCAGTGAGGGTTTACCGTTCGATATCCTTATAGAGCCTTAGCGAGTGTTTTTGACTCCTTGGATGTCTGAGGGTACTAATTTATAAATAATCTGAGGACCAAGGTAGGAAAGGTCACCAAAGGGCCCGCGGAGCATGCGGCCGCAGGCGTGGTTGAGGAGCAAATATCACTCACTCTAGGCTCCGGGGCTCATGAACACAAGGGAAGGGGGGGGCGGGGGAATGGAAGCACACGGGCGAATAACAACACAGGACACGCTATCACAAATGCAATCTTCCATCGGCACGAAGTCAGTTTTAATACAAATGAAGGACAACTCCTTCACCGTTCCATTCCACTGTCCAATCCCTGTTCCACATTCCACGAATCCAATTTCTCAGAGCCTGATAATATACGATTTGCGATGTCACCCGTTATTTTCACTAATCACACGCCTTAAGGGCCGTTTAATGGTATTTTCCAGTTCCATGCCGGGGTATTTAAAACTATTTCATACTGCCACATCCAAAATACGGTTGATACATCGAAAATCGCTCAAGTAACCCTTAAACTGATCGGACTGCAAATTTCTCCTCCTCGACACTCTTTACTAGAATTGTGCGCCAAGTAAACGATAGGGGAATGTGACGGCGAATCTCTTCTCCTCCGAAACCTCGCTGGCAATCACAACGTTTCGCGCCTTTTGCTTCGAGGATTCGCGGGCGAAGCGATTTGCGGGCGGCTTAGGGTTCACGTCGCGATGAGTCGTGGGATGGGGAGATCAAAAGGCAACTAGGATAAATATACTCCGATCCATTTAAATCCAGGATTTACCCTCTTCTTGTTATCTTCCCAGAATACATCTCACATGATTCCTCTCCCGAACCGTCAACTCCGTTCAAAAAAACAAATCCCTCTCTGGGAAGGTCTCCCAGTTGATCACGGGAGAGATACTCTCTCGAAAGCAGGCCGAACCCTCACCGGATGATTTGGGGTGTCCTATCTCCCTCCGGCGTTTCTCCTAACTGAAGGAAGCCTTGTCCGTCCTTAGGAGCGTAAAAATATCCCTACGAAATATCAGAATGAAAATTCTGAGTTCGAAAAACAAATTCAATTTTATTTAAAGAGATTTCTATAGAGTTCTCGTCCGTATCTTGAAATTTTGAGTAGCTCTTAGCGTGCGCCAACTACTATCTCCTCGGATATTTCGAAACAAATTACTCGATTATCTGCTTGATGGAAATGAGAGAGATATTTGGGAATGAGGGTATATATTTATTTATTTTAAATAGGAGAATGCTGGGAGAGGTAAAGGGAAAATTTTAAAGAGCAAAATATTTCGCAACTCAGCTTCGTGCTAATGTTTCAGAACTATTCTAGTGAGAATATTTTTTAAGAATAATAAAAAGAACTCGCGAGGCATGTAACGAACTTTCACTCGTCATAATGCACGCGGGAAGCACAAATTCAACAAAACTGCGCACACCTCCGTCGTCCCCCTTGGTGGCGTGCTGTCCTTCCCCAACTGCACACTCCTCCTCCCGAGTGCCCTCCTTCCTTTTCGATGCACCGGCCCAGAAGCGGGTGGAGTTGTCGGAAGAGTAGTCTACAGGCTAAGGATATAATAATAATTTGATCCAAGCGACGCCAACTGCTTAACCCCGGCCCGTCGGTGGCCGCGCAGAGATGGGCCTCGCCCCGGAAAGCAAGGGCCGCGCGGCGTGGATGCGGTTGCTCCTCCCGCTCGACGCACCGCGAGTAAATCTGTCGAAGACACTGTGGAGCGGTTCGCCGCGCCGGCTGGTCGTTCGTCGCTCCGGGGGACCCTAGCACCCTCCAACGGCTGCCTCCGCAACTACCCTCGCCGCCCCCCTCCAATGATTTGGGGGAGGGGAGGCGGAGGCAGAGGGGCAAGAGGATAGCGGAGGGAGGGGGGCTGAACACATCGATGTTTCGGGTTATGGAGATATTTTTTCACATCAGCCACGAATCCGGGTCATGTTTCTTCAGGTCCCATGAAAAGGTTCTTTGATTTCATGATATACACGATATTGTTCATATCACAATTTTGGCGTTATCACGATACTTTCGATGAATTTGATATGATGTATTCAATATTTTTCGGCCCCTGTGACACCGGGTAGGATTCCTCGCCTGCCAATCCAGAGGTAGCGAGTTCGAGCCCCGCCTACTTGGGTTTTCCTACATCTGAGGCATGGATATTTGTGAGTGTCTTTGTCGTAATGTATGGTTTAGGCAAAAGAATGAATCTATGAAGTCTCAATTTCGCTCCAATAAATCGTTACGCTATATATTATAAATATCATTGCAACAATATCGTAACGTTTTCGATGTACTTTGCACCACAGTACAGCCGATAACAATATATCAACCTACCAACATCATTTGTCGATTAGTCGGCCTGTAAGATATAATATTTCCTAGGGTAGGGATGGCAGATCTTTTGGCGATTGAGTTTCAATGTTTATGAATTAGACTGGCGTACCAATCTATCTAGTAAAATAGAGGCATCAAATATTTGTACGCTTAAAAGAGACATAGGATCTTTTTATGGTAAAAACAATAATGTTGTTTAACCTATTCGTAATTATTTATTTTAATTTTTAAGTATTTACTACCTTGAACAAAAAGTTCCCGGAATAACCACCGTGTGGCGCTCCCATCGTTTCGATTTGAGTTCTGTTTTTTTTGTTAAATTGGTACATCTGTTGTTGATATTCCCTTTAAATCTTAGTGTCATATCTTGACATTTGCAAAAGTTACGTAGCCAAGAGTACATCTATCTCTGTGTGTGTTGGAAATTTTTTACAATTGCAGAAATGGATTTAAATTTGCAACAACGAACTTGTATTAAATTTTGCGTAAAAAACGGATTTAGTGGCGCACGGACGTTGGAAATGTTGGAAAAGTGTTTCGGCAACGATTCTCTAAAAAAACGGTCGTTTACCAGTGGCACGAGCGGTTCAGAAGTGGTCGTGAGTCAATCGAAGATGATGAACGCAGTGGCAGACCATCGACATCGAAAGTCGGTGAAAAAATTGATAAAGTAAAAGAAATGTTGGTCAATTACCGCAAGTTAACCATCAGAGAAATAGCGGAGGACTTGAACATTGCCTATGGATCCGCCCAAGACATTGTGGTTAATGATTTGGGTTTCCGTCGTGTAGCAGCAAAGTTGGTGCCAAAAGACCTCAATTTCATGCAAAAAAGCGACCGTGTTGACGTCGCAAAAGACATGATTTGCGAGGCTGAATCCGATCCCACATTCATCAAAAGGATCATTACTGGAGACGAGACGTGGGTTTATGAGTACGACACGCAATCCAGACATCAGGCAAGTGAATGGCGTTCACCAAATGAGCCGAGACCAAAAAACCCACGTCGTTTTCAGTCAAAAAAGAAGGCAATGCTGACGGTTTTCATGGATTACAACGGTGTAGTGCATCATGAATTTTTGCCAGAAGGCCAGACAGTAAACAAAGAGTATTATTTGGGCGTTATGAGACGTTTGCGTGAAGCAATTCGCCGAAAGAGACCAGAAATCGTCGCACAGTGCGTCGAGACCGTCGCAAAGTGCTATCATTATTCGTAATTTTTTGACGAAAAATGCAACAAATACCATCCAACAGCCACCTAATTCGCCTGATTTGGCTCCCTGTGACTTCTTTCTGTTCAATCGAGTTAAAAAACCATTACGGGGAACGCGTTTTAGCAGCCGAGAGGAAGTAATGGAAAAATCGCAGGAAGCACTGATGGACATACCGAAAACCGAATATAAAAACTGTTTCGAGGATTGGATCAAGCGTTGTCATAAGTGTGTTGTAGTCGATGGGGATTACTTTGAAGGGGACAATATAGATTTAGATGAATAAACTTGTATTTTTAATTTTCTGAATAAATTCCGGGAACTTTTTGATTAAGGTAGTATGCTATCCGTTTAAAACTGGGAAAAACGCTGAATATTCAAGTATATTAAGGGAGCATTGATCTTTTAAAGTAAACTATTTCTATATCTTTTAACTTATATCTCCCACAATACCCCAGAAACTTTTTTCTCTGTCATATATCTTACTTACATTTATTTAATTATATTAGTTACATTTTTAAAATAATTAAGCGTGAACTAGTCGTGCGAAAAGATGGATTTGTTATTAATTAATAATGATTAAGTCCATGAGCTTTTTGCTCGTCTTGTTCCAAAAGAATTTGGTCGGTATTTAATGAAATACAGAATATAATTTTCTAGTATGACATAAAAATTAATTTTCGTGCTCATAATCAAACCGGAAAGCCTTGGTTAAATTTGTCTTATTAATTTTGAACCAAATTTAGTACTTTTATTATATTCACCGTTTTTTATATTTTTGCACGGCCAAGGTTTCGACGATTAATGTCATCTTCAGGTCGTGTTCAATCATGGTAAAATATAATAAATTGCGGCAATATACAAAGTACGAAGCTCTATGAAAAACGAATGGTAACAAGTTGCATCAATTCACGCCGGAAACCACAAGCTTTAAATTTCTTAAATAATATTTGCTTGAGTAATCATTTTTGGGTATAGAACTATGCAACGCTAAAAACTGTTCCTGTTATCAATACGTACAGCCTCATTCAACGCAGACACTTCAAATAAGCAACAGATTTTTCGATTATACTATGTTGATTCGTCCTCCAAATGATCATGCTAAATTTTCTTCCTGAATACATCGATTGGGATACCCATTGAGACATAGTTCAAGTGCAGTAGCCTTTACTCCATTCAGGACTCATTCAGAAGGGCATCTCTTTGTAAACGCTTGGGTAGATACTTGTTATACTTTATTTTCTCCTCTTTTCTCATTTATCCGAAGTTAATTTCATTCATGATCGATTCCCAAATTTAAGAAGATATTAAAATCCCAAATTTAAGAAGATATACGTTTAGAAATTACTTAGTGAAATTATATATAACTTAGAGAATAATACTTCGAGTACTTTACTTTCTTTCCTTTTCTCCACTTTTATACGTGTGCGGCATTAGAGTAGATGGCACTGGAGGGGGTGCGATAAATCGACATGTGAATGGTATTCAAAGCATCAGAGCTTCATTATATTGATAATAACCCAAGCTCTAACAATTTATAATTGAACGGCGATACCGTTTCCCCCAAGAGCTTCGGCCATAATTCTGCGTATTTATCACATTTAACCACAGGGGTAAAAGTTCATTTTTACTTCCGCGAACTATTTCGTTCAATTTCGCAAGGCTCGAAATAACTAGCTAATCGCTCTCCGTGGAATAATGGGCGAGACAATATAACTTCTCTTTTTTAAAGCTTTTAGCGTTTGAAAAAAGGAAGTTATGTTGCCACCTGTAGCACCTCTGGAAAATCTTTCTAATCGAATTAACGACATGGATGTTGCCACTTCAATTACTTTTAACCCATAATAAAGCTTAAATAAGGGCTCCCCCTAGGTGGTAACATGAGATAAAGTGAATCCAAATATAGCATGAGTAAATGGGTAATATATATTATCAACAGACAATGACTATTCAGCCTCAGGTCCATCGCGTCGTCTTAGTGCCCCTTGGCTAGCTTCCCTCGCTTCAATCTGTGTAAATGTTTTATATTTTACATGATAAAGAGAAATGGATTGTTTATTTTTTATCCGGCTTGATTCCAGCAACCACGGTTTTTTACGAAAGGTGGAATACACTCTTCTCAATAGAATAGTAAACCTGCACAGGTGCTAACATGGAATGGGGAAAACGGCGATTGTGGAGGGGAGACAAGTAGGAATAGAATGTTAGAAACGGCAGCGCATGGTGGGATTTGCCCAGGGCGTAAAACAGTACTGAACAGCGGAGAATACATCTCTCTATATTTTCTTCAGTGTAACGATTAAAATATATTGTTCTCAGTGTAATTATCTTGCATTAAGAATATAAGGAGATTTTTACTCTCCATATATTCTTATGAAGAACTTCCACGACCTTAAGCCTGAATCTGTTGAACTTAATTATCCTTCCTTAATTATTATTCCTTTTCATACCATCCAATATCCCTATTATATTCGTCTTTATATATTTATGTGTGCTGTGAATGTAATTAATAATTTTATGCCTTATATAATAAGTATAAAACAATGGGTCAAACGGAACAAGGGACTATTAGGCCTCAATTTCGCCCAAATAAAGATCTCTTTCTATCTATGTATTCCATTCCTGCAATTTCCTCATTTCCCTATCATTCTCCCCTCTATTACCTTCTTCAACATTCCACTGCCGCTCAATACGCCTTTCATCCATTTTTCCTGCCTCCATAGGATTTCTCTGAACAAACCCCTCTCCTCACCCACCATCTCTAGAAATTCCTCATTTGTTTTCCTTTCGGTCCATTTCACCTTCTCCATTCTTCTCCACACCCACATTTCAATAGCCTCCAATCTACGTCTATCCTCCTGCTTCAGTGACCACGTTTCCGCGCCGTACATAGCTACGCTCCATATCAGAGTTTCTACGAGTCTTTTCTTAACCTCACCACTCAACGTCCCCGTCATCAACTCCCTCCTCCTTGAGAAAGCCTCTTTGCCATCTTACCATCAAATTATAGTAATTTTATTTTTAGGTAATCTACCCGTTAAGGTAGGTTTTTGGATGGACACAACTATCAAATAAATATTTTGTAACTCCAAACAAAACCCAATCAAGCAACCTACTCTACACCAAGTCCCTCTTCATCATTATAATCATTAATCAATATATTTTTATTCGGTGTAAAATAATGTGACAATTTAATAATTATAATTTATATGAAAAAAATGGAACTAAGCATGACACAGAAATAAATTATTAAAATAATGGACATTAGGCGTCAAATGAATTAGGTGTATATTAAAATCGAAAAATCCGTTAGCAGTTTTAGTATGATATCTCTTGTTTGTGCAGAAAATGAAAGATGAATCACATCAGGTTTGTTTTCTCTTCTATTTACGTGCACAAGCTACACTTCAACATTCGGATTACTCTTAAAATCGAACTTCATTAGGTTCATAATGGAAAAGGGCTGTGCGCATGTGCTGGTTGAGGCAAATATTGGGACATGAAAATATTGCCAATCGCTACATTTTTCAGACGGACGATTTTTAGGCAAGGAATTTTATGTTTACAGGACTTAATTATATGATATATTTGGTGTTGACCCAGCTAACCTCTCTCCTTCAATGTTTTCTAAGTCATGGCTTGATTTGATACACTTTTGCTTCCAAATACAGCTACTCTGTGAGTCAATATATTTTATTTCCAAGGACTTCATCCAATGGAACATAACCTTCTTCAGTTTTTTAGCCTTTCCTTTATATTGGTATGAATTTTCCTGTTTCTTCAAATACCCTGAATCGAGTAAATCTGTAAAAGTACCGTTCTATGGTGGAATCAATATTTGATAAGAATTGTATCTGGAAGCTGTGAATATATCTTTGGTAAATAAAACAGTTTCTGGCCTAACTTCATCTGGAAAATCTTCATACTGACTTTTAATAATCAAACCACTTTACTTTTCCACATAAACTTTTTAATTTTTTCAACCCAGGTTTCGTTATGGCATAACATCATCGGGTGATGATGATGATGTTATGCTATAACCTGATGATGACATGCCATAACGAAACCTGGGTTGAAAAAATTAAAAAGTTTATGTGGAAAAGTAAAGTGGTTTGATTATTAAAAGTCAGTATATCTTTGGTATTTGATCATCAAGATTGGTCAAGCATTGTTGAATATTTGGAAAATATATAAACTTGCTAGTGCTTTCTATCGTGTTTAAGTGCTACTAATTACATTGCTCCAAAATATCTCAGGAGATTAAAAAAGAACAAAGTTTTTCCAAACCCCTTGCAATTTATATTTCAATCATTTAAGTTCTGCAAAAAATCTGTGAAAACATTAGTCAGCAAAACAAAAAGAGAGGATAAAATTATTGAAATGACAGCTTCTCATCCATTATAAACAAACCAATTTCTTTAAAAAATTCAGCAAATTTTTGAGCGCAATCTCTACCAAGCCAGCAATAACTGTCGTACATGAGTAATGAGTACTATAATGTACATGAGTACTACATGCACATGACTAGGCACAATTTGTAATTTATTTGCTCAACGGACGCACTGAAATAAAATTAACCAACCGCCTAATTTATAAACCTACAGTTATGAGTAAAGGAAAGGTTAGACAATAGTGCTGTGATTTAAAAAATGGACGAACAAATGTCCATGACGAAGAGCGAAGTGGCAGGCCCAGCATTCTGACCGATGAAACTGTTTCGCAAGGGGAACAAAAACTGCGATGTGATCGTCGATTGACGATTAATGGCCTGGCTGAACAATTTCCTCAACTTGGACGCACTACTGTCGACAATATTGTCACGGAAGACCTCGAATACCACAAATTGTGTGCGAGGTGGGTACCGAAAATGCTCACCGACGACCACAAAGAGCAAAGAATGTCCAGTGGACGAGAGTTTTTGGACAGTTTCCAACAAGATGAGGATGATGACACTATGCACCTAGCGACTTCTTGTACTCCTCTTCTTGCACTTGAAACAGTGGTTCGGTGGACAACCTTTCGAAACCGAAGAGGGACTCAAGAACGGCGTTGTCAAATGGTTCAACTCCCAGGCGGCGAGCTTCTATGCGGAGGGGTTAAAGAAGCTGGTTCAGCGGTACGAAAAATGCTTAGAAGTGAACGGCAATTGTGTAGATAAGTGAAGTAGGTTTGTAGCTAACTAAGAGTGCCAATAAAATGTATTTCATATGAGTATATTTTTTCCTGTGACCAAACGGGCCTTACTTTATGAACACTCCTCGTACAATTGCGGAGACGTGTCTGCCACGGCTGAAAGGCACCCTGAAACTCCTCTCTACGGGAATGTCTTTCAGGAACGTTGACTAACATGCTCTTGGATGTTTTCCACGTGGTCCCCCAATGCATTCCTTTCAGCTCTCTCCTCTCTCTCTCTCTCTCTCTCTCTTCAGTCGGGAAACAAAAAAAAGTCACACGGAACCAAGACTAAGGGTTCTGGGTAATCACCGGGCTAGGAAATTGGTAACGATGAAGGATGCGTGGCTTTGGGCATAGGCATGATGGAGCTTGACTGTGTCTTTGATGCCAGGTGATTATGATCCCTCAACCGTGACCCAGCGTATCAATCTCCTAAGAACCTACAGGTAAGAGGCTGAGTTGACAGTTTCTTCCTGAGGTACAAACTCAAAATGTACCATTCCTCGGACGTCTAAGAAGGCAATGAGCATCGTTTTGATGCGAGATTTGCTCATTCGCGCTTTTTTGGGGCGGGGGGATGATTATGTGTGCCACTCGCTTCTCTGCCTTTTCGATTCTGGGTCGTACTCGAAAATCCAGGATTCGCCTCCGGTTACAATAGAGTTAAGAAAGTCCGGCTCATTTTGAATGAAATACAACAAATTCTTGACAGCGCGAAACTCGAAGTTCTTTCTGGTCTTCCGTCTACACTTTCGGCACAAGCTTCGCGCAAAATTTGCGCATTTCCAGATCCTCGGCTACTATCCCAAGCACCGAAAATGTGGACGTGTGTAGGCCGTCAGCAATTTACTGAATACTCAATCGACGGTCGGAACGCAAAGCTTTGCTCACATGATTCATCTTTTTGTCAGTTCTGGCGGTTGTTGAGCGTCCAGAACGAGGTTCCTCAGCGACCTCCTCCCGGCCCTCGTTGAATACCTTGTGCCACCTCCCGGACTGTGGCCTTGAAATGTAGTCGTCCTTAAAGGCCTCTTGAAGCATCTGGAATGTTTTGGTTGCATTATTTTCAAGCTGCCCGCAAAACTTGGTGGCGTATGGCTGTTCAAGCGAATGCTCCATTGCGCCGAACAAAGTCGAAAAACACTCTTCACGCGGACGAACGTCTTTCCGCTCTGACTTTTCTGGTCACCAGTTGCGTTAGCTGAACAGACATCCTCAACGTATATCCCGATTTCTGCACTAAATTTCCCCCCGATGTCTTATGATGCACATTTCTATCACTTTCGCCGCTTTTACACATTAATTTTTATTTTGTTATGTCCCTCAGATTTCCAATCGGTGTCTAATCTCGCCTTAACACTCATCGACTACATTAACTTATGAATTTCCCGGTCCATCCATTACTTTCAACCCATTTAGAGTCGCACCATAATTAATTTATGCGCATTACGTTCATAGTGATCCATGTATGTACAAGTTTATTCCATATCTTCAATAAAGAGAAAGGGAACGTACTACGGCCGAATGAATGGAATAAATAAAAATTACCCAAAGCCGTACTCTTAGGGGCACTAGTTAGGGGACACGGGGGAGGGTGCAAAGAATGAGGATAACAAAACCGCACACACTCCCTCACTCCGGTATTTGCAGTGCAAATTGACCGATGCAAGTCACAAACACTCACGCACTCAGGGTTTACGGGGGAAAAACCCTCGCCAGGGACCACACACTCAGACAAGGCAAACAAAACCACACGCACTCCTTCACTCCGGTATATGCATTGAAAATTAAAACCCCCGTAAACCTTGAGTGCGTGTGTGTTTGCGACTTGTGACGGTCAATTTGCAATGCATATACCGGAGTGAAGGGGTGCGTGTGGTTTTGTTTACCTTGTCTGAGTGTGAGGTCCCTGGCGAGGGGTTTTTTCCCCCGTAAACCCTGAGTGCGTGTGTGTTTGTGACTTGCAACGGTCAACTTGCACTGCAAATACCGAAGTGAGGGAGTGCGTGCCGTTCCTTTACAATTTCTATTTTTACGTCTGTCTGAGTGAAGGGTCCCTGCCGTTGGGTTAAACCCCCCGTAAACCGCGGATGCGGATGAATCTCCTGTCCCTCCAATCTATTCCTATTTTCTGCAATGCACGCATTAATTTTTCCCAATTCACTCTATCAAACGCTTTTTCGAAATCTACAAAACAGGCAAAAACGTCCTGATTGTATTCTATATTCCTCTCGATTAGTGATCTCATTACTGCAATGGCATCACGCGTACCTCTCCCTTTCCTTAACCCAAGCTGATCATCCCCTAAGTAATCATTTGCCTTACTCTCTATCCTTTTGTTGATGATCCTGTGAATAACTTTAGCTGCGTGGGATATCAGACTTATTGTTCTGTAGTCCTCACCTGATGTAGCGTTTACCTTTTTCGGAATAGGAACTAACACTGATCTCACAAAATCTTCCGGCCAGATTCCTTCCTCATAGATACTACGAATCAGTCCATATAGAGTCTTCTTCCCACATTTTCCTAAACATTTCAACAGTTCTACAGGGATGTTGTCCACCCCCACGGCCTTATTTGCTTTCATCTCCTTAAACGCCCTTTCTATTTCATCGTCGAGTATGCCTGGACCTATGCTATCTTCCTCTACGTCATGTTCCTTTTCAATGTCTAACCTTGTCGGCCTAAGTTCTTTACCATACAGTGTTTCTATATATTCCTTCCATCTCTCTTGGATTTTTCCTGGTTCAACCAATATCTTACCCCATTTATCTTTAACTGTTAGCACAGATCTTGCCTTCTTACTTCCCGATAATATCTTAGAGGAAGGGTGAAATTGGTGTAGAGCGCACCAATTTCACCCTTCTTCCGTAAACTTTCCATATCCTCGCATTGCGTTTTCCACCATTCTTCTTTTGCTTTATTTGTGGCCCGTCTCATTGTATTTTTCACTCTTTGCACTTCATTTTGCCTAATTCTTTGTTTACATTCTTCCAATTTCTTCTCTCATCCATCTTGCAATCATCTCATCCATGACCCATGGTTTTCTTATCCTTTTCCCGTTAACGGTTCCTATAGTGTCTTTTGCGGCTTCCGATATCCCTTGCTTGATACATTCCCATTTTTCTTCGATAGTACTTAGCTCTTTACCGACATCCATTATTTTATCTACAGCCTCCTGCTGAAACTCCTTCCACGTTAATCCATTTAAACCCCCTACATATCATTTCCTAACCTGTCGCCCTTGCCTTATCTTTTTTAAACGGACGTTACATTTCATAACGGCTAAATTGTGGTCAGAGTCCGCATCCGCTCTTGGGAAAATGTACGATTTTATCACACTGTTGCTAAACCTGTGCCTAACCATAATATAATCTAACTGATACCTTTCTGAGTCACCTGGCATTTTCCATGTACGAGGGTCATTCGGAAAGTAGTACCCGTTCGTGCCGCATGAAGTGCTGACGACGCGAGTAGCCGCTGGACGAGGTCAGATAGCTTCAGTGGCTTGTCTGCCTTCTCTGAGCCAAGTTGCGTGACGCTAGCATTGCCTGTGTTGTTTCTGTGATTGTTTACAATGTTTAAAAAAATTGAGAACGCCGCCAGTTGTGAAGTGAGGGCAGTGATTAAATTCCTCAATGCAAGAAACGTTCGCCCATGTGATATTCATCGCCAATTAAAGGAGGTGTATGGAGACAATGTAATGGACGAGTCGTCTGTTCGGCGGTGGTGTCGCAACTTCAACATGGGGAGGGGGAACACACACGACGATGAGCGTTCGGGGAGACCGTCTGTCATTACAGACCAACTGGTGAGCCCAGTTGACGAATTCGTGAGGAACGATCGGCGCGTCACAATTGATGACATCTGTGAGCATTTTCCCAATGTTTCTCGAACAATTGTTCATGAAATTGTTAAACACCATCTGCATTATGCAAAAATTTGTGTAAGATGGGTCCCTCGCATGCTTACAGATGAGCACAAAACCAAGCGTATGGCTGCAGCACTGACGTTTTTGGGACGTTATTCTGATGAAGGAGACTCTTTCTTGACTCGCATAATTACTGGTGACGAAACATGGGTTTGTTATGCATCACCTGAGAGTAAACGACAGTCAATGGAGTGGCATCATGCTCATTCACCAAACAAACCAAAAAAATTCAAGACAGTTCTGTCCACCAGGAAACTCATGGCAACCATTTTCTGGGATCGACGAGGTGTATTGCTTATTGATTTTATGGCCCGTGGAGACACTATTAATGCCAATGCGTATTGTGAAACATTAAAGAAATTACGGCGGGCAATACAAAATCGGCGGCGAGGTCTATTGTCTACTGGTGTCATTCTCGTTCATGACAATGCCAGGCCTCATGCAGCTGGGATAACACAAAAACTTTTGCAGCAATTCAAATGGGAAACTTTCGACCATCCACCGTATAGCCCGAACTTGGCCCCTTCAGATTTTCATCTCTTTACAAAGCTTAAAGACTTTTTGGCAGGAAAAAGATTTGACAGCGATGAAGAACTTAAAGAAGGAGTGACCCTGTATCTCAATGAGCTGGCGGCGAAGGACTATGCAGCAGGAATACAGAAACTTGTCACACGTTATGACAAATGCCTTAATTTGCTTGGAGATTATGTTGAGAAGTGGTTTAAAGTATCCTCTTTCAAATAAATTTTTTTATGTTTGTTAATATTTACTTTTGTGTCTTTATTTCACGAACGGGTACTACTTTCCGGATGACCCTCGTATACCTACGTGTTTTGTGGTGTCTAAACCATGTGTTAGTGATGACTAACCCCTGTCTCCTGCAGAATTCAATTGCTTTCTCCCCGCGTCCATTCCTATTGCCTAACCCATAGCTCCCCACCTCATCACCATCTTTTCCATCGCCTACCGTCGCATTCCAATCCCCTTATTCGACTTCTTCCTTCTTGTGTTTTCTCGGTGGCATGTATTGAACAATGACCAAGTTCGTCGGTTCTGCTTTAATGTCTACGAGTAATATGCCATCAATTACTTGCTCTATGTTGACTACACTTCTTCCTACCCCTTTATTTAATATTACGGCAACCCCTCGTTGGCTCTCTTCAACGCCGCTGTATATTATTCTATAATTATCACTCCAGTAATCCCCGCTATCCTTCCATCTCATATCGCATAGACCTAAATCATCTATATGACCTCTTTCCATCTCTCGCATAATATTCTCCAATTTGCCTGTCCTCAACGTTGTTCGGACGTTCCATGTTCCTATTTTAACTACTTTCGTCTTCTTCTGCATCTTCTGTCCTGTTGCTGTTATTTCTCCACTGCAAGGGTTTCGTGGGATGACGACCGCGGAAGCGTTGCCTCCCCCGCTACCGGGCACGACACACGGCCGCTTGGGCCGAGTCCCGTAGTTGCCAGGATATTCTCTATAGTGTTAAACATCACATTCTTGGGAATGATAATTGAGGTGGTTTCCCGTTGCCTTCCTCAATAGTGATTTTAACGTGACATCATCACTTAATGGCCGCCCCACTGGGCTCAGACGCCTTTGCAGCCGGCTTACTGAGGAACAGACGGTGAGTGGACTACCTTCCGTCTGGCTCTTAACCTTCAACCTATCTGGCATGGGTGACCCTACCTGGAACAATTATTATTATTCCTGCCAGCACTGATCTAGGGGTCATCGTAATGCACAAGCCCTACCTCCACGTCAAACTTGTAGTCCATGGGAGGGTCATACAATTTTAGGAAAAAAATTCAATTCAATAAATATTCAAAAATTACTATTATAAAGGTTTGTCAGAAAGATATTTTTTATTTAATCCTTGGAAACATTCGGTTTATTCACTTAAGTCAAGCGCCTTCTAATGTACGTACAACATTTTTCTGTTTTCTTATCAGGGGCAAGAACAAATAAATCGGACGGTTTACCAACGTGAACATGGCACATTTACCAGTAATTGACAATGAGGAAAATATGGATTTTCTCGATTCAGACCAGAAACACTCAATGATTGGCTTTGTGGTTTGTTAATCGTCATCGTGAATGCAACACCAATTGGAAATTTATTTCATTTAAACTAAAAGGGGATATCGTTTGGGATCATGGGAATCCTCGGAATGAGAACTTCCTCATCCTTGAATTTTCTTTTAAGTTTATTCGCATAAATCACATCGACATCAGTTTTTATCACCAAACGCGTTTCATTGCATAGTTTTGGATGGTTTGGGTTTCAAAGCAAAATGACCACCGAGCCAACCTTCAGCTGTAAAGTGTGCGGTGGTAAGCCGGGCACATTCAAGGAGTTTAAAAATTCAGATGGGTAGTTGGTGGTTTCGTCTTCGTTTGTTACTCAGTCAATAGATTTCGATGAATGCCAATGATGAGTACCAATGATGTGATTCTGAATTACGAAGTTTAAGTTATCCACATATTTGTTCTTAGCCACCAAAATTGCTCGCTCACTCAACCAATTGTAATTTTTGTGGTTATCAATGATGTTCGGGAACACTTTGTTGACTAGCTCATCTTTCGATGAAAAAACATGGCAAAAATTCCGTGGAAATTGAATCAATCCCCTCGATTCGTCGACAGGAACACGGCCATTACCGACAGTTAATAATTGCTTGGAGAAATCTTCAGCTGATGGATCGTTCGGCAATGTAAATCTCATGTTTGTTGTCAGTTGAAGTTTCTTCACATAGCACCACAGATTTGACGATTGGAGGCGTTTATTTTATCGGCAGCAGTCGATCTTGGAAGGACTGGAAGTGTTTGGTGGAAACGGCCAGACAGTAAAATCATTGCACCACCAACGTATCTCGAGTCATTGCGCAGATCTTTCAATGTTCGGTTATTTGCTTCCAATGCGCGTATGTGCGCCATCGTGCATTCGTCGCATATGATGATTTTGGATGCTACTAAAATGTTTGTCATTGCGGACTGTCTCGAAATGTTACATGTCACTTGTTCAGAACATTTTAGGTTTAACGGCAACTTTGATGTTGAATGAGCCGGCATCCCTATAAAAATGTGGCCGCTATGCCAGAAGAAGCAACTGCTACCGGATCTCGTACGAACAGTGGCCAAAAGCAATGATATGAGGAATATCATCCCAGTTCCACCAGGGGCATCCAGGAAAAATAAGCCATCATTTCCATCATCAATTGCCTTCATTAATTTTTAATACACTTCCTTCTGTTGGGGTTTCAGCCGGGGTACATTCGTTTGAACTGATTGGTCTAATTTATGTCGACCATATTCACGTTCACATTCCAATTCTCGGATAAACGCGTCGTTCATTCCACGATCTGGCGATGGCATTCTTAACTTCACTAATAAACTGCCGTACATGAGGTAACTCATGTCTTCAATCCAGATTTCTTGAACTTACACGAATTCAATGTAAAACGTCTTCTGGCATGTTATCCTTGTATTTGTTCCACAGGTCACGTGGATGGGATGGGAAGCAAGTCGGCAGTATGATAGCCAAAAATGTGCGTATCTGACTTGGAGAAGCATAAATAGTTACTTCAGCCATTATCGAATCCCAAATGACAGGAAGTGCGTCGACCTGCTTCCGACGTTGAAATTTCTTCGATGAAGCGCAGGATACGATATTTTACGATACGATAATTTTACGATGTTTAAATCATTAGTCTGCTATTAAAACCTTCCCGGGGATATACTTAATCATTTACCAAATTTTCACGGCGATTGGATATATGATTTTTGAATATATCGAGTACAGACAGACACACATTGCTTTCTATTGTTTCAGGCTCAACTTTGTAGAAGTTTATCTTCATTATTTATTTCATTAAGAACACAATGTTTACATCCACTCTTCTTAACTTAATAAATAAGACACACATTTATACATTGAAATATATATACTCTAGTTCTTTCGGAAAAGGTTATTAAGTCAATTAATTCCTCGGAAGAGAAAATCCAATAATAATGGCTATTCTAGGTAATATCTCATCCCTACTTTTATTTACACAAAAGAAAAGTATTTCTTATTTCGATGTGATGTCTAAGATTGCGGGTCGCAGTGGTCTAGTGGGTAGAGCGTTGGACTACTGACCGGAGGGTCCCGGATTCGATTCCCGGCGAGAAAAAGACTTTGGGCACCTGCAGCTCCACCCAAGCTAGTTGATTTTTAGGGTACCAGATCTTCCTGGGAAACCATAACCGGCACAGGGAAGGAATTGGCCCCCCTATGTGTGAATATTCACACGCCGTCGGGCTTAGTACACGGGTGAGCTCTACCATCGCCTACTAAACCGACCTTCGGGTTGATTACTGTGTTTATGGTCTTAGATTGTAAAGCAAGGTGCGTTTGCAAATGAATACAAAGTTTGTATAAAAGATTTTTACACAAAGTTTGCATTAAATTATCGGGAAACGATTCGGACAAATATATTTATTTCACATATTTCTGCAATGCCTCAAAATTATTCAAAGAACATCCCTATATCGTTGACACACTCTTGTCAGCGGTTTTTCCGCGACTTGAAGGCTCCCTTGAAGGTGGGCGGATTCCGGAAGGTCCTTAAGAGTGCGCGTGGAAACGTCTTTTGCGGAACTTAGTATCCCATTTGAGGGAAGATTTCACTTTTGGGAATAGGAAATAGTATTCTGGTGACAACTGTAAGGGGGTTGGGGAATCGTCGTGATGCCGTTGCAGAAGGTCTTCGCAAGTAGACACTCGACTTTGCTCTTGGTCGTCCGTCAAGACCTTCGGCACGAGTTCAGCGCAATTCTTTCGCTTCGACAAATTATAGTGGTAATGGTGTGCACTGTCATCTTACAAATGTCAAAACGATTTCTGATCAAGCGAACACTTAACGGACGGTCAGAATTCAGTACTTCACGCACGCGCTGCGTGTTGTCGTCGGTTCTTGACGTCGTTGGCCGTTCAGCACGGGAATCATCCTCCACACTCTCTTGGCTATATTTTAAGAGGTTGTGCCACTTAAAAACTGCAGTTTGTGTCATGCTGTCATCCCTTAACCATTGGCGAATCATTCCCAACGTCTCTGTACCCTATTTCTCCAGTCTACACCGAAAATTTGATGGTCTACCTCTGTTCAATCGTTCGCTACATATTTCGCTTGTCCCGAGTCACTCAACAGGGGCCCACTATAAACACTATCTAACCTGAACCAATATTTGCAGGCGCTGGGTGCGCGTGAAAAGTCAGACGCCCCACTTCTGAGTCTGCGCGGTGCGAGCGCGCTGCGATGTACGATATCATTCTCAATAAGGGCTTTAGAAATACTTACAAATATGTGGAAATAATTTATTTCACCATGATTTGAAAGGAAGCCAGGTGAATGAGTTTAACCTAACAAATTATTCACAAGGAATTTTTTTTAAATTTATTTGTAAGTAAGTAGCTGCAAGGAAACCTTTATTGTCACATTTACTGCAAACCTGCTGAAGGCTATACTTAAATCTAAATGGATCTCAAGTAGTAATAGTATTATTACTTTTAGTGCTAGTATTGGTACAGTAATTGATAGTATTTTACTCCTGATAATGGTAAAATTCAGTCTGTAAAATGCTTGAAGTATTCCGCAATAACCGAAAATAATTTTTTTGACGAATTCATGCTATAGATCCATATTTCTATGCATTTAACTCATTGAGTTTTACTGTATTTTGATACTAATAGCATTTTCATTTCATGAGCTGCAATAATTTTGTATAATGTAGCAAACATGGCTTACTCTCCTCTTGTGGTGCATTGAAATATACTGTGAAAAAATTATAAAATTACAAACGATATTCTCACAACCAAGGGTCGATATCATCTCAGATGGTAGAATACAATAGCTTTAGTATTAGTTATCATTCATTTGTCTTTTATTATTCATAATCTTAAACATTTTAGCATGCAGATGGGTTCATAAGTGAAGATAGAAGTCATCAACCCTCCGCGGTGTCAGAAACCTAATCATATACCTGTAGTCTATTTCTTTGTTTAAATTCAATAATAATTGGGTATCAGCTCTCTTAAAGCTAACAGTTTCAGGCTTAACTTTGTGGAATTCCTTCATGGAGAGGGTGAAAGAAAGAGAAAAGAAAACTTTGCACTTCCACACACTTTTAAAGCAACACGACCATGGTTTCGATGAGCGTGGTCACCTGATGATGATGATGGTGCATCATCATCAGGTGTGATGCACCTGATGATGATGCGCCGCATCGAAACCATGGTCGTGTTGTATTAAAACCGTGTGGAAGTGCAAAGTTTCCTTTTCTCTTTCTTTCACCCTCATCAGCTCTCTTATCATTTTCTTGAACTTTCTACGACATTTAAATCTTGATTGCACATTCTCCGAGTATCTACTCTAACACCAACCATGAATTTTAGATCAATAGACAAAATTTATGTTTAAAAAACTTTATGGAGTTGTGATAATTGCTAGTGAATAATCCATTAAAAAATTCTTTCACCCGAAATAAGCAAGTGATAAATTCAAGTCCACCTTACGCCAGTGATCACTTACACTTTTGCCGAAAAATAATATGGAGGCATTTTACTCACCATCTATTCGGCGAAACTTCTTTGCGAGGAGTTTCACAAAAGATGAAAACTCCGATGCAAAGCCATAGTGACGTTGTTTTAGTCGGCGAGTGCTCCCAAAAAAGAAGACCTCAAGTGCCTCATTTCCTCTTATGAATATTTATTCTGTAGAGATCCAAAGATTTGGACGTCATTTAACCTACGTTGTCCGTCACACGCAATGTGTTTACAGTTCCGCTCATCACGTCCACTTACAGTTACATCTACACAATACCGTCGCAAGGGCGTGTGGCGTGCGCGTGTTAGATAACTACCTTTGAGAGAGAGAGAGTAACACCACGTGCAAAACCAACACATCCATGCAAATCCACTTCAACAGACGCGAATGGGACATTCCTGCGAAAACCTTTACAACTTACCCGCATGCAAATATATAGGAGCATACTATGAACTAACAAACAAATGCACCTACGAATATCCCTCGTTTCTACGCAACGTATCTTATTATCTTGTTATTTTTATGGCCTGTCCTACCCAAGGAGTGTGGGGCCATAATAATTCCTTAAGTATCATTGTTCAACTCTTTTGTTCTGTCCAATAAGTCTCGGTCTCGCTTGTTCTCTTCGAACCCCGAGTGGCCCCCAGCCTAATTCCCATTCAAGGCCTCTCACACTCCTCTTCTATTTTATAACAGTTTTTCACGAATCTGGCGGATTTTCTCTGGACTTTATATCATAATTCTTTTTGCCAAAATTTTTCAAATGAGGCCTAAATGAAGCGATATTTACTTTCTCATTAAATTTCCCCACGACCTGTTTCATGATGCTGAATTTATTTATAGTGGACCGCATATTGTCCTCATATGTGCTCTCCATGAAAGGTGTGGTATTAGAACTACCCCCAAATATTTTACTTGTTTGGCCGTAATTAGTACTGAACCCTCTATTTCGTAGTTTATGTCCCGTTCGTCACTTCCTCTGTTCCAAAATTTCAAAACTGCGCATTTGTCTATATTAAGCATTAATCCCCATTTCTTTCACCAATCCGAGATTATGTCTAGGTCTTTAGAGAGTAGTTCGCGATCTAGTTGGCTCCTTATTTCCCTGAATACCACCGGGTCGTCAGCAAATAATCAGAGACTAATCTAAATCTTCCTCTTCATACACTTTGCCAAGCACCCATGTAACAGATTGAGATTTTGCGAAAAAATGCTGGGCAAGACATGCTACTATCATCTTGAAAAAGGCTTTAATATATTACACGGATTAATATTAGCAAAAAAACGCATAGTTAATAAAGAGCTCAAGATATATCTTAGCACATTTCACATTAACATAATGATTTTAGATTTTTTGCCTATGCGGAATTAAGAAGCATCTCGTTTGGAAAAAATGAACTGGAAATTGAAACGTTGCTTGTTCTAGGGTTCGTTAGGTTTGAATTTTGTAGCCACTTCGTGGGAGCCAATCAATACGCTTCTGTGTAAGTTATTGTGGGAAACTAATTAGTGCATTCGGATGAGTTGGGCGGATGCGAGTTATTTAAATGGCTTGCGTGTGCTTGGTTTAAAATGAGAGCAGAGGATATCATTCTCTAAATCCACCCGTTGCCGGGAGCCCAACGCCAGGGACAGTGGCATGGCCCCTTATTCTCGAAGATCACCTGCAGCAGATCCCTCTGCTGGTAATGTTTTGAACTCACCTTTTAGTACACCGCGTCAGAAGAACCGACTGAACTGAGCACGATTGAGGTCCTCAGATTCAAATATGTCACCTATTTCATCAAAAAATGTTTTTTTCAATTATGAAGAGCCCTCATTTGGACTGTTTATTATTTTATTATTAGGTAATCTACCGGTGAAGGTAGGTTTTTGGATGGACACAACTATCAAATAAACATTTTGTAACTCCAAACAGAACCCAATCCAGCAACCTAATCTACATCAGGTCCCCATTTGGACTGTTATTAATATTTGAGTCAAAGAATCAGGTAACTGGAAACTTTCTTCCTTTTCTCATGTTAGCACTACTTTCTCTTGATAGCTATTCCAAGCGATATCCATCCTTACCAGCTTTATGGTGCAACTTAATCTGCCTTGTGAAGTGGTAGATGGTTTTTCCTCCTCATGGTTTTTCTTCCATTGAAGTATGGTGATTTTTAACCAATTCACCATGTCTCAAGGTGTTCCCTTTTCATTTAGTTCCTTTTTATGCCCCGCTCCATTCAGTCATATCCTCATTTTCTTACTTCCTTTGGATATTGTGCGTCCATTTAATCTTGAGCACCTGGTCTCATGGGCTAATACAAGGTATGTACCAAAAGTAGTAGGGCTTAGTTGATTTAAAACAAGGTATTGCCAGAATTGATGCATTCACTAAATATTCTTCGAAGTAACACCCTTTTGCATCCACACACCACTGCCAGAGGGTTTCCCAAGCCTCGTACGACTTCAGGAAGTCTACTAAGCTCCCTCGTCACGGCCTGCTGTAACGCTTCCACTGATCCGTATGGCGCCCTTTCGGCACGAATTTGTGACGGGGGGGAGAAGAAAGAAGCCCCCTGGTGGGGCGACGTCAGAACTGTAGGGCGTCCGAGGCATGGTCGAGAAGCTCTTGGCAGATTCGCGTGCGAGTTTCCTTTTGTTCGTTCGAGAGAACTCGCGCTACCAACTTCGCACACACCTTTCTCATGTCCATGTTTTCGGTCACAAAGCGATGGACATCATTTTTGGGGACGCCATGTTCATCAGAAATCATGCGATCACTTAATCTGCGATCCATGTCCAACAAAGCCTTCACTCTTGCAAGATATTCGACGCTTTTTCAGGTCAAAGGACATCCTAAACGTTCTGTTTCTTCGAACTTTTCTCGTTCCTCCCAAAACAACTTGTGCCACTCGAAAACACCCAATCTATCGATGGCATTTTCACCATAAGCAGCCTTGTGCATGCCATGAGTCTCTTTCCCAGTTTTACCTAGTTTCATGCTAAATTTAATGGCGTAGCGCTGTTCCAATAACCAGTTCATGACAGAGCGTAGCGAGGTCACATTACGTAGAGAGGTTTCGCAAGTGTACGATAGGCACTCCGCAAAGGCTGGGAGCCAACTGGCACCAACCTCCAGCCTTTCCTGAGACTCTCATCCCTTCAGCCCAGCCAGTTTAACCGCCGCCCGCCCGACTGTCTATCCGGGAAACAATAAAAAACACTACTCTTCGGAAAACCATAAACACAGTAATCAACCAGAAGGTCGGTTTAGCAGGTGGTAGAGCTCACCCATGCACCAAACCCGACGGCGTGTGAATATTCACACGTCAGGGTAGGGGGGCCAATTCCTTTCCCTGTGCCGGTTTCCCAGGAAGAACTGGTACCCGAAAAATCAACTAGCTTGGGTGGAGCTGCAGGTGCCCAGAGTGCCTCGCCCGGGAATCGAACCCGGGACCCTCCGGTCAGTAATCCAACGCTCTACCCACTGGACCACCGCGACCCGCGACTCTTCGGAGGGACCTTGTATTATTTTTCCGTCTGATTTTTCCGATGGTTCCCACATGGCGTATTTTTCTCATTCACTTCTAAAATTCACGAAAATGTTTAGACATATTTAATTCTTATCTTAAGATTCTTTGGAGTACAGTACATTACTCTCTCCTTGTGAAAATCGTATTTTTAGCTTCTTATTTTAAATGTTCATAATTTTCGAGTTTCTTTCGTCTCACGTCATGCTACTTTAGATATAAATATTATTCAAGAACGGATGTGGGATTGTTTTGAAATTGACCACTCCATCATCTTTAAATGAAACCCTCAGTAAAATATATTGATAATAATAGCTCTTCGTATAGTCTTTAACCAATTCCATTATATTTTATCTGAGTGGCAGCGGATATTTCCCATACGTCTATTTCCTATTACGACTTCCTATTCCTATTACCTATCTATCGGCTCGATCTCCACATTCGTAAAAGAAAAATAAATGTTTAATACATTAGAGATGGATCACACGGATATATAAATAAATGTGAGAGCTCTAAATGGGTTGAATGTTATGGATGGATTGGGAAATTCAGAGAATAGGGTAGTCGATGAGTGGCTCAAGGCGAAAGACTCCGATTAGAAATCTGAGGAACCGAAGAGCACGTAAAAAGTAATGTAAAAAAGGAGCGAAAGCGATATATATGTGCATAATAAGGCAGCGGAGGGTAATTTATGAAGAAACATATGTTTATGAGATCATACTAGAAATGCACACACCATTATGAAAGTCATGCGCACGATTTTATTGTAACGCTACTAATCCAATGCAGAGCGGTATAACCGCTCGGAAAAATGTGGTGCGGGGTGTACCCTTCTGACGCAGCCGGTCGCCACTTTGTTCCAAGCAGCCTGAGCGGAAAGGCGTGCATCCGCGTGAAGTGTATTTTAGACTGTGTAACATGGCGCGATGTTTGCGTAGTTTGCGGGAGAAAGTCGCCAATTCTGGACGCCCAACCACGGCCAGAACCGACGAAAACGAGGATCGTGCGTGCGAAGTGTTGCGTTCAGACCGTCGATGGTGTTTTTAGGAAATTGCTGACAACCAGCACATGTCCACATTTGCGCTACATGGGATAGTGACCGAGGCTCTGCAAATGCGGAAGATCTGCCGCGGAATGCGGAAGAGCTTTTGCCGAAAGTGTTGACGGAAGGCAAGAGAGAACTTCGAGTTTCGCGCTGTCTAGAATTGGCGGATTTCATTCGAAATGAGCCGGACTTTCTTCACTCTGCCGTAACCGGAGACGAATCCTGGATTTTCGAGTACGACCCAGAATCGAAAAGGCAGAGAAGCGAGTGGTACACAAAATCATCCCCCCCCGCCCCAAGAAAGCGCGAATGAGCAGGTGTCGCATCAAAATGATGCTCATTGTCTTCTTTGACTTTCGAGGAATCGTCCATTTTGAGTTCGTGGCGCAGGGAGAAACTGTCAACTCAGCCTTTGACCTGGAGGTCCTCGAGAGATCGAAAGGCCGGGTCGCGCGCGTGAGGGCTCACATCAAAGACACAGTCAAGCTCCACCATGACAATGCCCCCAGCCACGCATCCTTCATCGCTACCAATTTCCTGGCCCGGAGCACCATTCTTTACGGTGGTCCCCCAGACCGCTTGCAGTCGCGAAATGACTCCGTTTAATTTTTCCTGTTTCCCCAACTGAAAAGAGAGAGAGCTGAAAGGAAATCATTGGGAGACCACGTGGAAAACATCAAAAAGTATGTTGCTGCGTTCCTGAGAGAGATTCACGTCGAGGAGTTTCAGGTGGCCTTTAGACTCGTCTCAGCAAGTGCATTGATGCAGGGGGAGAGTATTTTAAAGAATTTTAAGCATTTGTACAAGCATGATCAATATATATATATTTCCCAGAGAATGCGCTCAACTTTTATGGTAAACCCTGGAAATCCCTGTTCTTACCCAGAAGCGAGTGGCGTGTACATATGTGACTTACGTAAATCTTCGTTGTGGGATTTGCGGCGGTCGTTCAATACGAGAGCAGAGTTAATCAAGTGCCGCGTAGAATGGCTCTCTGACATACACGGAAGTCATTCCGTATCCGTCACCATTATCACAGGCGTTATCAACACGATGTTTTGCTCTCACCCGGTTATCGGAAAGCCATCAATGGAGGCAGTGTTGACAGCATCTCTACATGCTGATCAATAACACGTGAATCTTTTCTCGTTAATCCCTCCTCCCCACTATTTTTCATTTCAAAGTCACAGTCTGTTTCAAGGAATTAGATTGAAATTTTGTACTTAAAAAAAATCGGGATCGCGAAAATGTACGGTGAATCGAGGATGGCCGGAGTTATGCGTATAATACAGCAATTGAAACTATAACTTAGAAATTGAGAATATATAATTAAAGTGTATAGGATGTGGAAGTGTTCTCAATTTCTGTTTTTTTTTAATTATTATAGCCTCAACCAAATTTCACCAGGCACTGATTGGTTGAGGCCTTAACTTTGTAGAATTCCATTTTTAACTTATGAAATTAATATTATCTTTGCTTTCTACAGAAATAAACCTTATTTATCGACTAGTTTATCGATCACTGTAACATCCTCAGTACTAGTGGTGAGTCCACTAGTCCTGAGAATGTTACAGTGTAAACGAAACTAGTCGACAAATAAAGTTTATTTCTGTAGAAAGCAAAGATAATATTAATTTCTTAAGTCAACTTTCACCACCACTACCCTTGCAGAATGAGGTCTATATCTCACATTATTACATTCAAAAGCGATACTTCGTCTGCACTTATCACTTGGCATATCCATGATTATGTGGGAGAATTTAACTGCGAACAGAATTGAGCGATTGGTAGCATTATTTTTGCCATCATTACATGAACGGAAAGAATAAAACTTGTGAGTTTATTTTCAAAATATAAGTAAATATATAATACGAGGTATGTTCATAAAGTAAGGCCGTTTGGTCACAGGAAAAAATATACTCATATGAAACACAATTTATTTGCACTTTTAGTTGGCTGCAAACCTACTTCACTTCTCTACATAAACGCCGTTCACTTCTAACCATTTTTCATACCGCTGCACCAGCTTCTTTAACCCCTCCGCATAGAAGCTCGCCGCCTGGGAGTTGAACCATTTGACAACGCCGTTCTTGAGTTCCTCTTCGGTTTCGAAACGTTGTCCACCGAACCACTGTTTCAAGTGCAAGAAGAGGAGTACAAGAAGTCGCTAGGTGCATAGTGTCATCATCCTCATCTTGTTGGAAACTGCCCAAAAACTCTCGTCCACTGGACATTCTTTGCTCTTTGTGGTGGTCGGTGAGCATTTTCGGTACCCACCTCGCACACAATTTGTGGTATTCGAGGTCTTCCGTGACAATATTGTCGACAGTAGTGCGTCCAAGTTGAGGAAATTGTTCAGCCAGGCCATTAATCGTCAATCGACGATCACATCGCAGTTTTTGTTCCCCTTGCGAAACAGTTTCATCGGTCAGAATGCTGGGCCTGCCACTTCGCTCTTCGTCATAGACATTTGTTCGTCCATTTTTTAAATCACAGCACTATTGTCTAACCTTTCCTTTACTCATAACTGTAGGTTTATAAACTGGGTATAACTCCCGATGAATTTCAGCAGCCGACAATCCTTTTGCATACAAGAATCGTAAGACAGAACGCATTTCACAGTTGGCGGAATCAAAGATTGTCGCGGACATTGTTGTTCGCATGCGCGGACAAGCAAACGACTTCTGAAACTATACAAATGCTGATATTGCTTCTCACTGAATCAGTAAATGGCGCTACAGGAGTAAAACTGTGTTCTGAAGGGCCAATATTTAATGTAAACAAACGGCTCTTACATTATGAATGTGCCTCGTAAAATATGATTATGAAAAACATCAACACAATTTATCATTATCCTCAATTGTTTTTTGTTGTAATTTGATTCTTGTGAAATGGAGATAATTAGCATTTAGTCGAAGAAGTTCAAAGGACATCGCTCACAAGAGGTCATTTACACAATTCCTTACATTTGTAGAAATACTCGTATGAATAGGCTACCCCTGAATTTTTTTAAAAGATTTTTTGTAAATGCTTTCGACAAATGACTCCACAATTTTTAGAAGTACTAGGCACTCTCTTGCTCATTCTTACTAAAATGTTTCGAGATTAGCTCTTCAGGGAGAGTACTACAATGTGTAGTCACCCTTCCTGCTTCTTCTCTGAAAGGAAATTTTCTCACTAGGTTATCTACAATTTATTCCAATATTTTTCGTTCGGTAGAACTGATTTGGTCTGGCTCAGCATCATTTATCGTAATTTCACGAATTTTTGGAATTTGGTTCAGCATGTCGGTTTTGCGTTAAGAAGAGAATCATTTACTTAAGTGTAAAAGTATCTCCAACTACAATTTACAGCAAAAATGAAGCACCTTGCATACTTTTTAAAATTCTTTAGTCATGTATCTAAAATTTTCAAAGATTAGAATCCAATTCATGATCCATTTTTATTCATTACTGGATAAAATGGGGAATTTATTTTTATAAATTAAAATTATCTGCCGCTCTCAGTGCGATAGCTGGAGAGAGAGAATATTATTAAGTGCGTGCCAGTCAGATTTTTCAGTTCGTCAGGGAAGATTGGATTGCATCCCCACAACTTATTACAATCAGAGTTTTTGCTGAAGTTTACAAGTCCTTACAGCATTTGGAATAAGTTTCATTCATCCTAGATGATTTTATATCAATTTCTGACGATAGATCCATTGAATATCCTTTTTTTCATTTCAATTCGCAGCAAAAGGAGGAGTAGGGGGATAATACTGGAATACTGGAATAAATTCGTTGGTTATTTTAGACCAATAGTGTGAGTATTCCTGGCTTTGCAGCAACTTTAGATAATTTGACGGATCTAAACAATGTTGCAGGGAGAAATTACCACACTGGCTATTGGATAAGTTAACATTTTAGATTTGCGTAAAAAGTAGCTTAAAAATTTAAAAGAAGAGTATATGAAATCAAAATAATAAACCCATCGTCAAAATTTTGACAAGTCTGGTGGTCTGTAAAAGTTTTCCTTCGCGCCTCTTCCGGAAGATTTCGAAGGCTTCTAATCTTCTTAAGTTCAGGTCGATCGCTCAACAATTAGTTGTTTAGAATTTTCTTTCATGCTATAACGTACTGGTTATTCACAAAATTAATGCCTAATAATACTAATTGGAATACTCAATGTCTTTTCTCAGGTTGAAAATTTCTCACGGGCCAATAAACATCCACATATTAAAAAAACGTTATGTTTTCGTGTAATATAGAATAAACGGTGAACTGGAGAGTAAAATTAAATCTTTTAAGACCCACTCAATTCTGTTATTGCTTTCTGCTAGTGTATATGGTTCTTCATTGAAATTCTTAACAGTTTTTTATAAAATACTTTTTAGATATTCAGCTCTTTTAAAAAAGATTTGGTCGTGACAAAATTGCCAGACATGACGATTGTTCAACATGGTCTATTCTGAAGTGTAAATTATGCATATTGTCTATTTAAGTTCTTTCTTCTTAATAAAAAAGTTACCTATAAAATTAAGGTAAGCACGCAAAGAGAAATCATTAGGAAAGTCGTCAAAACGTGTTCAGGGAATCTCAAAATATATATTTGAGTTGCAACTTCAGCGTGAATGTTTTTGATAATGCAAAAGTTTTAATAAATTTATGAAAACCGCTAGAAACATTCACAATTACCTTAGCAAAAATTTTGAAGAAACAGATTTTCAACCTGGCCTTAATATTAAGCGAACACATTAAATTCCTCCAAATTAGCTTATAAATGATTCCTAAAATCTATTGTTATATGTCCTTATGGAGGCTCAAAAGACTCATCGTAGTTGCAGGTAAATTTTGTTGCTGGAACTTTCAACACTCAATTTGATACAAAAATGAATTTTTCATCATTTTTGTCAACATTGACATTTTTATCAGTTGGCAACTATTTCCATGGATTCAGATATTAGCAAAATTAGAGAAAGTTTACACTCTTTCGAACACAATATAAAGTGAGAATGAATCACAGTACAAATACAGTATTCATAGGATACTATATTTACTGAATTAAGTGAACACGAAGCTTAGTTCTTAGTGACCTAAAGACTACACTTTCTTAATTTCTCTGAAATATTTTTTTAATCACGTGGGAAATGTATTTCTATTAAATTCTAAAGTTTTGGCAGGCCGAGCGATATTTGCGTTGCAATACAGATCCAGCCAAACAAAATGGCCCTTGCAAACGGGAACATCATCCAATTTTCCGCAACCCTTGTAGGCTCTACAATTTAGGCTCGAACGCATTCCAAATGAAGCATGTTCCACTGCTTTACCATTGACTGAATTACTATTAGGTAATCTACCGGTTAAAGTAGGTTTTTGGATGGAAACAACTATCAAATAAACATTTTGTAACTCCAACCAAAACCCAATCGATCAACCTAAACTACATCATGTCCCTCTTCATCTCTGTGTACTTCTTTCCACCCTTCATCCCGTCAAACATCCCTATCCTGTTCCTACCCTTTCCTCGCTTGCCCATCATTCTCCCCTCTATTACCTTCTTCAACATTCCACTACCGCTCAATACGCCTTTCATCCATTTTTCCTGCCTCCATAGGATTTCTCTCAATACACCCCTCCCCTCACCCACCATCTCCAGTACTTCCTCATTTGTTTTCCTTTCGGTCCATTTCACCTTCTCCATTCTTCTCCACACCTACATTTCAAAAGCCTCTAATCTACGTCTATCCTCCAGCTTCAGTGACCACGTCTCCGCGCCGTACCTACGCCCCATATCAGAGTTTTTACGAGTCTTGTCTTAACATCCCTATTCAACGTCCCCGTCATCAACTCCCTCCTCCTTGAAAAAGCCTCCTTGCCTATCGCAATTTTTCTCCTTACGTCCCTACTACTATGACCATAATGGTCCAAAACACTTCCAAGATCTGTAAACTGTTCTACCTGCTCTATTTTTACCCCGCCTATTTTAATATTTAGCTTAGCCTTTCTATTTCGGGAAAATCGCATAACCTTCGTTTTATTAATATTGATTCTCATCCCATATCTATCGCACTGAACCTCCAATTCACTCAGCAATGCTTGTAACCCCTTGGCTGACTGAGCAACTAATGCTTGGTCATCAGCAAACCTAACCGATTTTACGAATTCCCCTCCGACTTTCATTCCTACCTCCAGTTCTTCCCATGCCTCTTTAATCATTTCCTCTTCATATACGTTGAACAGTACCGGTGACAATGGGCAACCCTGCCTTACACCTCTTCCTAACACTGCCCATCCGGACTCTCCGTTCCCCACTCGCACCTGAGCAGTCTGAGACATGTACAGGTTGCGGATCAGTCTCCTGTCCCTCCAATCCATTCCTATTTTCTGCAATACACGCATTAATTTTTCCCAATTCACTCTATCAAACGCTTTTTCGAAATCTACAAAACAGGCAAAAACGTCCTGATTGTATTCTATATTCCTCTCGATTAGTGATCTCATTACTGCAATGGCATCACGCGTACCTCTCCCTTTCCTAAACGCAAACTGATCATCCCCTAAGTAATCATTTGCCTTACTCTCTATCCTTTTGTTGATGATCCTGAGAATAACTTCAGCTGCGTGGGATACCAAACTTATTGTTCTTTAATTCTCACATAATGTAGCGTTTACCTTTTTCGGAATAGGAACTAACACCGATCTCACAAAATCTTCCGGCCAGATTCCTTCTTCATAGATCATTGACTGAAAGTATATAGCATATTAAATGCGAAACAAAAAATGAAACGTCTCACGCTAAAAATATTAAATTCATTTCCAATGCCAGTGTTTGCACGCCAGAGGGCCTAAAATGGGAAAATTAAAAAAACGAAAGTAATTCAATGACGACTTTTTGGTGATCGATTGATTGATAATTAAGGGTTCATTGTTTATTTCACTGAGTAAATAAGCGCTTCATTGGCCGATTTATAACTTAATTAAAAATTGTGCCATAAAGGGTGAAACTCAAAACAAAAGTTTTCTGGAGAATTCAAACCCCCAAGCCTGGCTCTAAATGTTGAGACCCCTGTCGTATATTTTAGTTTAAAAGTGCAGAATGATCAATTAAAAGTGAAATTGAAAAAGAAATATTTCATGTATTTCACATTTTTTCATCCCGAACCTGATAAAACATAGCTATCGCCATCGGCTATTTTAGTCAGTTAAGATTTAATAGACAATTTGAATACTGAAGTGCGAGCATTCCTGGGGATCATATTGTTCTCATCTACACCTGAGAATAGCCGAGGGAAGGATATGGATGTAATCCTAGTACCTCTCCATTTCACCCTTTTGTGAGCTCTGCCTCTAAAAATTCCGAAAATGGCCAACTTTGATAAGTTAACGTATTCTTACTTTTTTAGTGAACCCCTTTTAATTTTCCGTTGTGATTGAAACTACACACTGCTACCGTTGAAGGATAATTTGGCAAAATATGCGTTAAATTAGAGAAAGAAAATCAATTCGGTTTTCGGGTTTCGATGTATTACATCATAATCAGATCTATGATGATGTAATGCATCGAAACCAGGTCGAAAAATAAATTTCAACGAGTGGAATAGTGCCACGATCAATTATTTATTCACTACCCTCCCATGTAGTAGTATATACCCATTTCTTTCTTTCCCCTATCTCTCTAGCGCTACATTATCCCTTTCATCATTCTTCATCGTTTCAATGAATATCATCATTCTTTTGGTAAAAAAGTAGTCGAAAACATCGATTCGATCTTTACATCGGACTTTGAACATTGATATAAAAATTTGACATTTACGTACACCTAAGCCGTAGGTGGTGGAAAAAACAGCAAATTTGGAATCGAACCTGCGACTTCTGGGTTGGTAGACGAGGACGTTAGCCCGCCGCCACCGGGACTTAAAATTAGAGAGATTAAGTGTAAAACAGATAGCTTTAAGGAGCCATTTTTCACGAACGATAATGGATGAGAATAACATCGTCCGACCGCGGTAGGGGTCATATTAGGATCAATTTTCGTCTATTTTGTATTCACCCCTGCTACACCTAGTCCTAACGGTGGCTTGCTAAAATATCTGCCTATCCTTTGCATCCACTTTTCCTGCCTTCTTTGAATTTTTCCTAACAACCATGTCTCTCCTATCTTAACCTACTTAATCTCCCCACTCCAGTATCCTTCAACCCATCAATTAATAATTATTTTAGTAATCAGAAATTAAAGTTTACTGTGAGAAAAAAAACTCAATTGCAAAAAGATACTTAGAAAAATATATCTTGTTTTCAATAAACACTATTTATAATCTCTACTAATTAATGGAAACTTACATAAATGACGATTTAATGTTATGGATATCTTTTGGCCCTTTATCGTGCCATAATCGAATGGAAAGACTGATCGATTCAAAATGCTTAAGGTGATTTGACAGATTGATCAAGCAAACCCATTGATCGAACACGGAGTAAATAAATAAATTGAAACGACAGCGTTGCATTCAATACACTTTCCTTAAAAATATGTCATTAATTGCTTTGCATAGCTATTTGGGTTAAATATTTAAAACAAATTTCCCTTTTTGTGGAAAAAAGCATTTGAAGGCTTTGTAAATGAATAACGCAATTTCCCGTCACCCTTAATTAATTTCACGTGGAACAATTACATTTCAATGGTGAGATTATTTTAGGCAGTAGAGTCAACCCTGTCCTGAACTTCCAATTTGCGGGAGAATGTAGTATCATTGCATCAATTTTTCACGGACTAACACAAGAAAGTGATCATACAACCTGAATTTGTTGATGCTTTTTTTAGTCCAATGACTGTTCATGCGGGCAAAAATACACCGTACACCGCCTCAACCACTCTCATGCATGGTTACAAAACAATGGCGGAAAGAAAGTTATGAAGTTTGGGTTTTTGTAGTTAATGTATAATTTGGAAGAAAATTAATATTATATAGAGCAGAAAAAACAAATTGTCAATATATTAGGTTGGGGAAAAAGAAATCCATTATTATCTCGGTAGATGGCTGTAGTGATCGATATCTCGTAAAGTATCGATCAAACAATTTCTAATTTCTGATCGGTGTCAAGGTGACATTTCACATAAAAAAAATATTTTGCTGGTTTTTGTTTAATTTAATCAGTTGTGAGTTACAGGGTGTTAAAAACGGATGTTGGCAAAGAAAAACTTCGGTACATTTTACAGTTTTTCTTTGATAAAGGCAAAACGAAAGCCAGTCCGCTGAAATTGTGAATGGTGTTTATGTTGCCGATACTGTAACAGTTAATGAGGTGCAATTTTGGTTTCGTCGATTCCGTTCAGGCATTTTTTATGTTAAATGTGAATTTCGCACAGGCAGGCGCGTCGTTGAAAATGTCGGTAAAATCACAGAAATAATCGAAGTTACCCGGCATGTTAGTAGTCGTAGCATTGCCCTGGAGCTAAAGATTGACCATAAAACAGTTTAAAACCATTTGCGCCCAGCTGGATTCGAAAAGAAGCTCGATGTTTGGGTGCCACACAAATTAACACCAAGAAACATGATGAATCGAATTTCCATCTACGAAGGCTTGGCCAAACGGAATGAACTCGACCAATTTCTTAAACGGATGGTGACTGGGAATGAGAAATGGGTCACATACGACAATATTGTGCGAAAACGATCGTGGTCAAAGAGTGGTGAAGCAGCTCAAACGGTGGCCAAAACCAGGACTAACGGCCGGGAAGGTTCTACTGTTTATTTGGTGGGACTTCAAAGGAATCATTTATTATGGGTTGCTTCCGTGTGGTCAAACAATTTCCTTAGTTTAATGTTTACATGGTTGTTTTATTTTGCTGTGTCTCCAGTTTATGCCACATCTTTCTGTTTATTGCAAATATTGAGAAACCGTATGGAAAATTCGGGCAGAAGATCTCTTTATATAGTCTTTGTGAGTGTGATAGAGGGGACGTCTTGGAAGTAAGGAAGCACAGACTCTTTAGCTGTGACGTGTAAATTTATTATTAACACCATCGCACTACGGTAGGAGCGATCATATCAATGAAATTAATTAGATTAAGTGTAGAAAAAATATAAGGTGTCATTTTTCCCACGAAGGATAAGGGATCAGAATAACATTTTCCGACAGCGGTGGAGTAATATTCGGGTCAAAGTTATTCTGATTTATATTCACTCCCTGCCACACACTCTAGCGGTGGCTTGCAGGGTACATAAATAAATAAAAATAAAATTTATAGAAAATAAAACAATATTTTCTTGACAGTGCCTATCCAGAAAGTTAACGGTTTTAAGAGTATTTACTTGTATGCATAAAGGAATGAAAGAAAGACTTAAATATTTACGACTTTTGCGAACAATATAGTTATTATAGAAGTTGACACACTCCAGAAGTCATTGGCACGAAGGTGTTCGCAGTTTAACATTAGTCACCCAGCCCACTCGAGGTGATCTCGACATGGTAGTCAAAAATGAGTCGGAATTCCCCTGAAAAATTACACACCACCTGAAATCCAATCCAGTCCATCGGGGTGCAAAGCTAAAGCACAATGCTGCACCAACTGGATTTCCCACAGCACACGGTGGATAATAAAACAGCATATGAAGTGATGAACTCACTTTTTTAATCCATAATTTTCTTTTAATTTTAGTCATGTAATTTTAATAATATATTTAGTAGCATCAATATAGAGAATTCGCATGCAATGTATTTAATTATTAAAATATTGCAAAATCTAGCCATAAACATTTTACGCATTTTACCGGTCCTCATTAGTTGGAGAGCCATATTTCTCTCACATTGCAACTGCTCGTTAATGTTCTCATCCTCTCCTGACTACCTAATGTATGGTTGTATAAAATTGCAGTTTAAATTGATTTCTACTTACAATGTGGCCATAGCCGTATGGACTATCAACACTACACAGTGACGTGATCTCTTTGAGGCTAAGCAGAGCTATTGGGGTTCGCCCGACACTAATCACCACAGCAGCCTACATTAATTTATTCCTCAGCTTATGATCTAATCAGCCCCTCTAAAACTTTTCGAAACATCTATTATTTTGCGTCTTCCATTAAACTTGCCCAGCATCCTACTCCTCAGCTTTTTAATCAGCATCCCATTGCCTCTCATTCCCACATACATTTTCTCCTGCCTGTAAATATATTCCAACGCTTTCTCTCTTTCCCTGCGCCGAACTTTTTTGTTTGCCTTTATTTTCGGTCTGTTTTTTTCATTTTTCTATTTGCTTTTATAACTTTTAAGCTTCAACTAATGTTTTAATTACAACTTTGCTCAGCCATCAATATTCTCCATTTTGTATATACTTCTTTAGGTAACACAAATAGATATCCTCTGACTATCCTAAGTTTTCCAGGTTCATCTCAAATATAGTGGTATGATAAGGT
The DNA here is from genome assembly GCA_037158775.1 of Hetaerina titia. Taxonomy (NCBI): domain Eukaryota; kingdom Metazoa; phylum Arthropoda; class Insecta; order Odonata; family Calopterygidae; genus Hetaerina; species Hetaerina titia. Next base: position 7,088,185 of record CM073777.1, read on the forward strand.
GGGGCTTGGCAGGAAGGGTTGCAAGGAAGGCGGGGAGGAAAAGGCGATTGTCTGGGTGAGGAAGGAGAGGCTATGGGAAGAGAAATATGGAGGGAATGGGAATTGGAAATAAATTCATTATTCCAGGGGAACTTGGTCTCAAGGACTGGAAACTCGCGGTGCGTTTAGCAGAGCGTAATTGCATTAACGGCAAAAGGCACATGAGGAGAGAGGGGATCGCCTCGGCATGGGATTTCCAAGATCATTTCAAGAGCATAAGACTCTTTTATTTTTATGGCTTTCTTCAATTTCATTTACTAAAATAGAAAGCACCATAAAATAATTTTTAAAATTTTGAAGTAATAAACAGAGATGAAAACGGAAGAATGCTTCTTCGGCTGTAAGAGGAAGCGATAAGTTTGTTGGGAGAAATTGAAAAAATGATGGAATAGGTCGATGAAGAGCACATTGAGGGGCGATGGAGTATTCCGACTTATGATAGGGGGGAGAATGTTGGGTAAGCGAGGAGAAATTGCATGTTGCCCTGTTAGAAGGGAAGTAGAATATGTCAATTTGGAATTTTTTAAATGATTGGTGAAACGTATAGGGTTACGCTACTTGGTGTCCTGTTGAATATTAAAAATAAATATGTTTTAAATAATATTTAACTGATGAATTAGTTGGATCAGAGCATCCGAAAAATTACAAGTTCATGCGGACGCCACACCTCACCAAGGAGTTGTGATACCAGTGTGGTGCCTATGTCAACCTTTCGACATTCCGGAACTGTCTTTTGTCAATGCTGCCGAACTATTTGCCGCAATCTGTGGCTTAGATATCACTTTGGATTTGCTGTATCAAGTAACTTTTACTAATGTATCCATTAATATGTACACAGTTTCTCAATTTGCCTTGCATTCCCTGTGTAAAGGTCAGGTAAAGATTTTTCATGCAAATCAAATTTTAATTCACATACAAATAAAGAATAATCAACCCCATACAGTGAACTGGATCTGGACACATTCAGCCACCAATCCGGGCCTCTCGGGCTGTGCCTTAAATGTTTTTATGTGCGTCCGCCATATTGGTGTGGCACATGTACAGAGTGGGGCAGAATTGACTCACTAGTCTTAAAAAATCGCTGAAGAGCGCGCTGATAAATTAATGGAGTGAGAATAGTATCATTATCTGGGGGAAATACCGCCATTTTTAGTAATTACCATGCAGTGGTCTGGTAAGTATCAATGCTTTGTCGTAGAATCATTCTTCAAGGACAATAATGGTGTGGTGGCGACGCAGGTGACGAGCGCTGTGATCTAGCGATGAAGCGCATTTTCGCCTATCCGGCTCAGTAAATAGGCAACATTTTCGTTATTGGGCGACTGACAACCCTCGCGAACTTCCTCTCAGACTTCTTCATAGCCCCAAAGTGACAGCTTGCTGCGCCGTGTCCTCCATAGGCATTATTGGGTCTTGCTTTTAAGAATCTCCAGTTTCAACTATTACTGTCAACTTTGTGCACTGTTCTGAGATGCTGGAGAATTTTATAATCCCCAAAATGGAAGATTATGATGAGGAATATGACAAAGAAGCCTTTTGGTTTCAACAGGATGGTGCCATACCACCCGTCGTTCTCGCCAAGTCCTACAAGAACAATTTCCCGGTCGTCTGATCTCCTTACGAGGCCCCCTCGCCCCCTGGATTTGGGCCCATGAGATTTTTTTTCGGGGATATCTCAAAGCTGAAGTATATAAAGTTCGATCAAGGACTTGGAAGCTCTTAAGGAGACCATTACAGGTGCCATCGCACGAACAACTCAAAATATGCTGAGAAGAGTTTTCGCAAACAATTTTGAACGACTCAACATGAAGATCCCTCAGAAAGGCGGTCACCTAGATGATATACTTTTTAAAACCTAAAGAAAAAATAATGAATTTAAATATAGTTTTTAGAAACAAAAACCTTTTTTAATTGCCTTGGTTGGTTTTTTTACAATTCATCCATCAAATTAGAGATACTATTCTGCTTCACCATGCATAAAGGCTGACATGCACATGGAGAGGAATAAAACGAACAGGTGACTCAAGAGGGTGTTCCGGTTCAGCAGCAGGATTTAGTAGAGCAATCAAGATTGAACGGCAATAAAATGATAAGGACTCTGATGGAGAGAAGAATATTCAATAAGCGAGGTAGGAGCAGGAAAAGAAGAGGCATATTGGATGGAATGAAATCCGGAAGAAGGTATGAGGGTTTATGAATAATTTATGGTGATGCGGTTTATGGCAATGATTTAAGAGTATTTTTACCGCGTTAGGCGGGGATATGAAGTTGACAGTGCATACAAGGTTTGTCTCAAAAGTAGTATGACTTATTTTTTCCCGGGTATTGACGGATGGCGATTTCTCTGGCTGGGTTCGAGGTACGGGAGTCTCTATTAAGACTGGAAGCCAGTGGCAGTTGGCTCCCAGCCTTTGCGGAGTACGGACCGTTCGTTTACGAAACCTCTATAACGTGATCTAGGTACGCTCAGTCATGAACCGATCATTGAAACAACGCTGCGCCATCACATTTTACGTGAAACTGGACAAAATCGGTAAAGGGAGTAGTGACATGCTCAACACAGCTTATGGTGATAACGACATGGGTAGATCGAGCGTTTTGGAGTGGCACAAGTTGTTTCGGGAGGGAGGAGAAGGTTTTGAGGAAACAGAACGTTCAGGACAGCCTTCGACCTCAAAAAGTGAGGAAAATTTTGCAAGAGTGGTAGCTTAGTTGGTTAGGGATCACAGATTAAGTGTTGTTATGGTGAATGAACTTGGTATCCATAAAAGTGATGTGCATCGACTTGTGACAGAAAAAATAGGCATGAGAAAGGTATTTGCGAAGTTGGTGCCGCGAGTACTCTCGGACGAACAAAAGGAAACTCACACGCGGATCTGCCAAGAACTTCTCAACCATGTGAGTGAGGATCCACATATTTTAGATAGTGCCCACAGAAGACTTTTTCCTCAATCCCAGCCGCAAATCCGCGCTAAAAGCACGTCCTAATGGCTCGGTGGATGCGTTGCAAATGGCCGTGAAGAGCAAGTTTAGTAGCATTCTGGGCGCCGCCTTCCAGAAGTCGTACGCGGCGTGGAAAACCCCCTGTTAGCGGTGTGTGGACGCACAACGTGCTACTTCAAAGATTTTTTAGAGAATGCATCAATTCTGGCAATCTTTTTTTAAATCCACTCAGCCGTTCTACTTTTGGGAAAGACCTTGTACTTGTTTAAAAATAAATTTCTAGTCATTACTATCGACATATATTTTTGCATTCTACCCAAAGCATTACCTAATCTAACTGTACTTAATCCCCCTACCATTCCATTTAAAACATAATTGATAAAAACATTGCATACTCATATTCATACATTAAATAATTTTAATAATACATTGAAGACATATCCATACATATTTTAAACGTTCTATGTCAAACTGATATTCTCTGGCCATCAATCCCAATGTATAACTTACGAATTAATGTAATATTTCCAGTAAAAAATTGAAACAGTTTTCAGTGTTCTTTGGATTCTTACAACAGGAGAGTAAGGTAGAGGGACTCCAGTGAAGAAATTAAATCTGCACCAGAGTATTATCAATAACATTATGCGTTTATGGCTAATGAAAGAAAAGTCCGGCTCTGGATTTTCTCTACAAATTATTACTAATTCAGAAGATCCTAACTGATAATAATGGCGTGACTTAAAGAAGGAATGTATACCTAACAATTTAATGATTACCTGCACATGAATTAACTTATAAAATTTTATTGAAAGAGGAAGACTATTTAATTTTTATGCATTATCATTGTTGTATTATGGAGTAAAATAATTTGATATATCTTCCTACGTCAGCTATTTAAAATAGAACTGATGGCTGGGCAAGGTAATCTTACATTGTATATTTTTACTATCATTCTTAAAATACTATTTAATAAATATAAATACTAATTATATAAATAAATAAATAAATAGTAATACTAAATGTTTAAAAATTTCATCCATACAAAAACGTCCGCATCTATACATATATATTATAACCATTTCACCACGTATTTCTTGGTTGGTAAGTTATATTTTAATTTATAATTTAAAAGTAGATTCGTTTCCTCGCATACTAATTGTCTGTGTTAGTACTCTTATGAAGCTTTTCGAATATATTCCTTCTGAATAAATTCAGAAATTAATCGAAAATGACAGTAAATCTGTCTTGAATTGGAGTAAATGTCGAATAGTAAGGGTCACGAATTTCCCTTAAAACGAATGTATAGCGAGAATACTCTACCCAGGGAAAGGAGTGATGAGGCAGCGTTCTTTTACGTCAATAAATGGTGGTTGGGGAGCATAGTCACACAGAAAACCACTCAGCTTGCGCGTTGGAAGTATTTTCATGGACGTGAAGAAATTGCTGCCAGTGCCATTAATGAGAGAAAGTTTTCGATTCAGACTGCGGCAAGCGATCAGAAAATGAGCCTTGAAGATGGGCAATGGAATGCAAACGATCATTCTGTACAATTTCATACTCTGCCTATGCACATCAATAATAGTAAGTCGGTGAAACTTTTTACGCAAACACACTCTCGGGTTTTAGATAAAATGCTAGCACGCTGACAATTATAGTATGAACGGAGAATGGTTGAAAAACTGATTTCCACGTGAATAAAAATACGAGATGCCTACGATGAATATTAGGGTCTTGCCATAAGTAAGTATGAGGGTCTCGAGCTCCTTGAACGGTAAATCCGCGGAATCAGAAAACTCGGCATATGACCAGTTGGAGATAAGGAGATAAATGCTAGACCATTTTTTGAAAGGGAGGCTTAAATAAACTTACTTTTGAGTTGCTTCAGCCGAAACCTCTCTCCGAATTCTCCTCTAGTAAAAGGTCCCTTCGTGCCGACAAGTGGGCACAAATCGGCCCCTTTGATCCCTTGAAACCCCTTCCCCCAGACCCTCCAAAGTGCACAGGGGGGTCGAGAGTGGATGGAGTCGTCTCGTGCACCCCCCCCCCCTCCTGGCCCCGAACACCTCGATGGCAATCGGATGTGAAAAGACGCCCCCGGACGGCAAATGAGTGCCCCGGAGGGAAAGAAAGGCTGCACGAAACTTGCGGACGGAGCCGTGTGATATGCGAGCATTGAACTCGAGAGGCGAACGAAAGCGAGGGAACGCAGGGAATGAGACGTGCTAATGCTTAAGAGAATATACACTGCGTCATCCAAGGTAAAGGATTAAGGTAAGTGATGTCTTTGAGGAAGAGTAGCCAGGAATGGTTTCCGGTAGTTGCAAGAAAACTGTCGGGCAAACAATGAGTGAAAGTGACGGCAATGTGGTGAAAACGAAACTGCCCTTGACCCCTTCCTCCCCTTTTCACGTGGAAAATTCCTGCAAGGAAGGATTACCCGAGAGGATATTCCAAGGAACTCTTTCCTATGAAAGACCCTTCCAAAAGCAATGAAAAAATCGAAAAACAACACTGAAGCACTAGAGGGCATCGTCGTCGTCCACGACTTTTTCATGAAGGAAGAGGAGAGCTTTGCTTCCAAGAATTCATTTTCCCATGGTCCTGCTTTTCATCAAAATCGATTCAAGATATCTGGTGCCTGAAGTCACGGTCGTGATTATCTTCAACCGACTTCCACGGATCGATTTCCATGTGGATCCACCTTATTTCCGATCGGTCAAGGAAGTCATTTTGCGTCCGTGAAACCGTCTCGTTTCCCTAAAAGATGGGCGTACTACAACACACAACATGGGTAAAACTTTCATGTTAAAGGTGTTTGACGCTCTCAGGCGGAGCACAAACACAAAATATGACACACAGAAACATAAAGGAACATCGTCATCAGATGACGACGGTCGAGACGTCGAAACGTCAATACATACTGTGCGTGTCCTTCCTTTGTGTGATGAATATTGTGTATCCGTGTGTTTATGTGCTTATATATATATATATATATATATATATATATATATATATACAAACTTGAAAATCCCGCCATACGGCGCACAAATATTCATTCAAACAGAAATAGGTATAAGGAAAGGGGATAGGAAAACACATAAAAGGCGAACACAGGACATGTGGGGAAGGCGGTTTTTGAGCAGATCACGAAAGTAAAAATATATACATATATATTTTAAAATTTATATATGTATGTATATGATTAGGTAATCTACCGGTTAGGGTAAGTTTTGGCTGGACACAACTATCAAATAAACATTTTGTCACTCCAAGCAAAACCCAATTTAGCAACCTAATCTACATCAGGTCCATCTTCATCTGTGTGTACTTCTTTCTTCCCTTCATCACGTCCAACATCCCTATCCTTTTCCTGCCCTTTCCTCGCTTGCCCAACATTCTCCCCTCTATTACCTTCTTCAACATTCCACTACCGCTCAATACGCCTTTCATCCATTTTTCTTGCCTCCATAGGATTTCTCTCAACAAACCCCTCTCGTCACCCACCATCTCCAGTACTTCCTCATTCGTTTTCCTTTCGGTCCATTTCACCTTCTCCATTCTTCTCCACACCCACATTTCAAAAGCCTCCAATCTACGTTTACCCTCCTGCTTCAGTGACCACGTTTCCGCGCCGTACGCTCCATATCAATGTTTTTACTAGTCCTACCTCCCTACTCAATGTCCCCGTCCTCAACTCCCGCCGCCTTGAGAAAGCTTCCTTGCCAGGGCAATTCTTCTCCATACGTCCCTACTACTTTGACCGAATTGGTCCAAAACAATTCCGATATATGTAAACTGTTCTACCTGCTCTATTTATTTAGCTTAGCCTTTTTCTTTCTGGAAAATCGCATAAACTTTGCTTTATTAATATTGATTCACATCCCATATTTATCGCACTGAAAATCCACTGAATTCACTCAGCAATACTTGAAACCCCTTGGCTGACGGAGCAACTAATGCTTGGTCATCAGCAAACCTAACAGATTTTACGAATTCCCCTCCGTCTTTCATTCCTACCTCCAGTTCTTCCCAGGCAACCCTGCCTTACACCTCTTCCTAACACTGCCCATCCGGACTCTCCGTTCCCCACTCGCACCTGAGCAGTCTGAGACTTGTACAGGTTGCGGATCAGTCTCCTGTCCCTCCAATCCATTCCTATTTTCTGCAATACACGCATTAATTTTTCCCAATTCACTCTATCAAACGCTTTTTCGAAATCTACAAAACAGGCAAAAACGTCCTGATTGTATTCTATATTCCTCTCGACTAGTGATCTCATTACTGCAATGGCATCACGCGTACCTCTCCCTTTCCTGAACCCAAACTGATCATCCCCTAAGTAATCATTTGCCTTACTCTCTATCCTTTTGTTGATGATCCTCAGAATAACTTCAGCTGCGTGGGATATCAAACTTATTGTTCTTTAATTCTCACATGATGTAGCGTTTACCTTTTTTGGAATAGGAACTAACACCGATCTCACAAAATCTTCCGGCCAGATTCCTTCCTCATAGATACTACGAATCAGTCCATATAGAGCCTTCTTCCCACATTTTCCTAAACATTTTAACAGTTCTACAGGAATGTTGTCCACCCCCACTGCCTTATTTGCTTCCATCTCCTTTAATGTCCTTTCCATTTCATATGCCTGGACCTAAGCTATCATCTTCTACGTCATGTTCCTTTTCAATGTCTAACCTTGTCGGCCTGATTTCTTTACCATACAGTGTTTCTATATATTCCTTCCATCTCTCTTGGATTTTTCCTGGTTCAACTATTATCTTACCACACTTATCTTTAGCACAGATCTTGTCTTCTTACTTCCCGATAATAGCCTAACTTTTCTGGATAGCGCACTAATTTCACCCTTCTTCTTTAAACATTCCATATCCTCGCATTGCATTTTCCACCATTCCTCTTTTGCTTTATTTGTGGCCCTTCTCAATTTATTGTTTAACCCTTTGTACTTCTTTTGCCTAACTCTGTGTTTACATTTTTCCATCTTCTTCTCTCATCCATCTTTGCAATCATCTCATCCGTTACCCATGTTTCCCTTATCCTTTTCCCGTTAACGGTTCCTATAGTGTCTTTTGCGGCTTCCGATATCCCTTGCTTGATACATTTCCATTTTTCTTCGATAGTACTTAACTCTTTACCGTCTTCCATCATTTTCTCTACAGCCTGCTGATACTCATTTCCCGTTAATCCATTTAATGCTTCTAAATTCCATTTCCTAACCCCCCGCCCTTGCCTTATCTTCTTGATACGGATGTTATATTTCATAATAACTAAATTGTGGTCAGATTCCGCATCCGCTCCAGGGAAACTGTGCGAATTTATCACACTGTTCCTAAACCTGTGCCTAACCATAATATAATCTAACTGATACCTTTCAGAGTCACCTGGTATTTTACATGAATACCTACGCCTTTTATGGTGTCTAAACCATGTGTTGTGATGACTAACCACTGTCTCTTGCAGAATTCAATTGCTTTCTCCCCGCGTTCATTCCTCAGGCCTAACCCATAGTCCCCCGCCTCACCACCCTCTCTTCCTTCGCCTACAGTCGCATTCCAATCCCCCATCACTATCAAATGTTTCCCTTCAAGAACACACGCGATTATATCTTCTAGCTCATCGTACATCCTATCGACTTCTTCCTCCTTGTGGTTGTTCGGTGGCAGGTATACCTGAACAATGATCTTGTTCGTCGGCTCTTCTTTAATCTCTACGAGTCAAATTCTATCAGTTGCTTGCTCTATATTGACTACGCTTCTTCCTATCCCCTTATTTAATATTACGGCAATCTCTCGTTGGCTCTCGTTCTGCCACTGTGTATCAATCAATAATTGTGACTCCAGTAATCCCCGCTTTCCTTCCATCCTACCTCGCAGAGACATAAAACATCTATTTTACCTCTTTCCATCTCTCCCTTAATATTTTCTATTTTGCCTGTCCTCTACATTGTCCTGACGTTCCATGTTCCCATGTTATTTCTCCCCTGCAAGGGTTTCGTGGGATGACGACCGCGGAAGCCTTGCCTCCCCCGCTTCCGGGCATGACACACGGCCGCTTGGGCCGAGTCCCGTTGTTGCCAGGACTCATATTGTCTATAGTGGCTATCATTACATTCTTGGGAATGATAATTGAGGTGGTTTCCCGTTGCCTTTCTCAATAGTGTTTTTAACGTGACACCATCACTTAATGGCCGCCCCACTGGGGTCAGGCGCCTTTGGAGCCGCCTCACTGAGGAACAGACGCTGCGTGGACTACCTTTCGTCTGGCTCCTAATCTTCGACCTATCTGGCATAGGTGACGCTACCAGGAGCAATTATTATTACTCCCGCCACGACAAGGTTGTATTCCATGGGAGGGATATATATATATATATATATATATATATATATATATATATATATATATATATATATATGTATAAGATATGACTGGTCATATCTTATCTTCCGAAGAAGACGGAGCTCAAGTCCGTCGAAATTATCAAGATATTTTTGTGAGTGTTCTTTTTATGTGTTCTCGTGCTGTGTGTTACTGTCTAAGTGTTTTATATATATATATATATATATATATATATATATATATATATATATATATATATATATATATATATATATATATATATATTTATATATATATACATTCAAACATATAAATAGGTATAAGGAAAGGGGATAGGAAAACACATAAAAGGCCCGTGGTTCAAATCCCGGATAAGGAAATATTTTTACTTTCGTGATCTGCTCAAAAACCGCCTTCCCCACATGTCCCGTGTTCACCTTTTATGTGTTTTCCTATCCCCTTTCCTTATACCTATTTATATGTTTGAATGAATATTTGTGCGCCGTATGGCGGGATTTTCAAGTTTGAATATATATATATATATATTATTATTAGGTAATCTACCGGTTAAGGTAGGTTTTTGGATAGACACAACTATCAAATAAACATTTTGTGACTCCCCACTTAGCAAACTAATCTATATCAGGTCCCTCTTCATCTCGGTGTACTTCTTTCCTCCCTTCATCCCGTCCAACATCCCTATCCTGTTCCTACCCTTACCTCGCTTGCCCAACATTCTCCCCTCTATTACCCTCTTCAACATTCCACTACCGCTCAATACGCCTTTCATCCATTTTTCCTGCCTCCATAGGATTTCTCTCAACAAACCCCTCTCCTCACCCACCATTTCCAGTACTTCCTCATTTGTTTTCCTTTCGGTCCATTTCACCTTCTCCATTCTTCTCCACACCCACATTTCAAAAGCCTCCAATCTACGTCTATCCTCCTGCTTCAGCGACCACGTTTCCGCGCCGTACATAGCTACGCTCCATATCAGAGTTTTTACGAGTCTTGTCTTAACATCCCTACTCAACGTCCCCGTCATCAACTCCCTCCTCCTTGAGAAAGCCACCTTGCCTAGCGAAATTCTTCTCCTTACGTCCTTACCACTTTGACCGTATTGGTCCAAAACACTTCCGAGATATGTAAACTGCTCTACCTGCTCTATTCTTTCCCCGCCTATTTTAATATTTAGCTTAGCCTTTTTCTTTTGGAAAATCGCATAACCTTTGTTTTATTAATATTGATTCTCATCCCATATTTATCGCACTGAACCTCCAATTCACTCAACAATGCTTGCAACCCCTTGGCTGACTGAGCAACTAATGCTTGGTCATCAGCAAACCTAACCGATTTTACGAGTTCCCCTCCGACTTTTATTCCTACCTCCAGTTCTTCCCATGCCTCTTTAATCATTTCCTCTACATATGCTCTACGTTGAACAGTACCGGTGACAATGATGGGCAACCCTGCCTTACACCTCTTCCTAACACTGCCCATCCAGACTCTCGTTCCCCACTCGCACCTGAGCAGTCTGAGACATGTACAGGTTGCGGATCAGTCTCCTGTCCCTCCAATCCATTCCTATTTTCTGCAATACACGCATTAATTTTTCCCAATTCACTCTATCAAACGCTTTTTCGAATCTACAAAACAGGCAAAAACGTCCTGATTGTATTCTATATTCCTCTCGATTAGTGATCTCATTACTGCAATGGCATCACGCGTACCTCTTCCTTTCCTGAACCCAAACTGATCATCCCCTAAGTAATCATTTGCCTTACTCTCTATCCTTTTGTTGATGATCCTGAGAATAACTTTAGCTGCGTGGGATATCAACTTATTGTTCTGTAATCCTCACATGGCGAAGCCTTTGCCTTTTTTGTAATAGGAACTAACACCGATCTCACAAAATCTTCCGGCCAGATTCCTTCCTCATAGATACTACGAATCAGTCCATATATGGCCTTTTTCCCACCTTTCCCTAATCATTTCAACATTTCTACAGGAATATTGTCCACCCCCACAGCCTTATTTGCTTTCATCTCCTTTAATGCCCTTTCTATTTCATCGTCGAGTATGCCTGGACCTAAGCTATCTTCTTCTACGTCATGTTCCTTTTCTATGTCTAACCTTGTCGGCCTAAGTTCTTTACCATACAGTGTTTATATATATTCCTTCCATCTCTCTTGGATTTTTCCTTGGTTCAACTATTATCTTACCCCATTTATCTTTAACTGTTAGCACAGCTCTTGCCTTCTTACTTCTGGATAATAACTTAACCTTGCTGTATAGAGCACCAATTTCACCTTCTTCTGGTAAACTTTCCATATCCTCGCATTGCGTTTTCCACCATTCTTCTTTTGCTTTATTTGTGGCCCTTCTCAATTTATTGTTTAACTCTTTGTACTTCATTTTTCCTAACTCTGTGTTTACATTTTTCCATCTCCTTCTTTCATCCATCTTCGCAATCATCTCATCCGTTACCCATGGTTTCCTTATCCTTTTCCCGTTAACGGTTCCTATAGTGTCTTTAGCGGCTTCCAATATCCCTTTCTTGATACATTCCCATTTTTCTTCGATAGCACTCAGTTCTTTACCGTCGTCCATCATTTTCTCTACAGCCTCCTGATACTCCTTCCTCGTTATTCATTTTACTGCTTCTAAATTCCATTTTTTAACCCCGCCGCCCTTGGCCTTATCTTCTTGAAACGAACATTACATTTCATAACAACTAAATTATGGTCAGAGTCCGCATCCGCTCCTGGGAAACTGTGCGAATTTATCACACTGTTCCTAACCCTGTGCCTAACCATAATATAATCTAACTCGTACCTTTCTGAGTCCACCTGGCATTTTCCATGTATACCTACGCCTTTTGTGGTGTCTAGACCATGTGTTAGTGATGACTAACCCCTGTCTCCTGCAGAATTCAATTGCTTTCTCCCCGCGTTCATTCCTCGTGCCTAACCCATAGTCCCCACCTCACCACCATCTCTCCCTTCGCCTACCGTCGCATCCAATCCCCATCACTATCAAATGTTTCCCTGCAGGAACACTCGCGATAATATCCGCTAACTCATCATACATCCTATCGACTTCTTCCTCCTTGTGGTTGCTCGGTGGCATGTATACCTGAATAATGACCAAGTTCGTCGGCTCTGCTTTAATCTCTACGAGTAAAATTCTATCTGTCGCTTGCTCTATGTTGACTACGCTTCTTCCTACCCCTTTATTTAAAATTACGGCAACCCCTCGTTGGCTCTCATCCCCGCCGCTGTATATTACTCTATAATTGTCACTCCAGTAATCCCCGCTATCCTTCCATCTCACCTCGCAGAGGCCTAAAACATCTCTGTTACCTCTTTCCATCGCTCGCTTAATATTTCTATTTTGCCTCTCCTCAACATTGTCCTGACGTTCCAGGTTCCTATTCTAACTACTTTCGCCTTCTTCTGAGTCTTCTGTCCCGCTGAAGTTATTTCTTCCCTGCAAGGGTTTCGTGGATGACGACCGCGGAAGCCTTGCCTCTCCGCTGCCGGGCACGACACACGGCCTCTTGGGCCGTGTCCCGTAGTTGCCAGGACTCATATTATCTATAGTGCCCATCATAATATTCTTGGGAATCATAATTGAGGTGGTTTCCCGTTGCCTTCCTCAATAGTGTTTTTAACGTGACACCATCACTTAATGGCCGCCCCACTGGGGTCAGACGCTGCGTGGACTACCTTTCGTCTGGCTCCTAACCTTCGACCTATCTGGCATGGGTGACCCTTCCAGGAGTAATTATTATTACTCCCGCCAGCACAGCTCTAGGGGTCATCGGAACACACAAGCCCTTCCACCACGACAAGGTTGTAGTCCATGGGAGGGATATATATATATATATATATATATATATATATATATATATATATATATAATATTCACTGATAGTCATAACAAACACAGAAACCAAAACACAAAAGAGGAAAAACTCACTGGTTCTCGAATTTTCGGTGGTCCAACCACCTTTCTCAAGAGGAATTAGGAACAGAACTGTTGTTCTGTTCCTAAAGAACAACAGTTCTGTTCCTAATTCCTCTTGAGAAAGGTGGTTGGACCACCGAAAATTCGAGAACCAGTGAGTTTTTCCTCTTTTGTGTTTTGGTTTCTGTGTTTGTTATGACTATCAGTGAATACATTACACGTTTGTGGGTTTTCCAAAAAATTTGTATATATATATATATATATATATATATATATATATATATATATATATATATATATATATATATATATTCATATATATATACATAAATAAGGAAATATTTTTACATTCGTGATCTGCTCAAAAACCGATTTCCCCACATGTCCTGTGTTCGCCTTTTATGTGTTTTCCTATCCCCTTTCCTTATACCTATTTCTGTTTGAATGAATATTTGTGCGCCGTAGAGCGGGATTTTCAAGTTTGAATATATACATAAATATATATATTTGTATATGTGGAGGTTTATGACCAAATGCTAAAAAAATACTTGAGGATTTTCGAATTAATACTTCACAAATTGCAAGAAACTGAGGGAGATGGCTCAACAGTAAGCTTTAACGGAGTCATCTGCTTATATGGATTTAAATGCAACATCCGGGTTTGTAATCATCATTCGCCTTAACCAGGCTTTAACCTGATGGACTGTGGCTCGTCGGAAACGACTTGGAATTCCTGTGACATTGTATTTGCGGTATTTCGTCTAAACTTCTTGCTCCTTTAAAGCCCCCAAAATTTCAGAGCATGAGAGGACGCCTCCAAAGTGTCCCGCAACCAGCTCTATGGCTCGTTTGAGCTGGACGGTCTCAGTTTAACAGATAGTGCTCTGAAGGCAAAGGTGGTCTACGCGTAGCTCGGTCTGCGCATCCTTAGGAGTGACGACGCGTGGCGCAAGGCAGGCACTCGCGCGCGAAGAATGCCACCGGAGGGCATTTGAAGAAACCAAAAATGTCGCCCCACTCCTGCGAGATGGAGAAAACAATCAGGGTCAAATCCCTGTATCTCAGAACGCTTGCCGAGCAGGGAAAAAAGACATCGAAAAAAAAAGTTTTCTTGGAAAAACTGGGCGACCTGCAGGGCGAGCGATGAGGCACGTAGTCGAGTGCTCAACGTAATGGCGGACACGGCCATGACGAGGGAAGTGAGGCATCACCGGCGGTTAGCTGATTCGCCCCTTCGTCCGTCATGCGATCGAATAGACGTCGCTCATCTGATTCTTGGCTGCGGCGAAAAACTCAGAGAATGGGAAGCCCTGAAAAAGATATATAAAACCTGGGACGTGTTCGGCGGTGGTGCCATTACAGACATAAATCTGATATAAACCCTGAACTTTCGGCTTTTTGCGAGCTTCAAATTTCTAATAAGGTCTCACCCTAATCATGGAGTTCATATAATAAAGAAATGCGGATAAACATTCGGCAAAAGGTATGCAAGTATTGATGGAACGGATGTGGCTGCCCCCGATGCCGGACACACATCGCCCGAGGTTGAAGAGTTGTTTTGCAGAATGACTGTGATTGAAACTCATCGATAATCCCTACCATATATATTATGGTCCGTTGCTAATCCAAATTTTCTTCTATATCTTGTGCCTTCATTATATCCTTCCACAGTATGGCTTATGGTCACAATTGCATATGCATGTATATGAATGTATATGTATGTATGTGTGTTTATGCATATTTATGTGTATTTGTGTATGTATATGTATACATACATATATCTTTATATATTTAATCTGCAAGCAGACATAATATATGATGAAAACACTAGCTGTGTAGCATTCTCGACCGAATGAAATTAAATTGGATCATAGCTTAACTGGCCAAAGCACTCGACCGGACATCAAGGGAATCGAACCCAGGTTAAGGTGAATAATTTTTAAACTCTGAAATTGTTGCACTAAGACTTCACATTTCCAGAAAATGCCAAAAGTAAATGTGTACTTTCCGATGCGATGTGATCTAATTTTGGTGTTACACCGATAGTTAATCTATTAAATTCCGTGATCGGTCAGATTTGATCTTAAAGATACTGATGTATCGGTGAATATGGGGAGGATCGGAATGGTGTGGTGGCCAACATACTGACTTTCCACCAAGAGAGAACCCTGGCTGATTCCATTTAGGATATGAACCCTGATTCGTGTTCGAATCATCAATGGCATATGTTTTGCAGTGGTACCCCGATCTCTACTTGAGGTGCTTTGTGAAGAGCACTCTGAGTAAGTGCGACGCCTGTCGGATGGGAGGCTAGTTAAATTGGAGACCCCTTGGCACCTTTCGTTAAGGATAGGCTAATGACGACGCCGGGTTTCTTTCCGCCCTTTCTCCTATCCCATTCATCCCTAAATGGCACAAATTACCTTATCTACCTCTCGCCTCCCTCTACAAATGCTGAGTATAGGTCTAAGCATTCGGCAATTTATGACATATTTTTTTAAATTTTTACGCATTACAGTTTTTATAAATAACTCTTCGAACCCTTGCCAATAAATGACTATAGTTTGTTTGATTATGTTATATGTATATTATTCATTTATCCCAATAACGGATTAGTATGAACAATTTCTTGTCTATTAATGAAAAGAAATAAGTCAACCATTTATATAGATGTATTTGGGTAAAATGCATTTTCGTAATCAATATGGAAAACGTTTAGCTCAGGTAAATCATTATAATAATATATGCAAGTTAAAATAGCTGGAAATTTCGTTCATCACAATACTATTATAAATGTATTGATCAACAGACTTCAGTAATATCAGTATTAAAAAGAAGCAGAATGCTTAATATTTATAAAGATCGCTTCAGATATGCTCGTTAGACTATCTGCAATCTTTAAAAACTTATTTTTGAACTACATTTAGTACAAATAGTCATTCTCGACAACTGTTGGCCATATCTCTCTACTCGGACATGAAATTGAGATCGAAATCAGACAATTCTGCCAAGAGTTCATTGAAGCTCTTCTGCCAGATCCCCCCGTCAATTTTGCCCTTTGTTTCCGGGTCCGTGAGCCAATCTGAGATCAGCGGAAAAGAAGTGCGGTCAGCTTGCAACGGCTGGGTCAAAGGGGAAAACACTTTTTCGCCAGGTGGACCGAAGGAGGGCGCATGATCCTCTTGCGACATCATTTCATGCAGCCACCTGGCTGCTTCTTCGTCCTCGGAGACTCTCAGCGCCGCTGGCTACGAAAAGACAGCACAGGCGGCAACGTCAACATTTAGATAACTAAAACTTAGGGATATCCTTATTCCTGATATTACATAACTTCAACGAAAACATTTCGTCTTAGAGGCAAGCCTTAACTTTCGTGTATTCCCCAGCCAAATATTTGCTGGTCTAGATAAAATCATGCAACCTACCCTCCTAAAATTATAAATTATTCTAAAAGTTACATCTTATTTCAAACAAAAAGAATGATTTATATGTTGGAACAGATATTTACGCTACATTCACATAGTTTCTTATCACTTGTGTTGCTTTCTAATATACACGAGAAGATATTTTATGCCATCTTAATCACCGATTGAATTTAGATATAATTTTTTTCTAAACAATATCGATTGAGGCATTACATCAGCGTCCGGGATCATTCGATTTATGCTCATCCAATGATGGAATTTCAAATAAAAAAATAGAGAATAAAAGCAGCGCTACACTATTTTGGTATTTAATATTGGGAATATATTACAAAATGTCCTATTCTGAGCGTTGAATCTTAAGGAACCCCAGGCATATCACCGTAACTTGAAAAGATTCTGATACTGTGAAATTTGGCCAAATTATGATCATGCATATACCTTTTTCTCCGGCGTCGTTTTCAAGACCTTAGTCGTGTAGTATTTTGCCCTGCAGGTTTTCTTTCTCTTCTCCGGTGAAGTTTTCTTCAAGATGCCCATCATAGTTCTCGAAGAATCATTGAGTAAGCGAATCATTGCTTTAACCGGTGGGAGGTCGTCCTGCAACTGAAAGTCGGATTGCTTCCGTCGGTGTGACACCATTGTACTTCTGTGTCCTCCCATACGGATGTCTCTCTTCAGAAATGTAAATTTTGCCATGAAATGGAAGGAGAACATTCAATTACCTTATTTCTTTTTCAGTGCAGAAATATTTCGCAATCCAAAGCATTGACTCATACATTTCACGTCTCGTTGTAAATGACGCTTGAATTGTAGTACTTCGGAATTCAGCGTGTTTCAACGATCATAATACGTAAGGTAGGAGTTAGTCGTATTATGATCGATGTGTTTTTTTCATCTGAAGCAGGGAAGAAGGTTGTTTACGTAAACAGATATGATTGTCGCTTTATATACAAACATAACCCTAGCAACGAATAGGATTTATTTGAATTATTTTACGTAAGTTTATTTTCAATATTCTTTTTGAAGCAGACTTTAATTATTAAACTTTCCTAACGTGATTAGGAAATTTATTTATCAAAACGGGAGCCGAAATTTCTGTAGCATTTTACATGCGCTCGTGTTTTACTTTCATCTTTTAGTCCGCTAAACTAGGATGGATTCAAAAATTGTAGCATGGTAAGCACTTTCACCTTTGTGCCTTTCACTCATTTGCTCATAGCATAGCAAAAATGTTCTAATAGGTTACCAGCTTATTGTGTGGCAATGTATTCTTATTATAACCCAGATATAACGGTGGCATTTATAAAAGTTCTGTATTTCACTTGTATTATTAACCCAAATCCGTTTTTTATCGTTAATTGAGGTGGCAATGGTAAATCAGCAATCAAATTAAAAGTATAGTAGATAATTCTTAAAGTCCTTTCAATCCCACATTATTGAATTGTCATTCTACGTGAAGCATTTTTGATTAAATATTTAATAGTGAGTGGCAATGAGAAAATCAAAATTTTCACGCGCATGAAATAGTAACTGAAGTTGACACTTTTCTTAATAACATATGAAGTATTTTGATTCTATGCATTATTTCTGTGTGTGGTAGATTTTCTGCTTTTATCCATGGTTGCTTATGTGATCTAATCCTCATCGCTATCAACTTTGGGGTATGTTTAAAATTGAATATCTCTCAATACCCCCGTTAAATTTACTAAATCCCTCTAATTTTTACGGTATTTCCAGCAAAATCGATAGTGAAAATAAATTTAATCTTTTATATGCATAAAAATGAAAATCCGACACAAAATTTCTATTACATGATACCAAAGGGAAAACCAATCCTCAAAACAGTTAATCTGAGATAAGTTCTCTTTCCATGCACATTGTAGTAACCTTTCACCACCGTTCCCTCGTTCCATATGATTTTCAGTTTTCATTTAGAGTTACACGCGTTTTGCCACCTTCAAAACCATAAGAAACTCTGAGGCTGTTTCCATAGTTGAGATTTGAAAACATCTTGTGCTAAGTCTTACGCGATGCATGAGATTGAAATACTAAAATGAGTAATGAATCTATGTATGGACATAAATAAACCACGAAAATTCAATTCAAACTGATATTTTCTTAAATATTTCGGTCAGGGAGGACTGAAAAAGAATCATGAATGTACATCAATGTATGGACATCAGTACACCATACTTGTTAAGTGGCACTTCTTTTTTCACCTCTGCCGCCATTTTTTACCTAAAGGCCATGTCATATTAAATAAAAACACTCAGCTAAAGTAAATCGAAGGAGGTCCAGTGTCACTCAGAGTTGAGCCTGGACCCTTACGATCAGTGTCCCAACGCTCTCTCTTCCCTCTAGGTGACCACACCTCTGCGCCCTTCCTACACCCTCGCTAAACTGTATCGTCAAAGTGTGGAAAAGAAGTCACCGTTATGATGGTCCTGTCGCGTGCTTGTTGTGGAGTAAGGGGCGTTTCTCCTGGGAGGTCGGAGTGGGTGTGACAAGCGCGCTTTGATGATTAACGCTGACGCTTCATTGAATAACGTGGAATTAATAAGTTCCCGAGAGGCGCCACATCGAGTTACGAGGGGACATGGAGAGTGATGGATGTGAAGCCTTGCGTGGATATCAAGTTCGCAATCGCTCTTCTTTTTTTTAAACCGCGATCAAGAACCCAAATCATGCCGTGAGTGATCGGTAAACAGATTAATCAAATCCTGACTGCCTTCTACGTCAATTGCCCTCCCCGACTCTAATTTAACTCTCTTGGAGACGGGACTCGGAGGGTATAAGCGGTGTGTTTGTGTGTGTGTTAGAAGAAATATATCCGAATAAACTCCAGCTGCTCTTCCGAGAGTTCTCTATATAAAGGAAAGGTAATTTGTGTCGATCAATGGCATTTACAGCTAGGCATAAGTGCAGCGTGCCTTACGTATGGCAAATTATCGACATAAATACCCCACGTTCCAGCAAAACGGTTTGTGGCAGGGGGTGCAAGCACCAGGTGGGAAGAGTAGCTGATAATGGAGGATATAGAACAGGAAGGAAACAAGGGAAAATATTGGCTAAATATTTCTCAAATAACCTCGCAATTTGTATAAATACTGGGGGAAGACCAATTCGAGACAAGTGTTAACATGGACATGCAACCTATAGCCTTTGCCTCCAAAGGCACAGGTAGGGAATGTGTACATCGCAGCCGGCAGGCGTCCCCCCATAGAGAGAGACGAGGATGGAAGGAGAAACATGAAAACAAACAAAACAGGGTAAACAGTACTGTAAAGAGCACTACATTTTTTAATGGCAGTCCCATACAGTCATGCGGGAAGGGTTTTGACAGAGTTTCTCTCGTATATAATAAAGAGAATCTATATAATAAAGATATAGCGAATATTTTTTATACAATTTTGTCACAACGGGGTTACATCCCAGCTCGTGTATAAAATTTGCATTATTTTAATTCACCATCATATCTTCATGGTGCTAAAGTACCTAATATCAAAATTGGTTGGGCTCCTTCAAATTTGCAGTGTGCCGGGTGAATTCCCTGTCTTTCCCTATACATGATCAGCTCTTTCATATTTTAATGCAACAATTTCAGAGAGTAAAAATCATTGTAAATTGTTGCATTATAATGCACACATAGCGGGTGACTCCGTTAAAGTTACTGTTATAGTTTCTTGAAAAATATCTTTCATATTTTGTTCGTCCACTTGTTTTTCAGCATCTGCATCCGGTATGTTTTCTTGAAGAGTTCTGATTTGGCACGACTGCTTTTCCAGGGGTCTAAGTTACTGATCCATGGTGTGCCATATGTCACACAGGCTTTCACATTACACTTATTTGTCTGTGTACTTAAATTCTTTGGGCCTTGAAAATGCACTTTCATTTACCAACACCTGGTTTAATTTTGCTCCTCCCTGTTTGATACTCACGGTCCTTCTTTTGCATTCTTGGGGGGATATTATCCAAATAATTACTCTGCAGTTCTCAATATAACATATTTGTTGAATGTTGGATGCATCTCCAATTTTGTAGGGAATTTCTAAGGAAAAAAATTTTCATGGTTTGTTGAAATCATGGCACTTTATTAATAAAGTACATTTTAATTTTCCACATTATTTAATAATAATATGAGGTAACACTGGCTGTCTGGAGTAAAATCATTCCACTTTAATTATCCCAGAAATGACTACCCTTTGGAAGGCTTTACCTATGCAAATAAGATCCAGGGGTGATATGTGACCTAATATTCTGGGAAAAAAGGGAATTTTATGTGCCATCAAATAGAGTGAATTCATTTTGATTAATTTTAAAATTATATTCAGTTGCAGTTTAGTTAATTCATAATAGTTTACATTTAATTTCATTAGTCTGAGCAAGATCTGTCATTTAGGAAACTGATAGTACAATGGAAACATGTGAACATGCAGAACCATCAATAATATATAGAGTCCAATTTAGAATTATGAAATAAAAAAGGAGCCTTGCTTTTGATTTTAATAAAGAGATAGTAAGCTAATTCACCTGTGATACCTACTCCTGCCACCAAGTGCAGATATTTTTATTTAGTGAAAGAGATGATAAGCCAGCCATAAACTTTTCAAGTTGGCAGAAATATGTCAATGTGGTACTCCATTTAATAAGTTGCCTGATGCACACTTTCTGGAAAGAAGGATCTAAGTACATCTCCATTTTTTGTTATAGTGGAACTTAGCTTAATGATCACCTTGCATTTGAAGCAAACAATATTGTAAAAAAATTGCTCTTAATTAGCGATATTTTGCATGAGTAACCAGGAGTGGGAAAGTCCCAGATTATGCATCTGTTGCATCAGTCTATGTTTAGCACTCATTCCACTGGCGTATTAGTGTTGCTTGTGATCATACATTTTTCCAAACTTATGTTCATACATGTTATTTGTAATTTTTATGTGCGAAGTTCAATAACCCTTGCAAAAATGCCTCCAAAAAAAGACCAGTAAGAAGATAGCCATAAGAGAGTAAAAATAACTGTAAATGAAAGGTAAAGTCATTAAAAGGGAGAACAAGGTGCGAACGTGGCTTATCTAGCAGACACACAAAAAATAAGTCCACAACAACAATTTGAATTTTCTTCAGAAATAAGGGTAACGTTAAGGGAATTGATTCTTCCAACGGTTTGGCAAGAATATATAATCAATTGCAATGCAACACTGTTATTGAGAATACCATTTGTGAGAAGGGGAAAGTGTTTTTGCTGGTCTCGTTAAGATGTCAGGATGATCAACTTCTAGAGAAGTATTTGCTGGAAGGCATTCATGATCTGAGAAGTTTAAATGGGGAGCTGGCATCTGCATTATGAGGCATGGTGAAGCAACAAGCTCTGACTCAAAGGAAGCAAAGAACTTCTTCTGTAACTTCAAGATATAGATTCTGAGGTTTACACTCCTTTTACCTCAGTATTCAGTCCTTCTGTGAAAAAATGTTTGCTTGAGATGAATCTGTCACGTTATTTCTTGTTTGTCATGAACAACAGTCCTGTTCATCCTCCTGGGCTTCAAGATGGCCTTCTTGAAGTTTTTAACTCAATCAAGATTTTTTCTGTCTCCCAATATCACTTCATTGGCTTAGCCCATGGGGCAACACATTATTTCTAGCTTTTAAAAACTCTACACCTAAGTATTCTTCAAGCATTGTTATGAGGGCAATGAAGGGGTGAACTCTTTTGAACATGTTTAATACACAAAAATATGAAATATTGAAAATAGATAAAATATTGAGAGTCTTGAAAATATCACTTCCAACATGATTGACTGCCTAAAGATGATGAATGGATTAACCAAGAGAGCATTGTTGAATGTGACTTTGAGGGGTTTGAGATAACATATGTAGCCAGAAATCCATGAGATCATGTCTTTGGCCAAGGTTATGAGACTGGAGTTGGATAACAATGATATCGATGAGTTTGTGTAAGAGCCTGTGCTGGCCACCAAAGAGCTTCAGGAATTATATTGTGTTTCACTGGAACAAGGTGTGGGGGATAGTCTGCCGGAGGAGGAGGAGAAGAAAACAGTGAAGCAACAACATTCTGGTGCAAAAATTTAATGAATTGAAAAACTGTTTAATGGTATATTGAAAAGCATCACCCTAAATAAGGTGGTGGATATGTGCACCCCAATTTAATTTAACGATGGCAACAATGTTTCCCCATTTTGCCAAGTTTTAAAGCTCAGGTCAGGAAACCTTCTGAGATCCACCAACCCTTTGACACTCCGCCCTGACAAATTTCCACATATTTCCCCTACCTGCAATCGCTCCCGACGTAAAACATGTCTCCTAATCAGATCTGCTCCCCTCTCCCCACATCCCCTCATTGTCCCTCCACCCCGTTCCCACGCTAATTGCCTCTCAAAAAATATTATCTATCTTATGTCGTGCAAACAATGCACCTCATTCTACATAGGCGAATGCATTACTCCCTTATCCATCCGAATGAACAATCACCGCTACTTATGTAATTCTGCTTCACTCTCTTCTCTTCCTATCCCTTTACATGCAAGTTCACACAACCTATCATTTGACGAATGCTTTTCCCTAACACTTCTAGAATCCCTACCCGATTCAGCCACCAACATAGAGGTGAGAACTCGCGAATCTGCATACATCCTATATTTCCGATCCTTTAAAATTCCCACCCTTAACCGCCATCTCTAATTTCTTTCCCAACAGTCCCTAAACATTCCGCCCCCCCTCCCCTCCCCAGGCACTCTTCCCTCAAAACCTCTCAGACTGACCTGAAGAAGGCCTCGGAGTAGGCCGAAAGCTTAAATCATCTACAGTGTGAGTGTCCTTTTACGTGTTATCTGTTTTATTCTGTGGTCTATTGTGCCGTCCAAAAGTTATATATATATATATATATATATATATATATATATATATATATATATATATATATATATATATATATATATATATATATATATATATATATATAAACCATAAACACAGTAATCAACCCGAAGGTCAGTTTAGTAGGTGATGGTAGAGCTCACCCATGTACCAAGCCCAACGGCGTGTAAATATTCACACATCAGGGTAGGGGGGCCAGTTCCTTTCCCTGTGCCGGTTATGGTTTCCCAGGAAGATCTGGTACCCGAAAAATCAACTAGCTTGGGTGGAGCTGCAGGTGCCCAAAGTGCCTTGTCCGGGAATCGAACCCGGGACCCTCCGGTCAGTAGTCCAATGCTATACCCACTAGACCACCGCGGCCCCCAACAACTTCCATATCATCCCCACCTTTTTTAAAATTCCCGCGCCATACACTACCCCTCCAAACTCCTCACCTCGAATGCATTCCCCCCTTTTTTCCCCCCTTTTCCTTTCTTTTCCCCTCTTTTCCCCTCTTTTCCCCTTCTCCTTCCTACCACTGCTTTCGGGCCCTCCTCTGCCTCAGTTCTGTTCCTAATTCCTCTTGAGAAAGGTGGTTGGACCACCGAAAATTCGAGAACCAGTGAGTTTTTCCTCTTTTGTGTTTTGGTTTCTGTGTTTGTTATGACTTATCAGTGAATTTATATATATATATATATATATATAATACTTAGACAGTAACGAAAAGCACGAGAACACATAAAAAGAACACTCACAATACTATCTTAATAATTTCGACGGACTCGAGCTCCGTCTTCTTCGAAAGATAAGATATCCGAAGAAGACGGAGAGCTCGAGTCCGTCGAAATTATCAAGATATTATTGTGAGTGTTCATTTAATGTGTTCTCGTGCTGTGTGTTACTGTCTAAGTTTTTTATTCAACACTTCCGTGTTACTTCGAAGAAATCATCGATATATATATATATATATATATATATATATATATATATATATATATATATATATATATATATATATATATATATATATATATATATATATATATATATATATATATATATATATATAAGCTTCATAATGTTAGGCACGAAGAATGAACGCGGGGAGAAAACAATTGAATTCTGCAGGAGAAAGGGGTTAGTCATCACTAACACATGGTTTAGACACCACAAAAGGCGTAGGTATACATGGAAAATGCCAGGTAACTCAGAAAGGTATCAGTTAGATTATATTATGGTTAGGCACAGGTTTAGGAACAGTGTGACAAATTCGCACAGTTTCCCAGGAGCGGATGCGGACTCTGACCACAATTTAGTTGTTATGAAATGTAATGTTCGTTTCAAGAAGATAAGGCAAGGGCGGCGGGTTAGGAAATGGAATTTAGAAGCAGTAAATGGATTAACGAGGAAGGAGTATCTGCAGGCTGTAGAGAAAATGATGGATGACGGTAAAGAACTGAGTACTATCGAAGAAAAATGGGAATGTATCAAGAAAGGGATATTGGAAGCCGCTAAAGACACTATAGGAACCGTTAATGGGAAAAGGATAAGGAAACCATGGGTAACGGATGAGATGATTGCAAAGATGGATGAGAGAAGAAGATGGAAAAATGTAAACACAGAGTAAGGCAAAATGAAGTACAAAGAGTTAAACAATAAATTGAGAAGGGCTACAAATAAAGCAAAAGAAGAATGGTGGAAAACGCAATGCGAGGATATGGAAAGTTTACAGAAGAAGGGTGAAATTGGTGCTCTATACAGCAAGGTTATATTATTATCGGGAAGTAAGAAGGCAAGATCTGTGCTAACAATTAAAGATAAATGGGGTAAGATAATAGTTGAACCAGGAAAAATCCAAGAGAGATGGAAGGAATATATAGAAACACTGTATGGTAAAGAACTTAGGCCGACAAGGTTAGACATAGAAAAGGAACATGACGTAGAAGAAGATAGCTTAGGTCCAGGCATACTCGACGATGAAATAGAAAGGGCATTAAAGGAGATGAAAGCAAATAAGGCTGTGGGGGTGGACAATATTCCTGTAGAAATGTTGAAATGGTTAGGGAAAGGTGGGAAAAAGGCCATATATGGACTGATTCGTAGTATCTATGAGGAAGTAATCTGGCCGGAAGATTTTGTGAGATCGGTGTTAGTTCCTATTCCAAAAAAGGCAAAGGCTTCGTCATGTGAGGACTACAGAACAATAAGTTTGATATCCCACGCAGCTAAAGTTATTCTCAGGATCATCAACAAAAGATAGAGAGTAAGGCAAATGATTACTTAGGGGATGATCAGTTTGGGTTCAGGAAAGGAAGAGGTACGCGTGATGCCATTGCGGTAATGAGATCACTAGTCGAGAGGAATATAGAATACAATCAGGACGTTTTTGCCTGTTTAGTAGATTTCGAAAAAGCGTTTGATAGAGTGAATTGGGAAAAATTAATGCGTGTATTGCAGAAAATAGGAATGGATTGGAGGGACAGGAGACTGATCCGCAACCTGTACATGTCTCAGACTGCTCAGGTGCGAGTGGGGAACGGAGAGTCCGGATGGGCAGTGTTAGGAAGAGGTGTAAGGCAGGGTTGCCCATTGTCACTGGTACTGTTCAACGTATATGTAGAGGAAATGATTAAAGAGGCATGGGAAGAACTGGAGGTAGGAATGAAAGTTGGAGGGGAATTCGTAAAATCGGTTAGGTTTGCTGATGACCAAGCATTAATTGCTCAGTCAGCCAAGGGGTTGCAAGCATTGTTGAGTGAATTGGAGGTTCAGTGCGATAAATATGGGATGAGAATAAATATTAATAAAACAAAGGTTATGCGATTTTCCAGAAAGAAAAAGCCTAAGCTAAATATTAAAATAGGCGGGGAAAAAATAGAGCAGGTAGAACAGTTTACATATCTCGGAATTGTTTTGGACCAACACGGTCAAAGTGGTAGGGACGTAAGGAGAAGAATTGCGCAAGGCAAGGAGGCTTTCTCAAGGAGGAGGGAGTTGATGACGGGGACGTTGAGTAGGGATGTTAAGACAAGACTCGTAAAAACTCTGACATGGAGCGTAGCTATGTACGGCGCGGAAACGTGGTCGCTGAAGCAGGAGGATAGACGTAGATTGGAGGCTTTTGAAATGTGGGTGTGGAGAAGAATGGAGAAGGTGAAATGGACCGAAAGGAAAACAAATGAGGAGGTTTAACTAGGGATGGTGGGTGAGGAGAGGGGTTTGTTGAGAGAAATCCTATGGAGGCAGGAAAAATGGATGAAAGGCGTATTGAGCGGTAGTGAAATGTTAAAGAGGGTAATAGAGGGGAGAATGTTGGGCAAGCAAGGTAAGGGTAGGAACAGGATAGGGATGTTGGACGGGATGAAGGGAGGAAAGAAGTATACCGAGATGAAGAGGGACCTGATATAGATTATTTTGCCAGGTGGGGAGTCACAAAATGTTTATTTGATAGTTGTGTCCATCCAAAAACCTACCTTAACCGGTAGATTAACTAATAATAATAATAAAGCTTCATAATCATCTTCTTTTAAGCCTCCCCATGAACTATAATTGGTATTGTGGTTGAAGGACCTGTGCATTCTTATTACCCCTAGAGCTGTAACATTTTAATGAATTGTCACAGTGCATATATTTAAATCTATTTTTTCAAAACTTTTCTTTACATACAAACCATGTAATAAAAAGGAATCAACAAGTTATTTTAAATTAATTATCTTAAAAAAATAAATGCAATGTTTTCTTTCTGTGAAATCATCTTGAAAGTTTCCCTAATTATAAAGTGGAAATATCAGTGCTTTAATATGGAATATGTTCAAATTTTTTACCATGAATAACAAATAGTATTCCCACTTAAATGTTTCATTCAATGTAATTGGAATATGATTATGCATCGTCAAATAAAAATTACAATTTTTTCTATTAAATGGAAATGAGTCAATGTCAATATAATATATTTAAACCAAGGTTAGCTATATTATTTAGGACCAATTCATAGTATTAATTAAAGAATTAATTTGGTATTAAAAGAAGCCTGCACACGTACTTCTAAGGACCTACCATACCACTGAGTCTTTGAGTATGGGTAAAGCCACTGGCAAAAGTGTGTGAATGACTAAGGGATATACTTTGAAGAATTTTGAGGGATTTTAGCAAGATCTGAAATAAATCTACATTTCCAAAACTTTCCCTAAAATATTTTTTAACCAACCATGAAAATCCGTTTGAATTGTGGTAAATATGAACCAGATTTGGCTCATGTTGTTGCAACTGGAAAAAATATTTAAAAGTAATTAAATTAAAGTGGCTCCCCACTTGTTGTGATTTCACTAATATTTTTTAAATTTAATTTATACCATTATAATAGGCTTGGATTTTTTTTAATCCTCCTTGGGTAGTTCCAATGCATTGCACCTGTTCTTGTTTTAAGGGCCACATTCCATGTTAAGTAGAATGTTTTATGTATCAAATCCATTAGAAAAATTATTTTTACCTTAGAATTTGCTAGCCATAAAAGGAGATGGAATTTTTTATGTGACAGGAGCAATGGATATCAAGGGATGTTTTAACCTAAAAACTTACAAAACAATGCATGAATGAAAATTATTTAACATAATTAGGGTATGGACTTTATTGTCTAGGTTCCAGTTTTTATTCACACTTCTGATTCTCCAAGGGCAAATGACTGCAGCGATAATTATTGCCATTAAGAATTTATGAAAATCTATTTAATCATTTTAGGAATAATAAATTTAATGATAGCCTGAGAAAAATATCATACCAGAAAACTTGAATTTTTCATTATTAAGGCTGTTTCCATAAATTTTTTAGATCAACTTGAAAAAATACAATTAACTTAATATTTTTACTTGTGGGTATTGAAGAATATGAATTAAAAAAGATGGTGAAAGTGCAGGTATTCATTTAAGCATGGACTAATATAAATCAAATACCCTGATGAAAAAAATGAATTACTCTGAGAAAACATTGAGTAATTCTTAGGCATGCCCACGATCCTAAAAAAGTATCTTCCTGCAATGTGTTCATTTTTCAAAAGATATCATTTTTAAAATCATGACCAAACTTGAAATTACTAAGTGAACTAAAATTAGTTTGGAGGACTTTAAAATCAAAAAATTTTGATCATCAAATATAGGCCATCATTGAAATCCCATTATGTGATGTAGGAAGGTAAGATTTCATGTAAACTTAAAATGTGTATACCTACAGTCATGAAACAATGGGAAACAAAAGAGCTAAAATTTTATATCTGATTGGAACTTGGTTTGTTTAAGGGGGGTAGGTTAAAACAAAGTATGAACTTGAAAATGGGTAATGCACACTTGGTCACTTGGGTGTGTTTGGGAAACAATGACCCATAGGTACCTCAATGATATACAAACAATGCAGGAATTAATAAGGAAACAGACTTCCAATCACTCAATCACCAAGGATAAACAGTCACTCTCATCAATTGTATTGATACACAAGAATGGTTGTCCATTCTATATTATTTAATTCATTTGTGTCAATGACAGGTCACTGGAATATGAGGAATCCTAGCAAACCCTGAACAAGTGAGTGAGTATGATTCACAAAGGTCTAACACACCTGGGTAATTGAGTGATTGTGAATTGGAACTTGAGTCTCTCTTTTTGATTTTTTAATTTAATTTTGTTTTTAATAATTTTTATTCCTGTGTGAGATAAACGGGTCCCTGCATTAGGAGATATCCTTGCAAACCCGGAGCGTGTGCGTGTGAATGCGACGCACAAGAGTGACTGTTATTACTTTACACACCCTAGTGATCGAGTAGGTCTGTTTCCATATTTATTTTGGCATTGTATGTATAGGATAGAGGTACACATGAGTGACTCTTTCTTAAGCACTCCCAAGTGACGGAGTGGTTGAGTGGCTGTGTGTGTTTTCCATTTTCCTCCAACATGTCACCTTGTTTTTATCTCCCCTTTTAGGCAAACCCAGTGCCAATTAAGTTTTAAGCTTTAAGCGTTGTAAGCTTTAAGGAATTTAATTCATTTTAACCTCCTGACACCTATCTATGAGCCACAACCTTGATGCTGAGGAAGGATTTGTGTGTTCTGATGACACCTAGGGCTATGTTGATTGGAGAAATGATAATTGCTCCTGTTAGGGTCACCATGGTTAATAGATCACATGGTAGGAACCAGATGAAAGGTCACTTCTGCACTATCTATTCCTTTGTGAGGTAACTGCTTTAGTTTCTGATCCCAGCTCGACCCAGTCAAGTAATGGGATCATGTTAAAAATTTGGACATCTCAACTACACAACAATTAATTACCACAGGAACAAAATGGGCACACTGATGAA
This sequence comes from Hetaerina titia, assembly GCA_037158775.1. Classification (NCBI taxonomy): domain Eukaryota; kingdom Metazoa; phylum Arthropoda; class Insecta; order Odonata; family Calopterygidae; genus Hetaerina; species Hetaerina titia. The sequence continues at coordinate 7,118,136 of CM073777.1, forward strand.
AATGAGTCCTGGCAAATGATGAATTTGGACATGCACAGTATCCAGTCACAGAAAGTTCACAGCCTCCAAGGACATCATTATATGAAATACTCACCAACCCACCAACTTCCCCTTCTCCAACCTACTAGATTGGTGCTGCAACTCTTGACCCAGGATTACAAAAGCATCAGGATGCAAATTCTGTTATATATATATATATATGTATGTATGTATATATATATATATATATATATATATATATATATATATATATATATATATATATATATATATATATATATATATATATATATATATATATATATATATATATATATATATATATATAACTTAGACAGTAACACACAGCACAAGAACACATAAAAAGAACACTCACAATAATATCTTGATAATTTCGACGGACTTGAGCTCCGTCTTCTTCGGAAGATAAGATATGACTAAGGAAAAGGGTATGCGGTGCAGAGAGAGTATGGGACGAGGGAGAGGGGAAAAAATAGCAGTGGGGGAGGGGTGAAGGAGGGGTATATGGAGGGGGAGAAAGCGGAGCGGGGAACAGGTGGTGGGAGAGGGGTGAAGGAGGAGGTTATGGAGGGGGAAAGGGGGGCCAGAGGGGAGCGGAGATGGAATAAGGAGGATGTGGAAATAGTAACAAGCGACACAGAATCTAACAATTCATCCACAGATACCACAACACCCATGAACAAGGCATCAACTCACCAAGTCATCATAAGGACTCGACAAGTCAAAACCCAGGACAAGGATGACAAAATGTATGCGGATGAATAAATTGTCCCACCACCTCGCAAGAAACAAATCCACCTCCATCCACCCCAGCCCAACCCCCCCATTTAGTGAACGACATTGAGACCCGGATGTTGATAGGCTTTACACAGCCATATAAATGCCAATTCCATTGTTTTTAATTTTATAGGGTTATCGGATGGGGGAAGGGATGCTAGCACGGAAACATTGTAGCAGTGGTTGAAGGGGGTGTTGTGGTGGGAGGCATGCTTTGCGATGGGAAGACCCGTGGACGGGGAAGAGGGATTACATGAGGCGCGATGATTGTTCACCCTGAGGTTCAGGAGTGTAGAGCACTGGCCAATATAAAATGCCGGGCAGGGTTTGCAAGTCAGAAGATAGATTACATTCTTAGATGTGCATGAGGAGTGGGGGAAGGGCGGGAGAGAGTTAAAAGGTGTGATGGAGAGGGGTGGAGTGGTGAAAATAGGACAAGTTTTGCATTTTGCTCGCAAGCACGGAGTGAGTGTGATTCTGGGGATGGGAGGGGATTTGGAAAGAGGCTTGGAGGATTTCAGGAGATCTGATAGGTTGGCGAGCCATTTGAAGGTAACAGAAGGGCATTTAGGAAGAAGGTTGGACGGAACGTTGTGATTTTTGAGGATGGGGTACATGTCTTTGAGGATGAATTTAAGGGACTGGATGCCAGGGAAGTAGGTGGTGCATATTGAGAGAGGGTGGGAGTCTGTGGTTGAGGGAGGATTGGGGGTGTAGGATTGTTTTAGGATTTTTTTGTGAAGGGGAGAATCTGGGTATCCCCGTTGGAGAAGGGAATGGTGAAGGTTGTTGAGGTATTTGTTGAGGGATTCGAGATGTTTGCAAATGCGGTGCCCGCGGATAGAGAGGGAGTAAGAGAGAATGAAGGTATTGCTGTTTGTTAGTAGGTTTAGTATGTACGGAGGTTACAAATTTGTTGTTAGTTAGGGAAATATTTACATCAAGGACTCCGATCGTCGTCTTAGTGTTCGGATGATAGCAGAGCAGTGTAATATGCCAAAAAAAATAGTGCACGAGATTATAAATGAAACATTTCGAGCACGAGATCAAATAAACATTTTGTGACTCCCCACCTAGCAAACTAATCTATATCAGGTCCCTCTTCATCTCGGTGTACTTCTTTCCTCCCTTCATCCCGTCCAACATCCCTATCCTGTTCCTACCCTTACCTTGCTTGCCCAACATTCTCCCCTCTATTACCCTCTTCAACATTCCACTACCGCTCTATACGCCTTTCATCCATTTTTCCTGCCTCCATAGGATTTCTCTCAACAAACCCCTCTCCCCCCCACCATTTCTAGTACTTCCTCATTTGTTTTCCTTTTGGTCCATTTCACCTTCTCCATTCTTCTCCACACCCACATTTCAAAAGCCTCCAATCTACGTCTATCCTCCTGCTTCAGCGGCCACGTTTCCGCGCCGTACATAGCTACGCTCCATATCAGAGTTTTTACGAGTCTTGTCTTAACATCCCTACTCAACGTCCCCGTCATCAACTCCCTCCTCCTTGAGAAAGCCTCCTTGCCTAGCGCAATTCTTCTCCTTACGTCCCTACCACTTTGACCGTATTGGTCCAAAACACTTCCGAGATATGTAACCTGTTCTACCTACTCTATTTTTTCCCCGCCTATTTTAATATTTAGCTTAGCCTTTTTCTTTCTGGAAAATCGCATAACCTTTGTTTTATTAATATTGATTCTCATCCCATATTTATCGCACTGAACCTAAAAATCACTCAACAATGCTTGCAACCCCTTGGCTGACTGAGCAACTAATGCTTGGTCATCAGCAAACCTAACCGATTTTACGAATTCCCCTCCGACTTTCATTCCTACCTCCAGTTCTTCCCATGCCTCTTTTATCATTTCCTCTACATACACGTTGGACAGTATCGGTGACAATATATATATATATATATATATACATATTGAACAGTACCGGTGACAATGGGCAACCCTGCCTTACACCTCTTCCCAACACTGCCCATCCGGACTCTCCGTTCCCCACTCGTACCTGAGCAGTCTGGGACATGTACAGGTTGCGGATCAGTCTCCTGTCCCTCCAATCTATTCCTATTTTCTGCAATACACGCATTAATTTTTCCCAATTCACTCTATCAAACGCTTTTTCGAAATCTACAAAACAGGCAAAAACGTCCTGATTGTATTCTATATTCCTCTCGACTAGTGATCTCATTACTGCAATGGCATCACGCGTACCTCTTCCTTTCCTGAACCCAAACTGATCATCCCCTAAGTAATCATTTGCCTTACTCTCTATCTTTTGTTGATGATCCTGAGAATAACTTTAGCTGCGTGGGATATCAAACTTATTGTTCTGTAATCCTCACATGACGAAGCCTTTGCCTTTTTTGGAATAGGAACTAACACCGATCTCACAAAATCTTCCGACCAGATTCCTTCCTCATAGATACTACGAATCAGTCAATATATGGCCTTCTTCCCACCTTTCCCTAACCATTTCAACATTTCTACAGGAATATTGTCCACCCCCACAGTCTTAAGTGCTTTCATCTCCTTTAATGCCCTTTCTATTTCATCGTCGAGTATGCCTGGACCTGAGCTATCTTCTTCTACGTCATGTTCCTTTTCAATGTCTAACCTTGTCGGCCTAATTTCTTTACCATACAGTGTTTCTATATATTCCTTCCATCTCTCTTGGATGTTTCCTGGTTCAACTATTATCTTACCACACTTATCTTTAGCACAGATCTTGTCTTCTTACTTCCCGATAATAACTTAACCTTGCTGTATAGAGCACCAATTTCACCCTTCTTCTGTAAACTTTCCATATCCTCGCATTGCGTTTTCCACCATTCTTCTTTTGCTTTATTTTTGGCCCTTCTCAATTTATTGTTTAACTCTTTGTACTTCATTTTGCCTAACTCGGTGTTTACATTTTTCCATCTTTGCAATCATCTCATACGTTACCCATGGTTTCCTTATCCTTTTCCCGTTAACGGTTCCTATAGTGTCTTTAGCGGCTTCCAATATCCCTTTCTTGATACATTCCCATTTGTCCTCGATAGTACTCAGTTCTTTACCGTCATCAATCATTTTCTCTACAGCCGGCTGATACTCCTTCCTCGTTAATCCATTTACTGCTTCTAAATTCTATTTCCTAACCCGCGGCCCTTGCCTTATCTTCTTGAAACGAACATTACATTTCATAACAACTAAATTGTGGTCAGAGTCCGCATCCGCTCCTGGGAAAATCTGCGAATTTATCACACTGTTGCTAAACCTGTGCCTAACCATAATATAATCTAACTGATACCTTTCTGAGTCACCTGGCATTTTCCATGTATACCTACGCCTTTTGTGGTGTCTAAACCATGTGTTAGTGATGACTAACCCCTGTCTCCTGCAGAATTCAATTGCTTTCTCCCCGCGTTCATTCCTCGTGCCTAACCCATAGTCCTCAACCTCACCACCATCTCTTCCTTCGCCTACCGTCGCATTCCAATCCCCCATCACTATCAAATGTTTCCCTGCAGGAACACTCGCGATGATATCCTCTAACTCATCATACATCCTATCGACTTCTTCCTCCTTGTGGTTGCTCGGTGGCATGTATACCTGAACAATGGCCAAGTTCGTCGGCTCTGCTTTAATCTCTACGAGTAAAATTCTATCTGTCGCTTGCTCTATTTTGACTACGCTTCTTCCTACCCCTTTATTTAAAATTACGGCAACCCCTCGTTGGCTCTCGTCCCCGCCGCTGTATATCACTCTAGAATTGTCTGAGTATATGTATATATATATATATATATATATATATATATATATATATATATATATATATATATATATATATACATTCAAATACGACGTCCTGCCATACGGCGCACAAATATTTATTCAAACATAGAAATAGGTAGATGGAAGGGGATAGTAAAACACATAAAAGGCGAACACAGTACATATGGGGAAAGCGGTTTTTTGAGCAGATCACTACCATCTATGATACTATATGCTTTCTAACCAACTGTCCCCTCTTCTTGCGTGTATTGTCTATTTCTCCTTTGGTGGGTGGAACAGCTCCCTAATGCCTTCCTTTGGCAAATGATTCGGAGCACTTGGGCGTTTTAAAAACATCGCAGATCTCAGCGTAAATTAGGTTTATTTGGTGGTGTAATTGGTAGCACGTCCGCCCGGCAAGTGGAAGGTCCGGTGTTCAAATCCCGGCTAAGGAAATATTTTTACATTCGTTATCTGCTCCAAAAACCTCCTTCTCCATATGTCCGGTATTCGCCTTTTATGTGTATTTTTAGCCCCTTTCCTTATACCTATTTCTATGTCTGAATGAATATTTGTGCGCCGTATGGCGGGACGTCGTATTTGAATGTGTGTCTGTCCAATGTGGCTCATCTCTTCTTCTGGCTATGCGTGCCATGAAACGTACTCTTCCTATTCTCTATGATACTATATGCTTTCTAACCGACTGTCCCCTCTTCTTGTGTGTATTGTCTATTTCTCCTTTGGTGGGTGGAACAGCTCCCTAAAGCCTTCCTTTGACAAGTGATTCGGAGTACTTGGGCGTTTTAAAACATCGCAGATCTCAGTGTAAATTAGCTTTCCTTGGTGGTGTAATTGGGTATTGAGTTAGGTTTCAGGTAAGTCTCCACCATTTTCTGCCGCACAGCACCCTGTAAGTTAAGAAAGAACACCGTTGAATACTCATCCATGGCGGGTGACGGCGGCGTAGGAGACGCTGGGGAAGAGTGCCGGAGTGCAGCGGTGTCACTGAAACTCCAAACGAAGGGGGGGTTGGATAGAGAAGGAGGGTAGGGAAGTAAAAAGTTTACAATGTACTCATAGCTGGGAAGAAAAGAGAATTATATCTTTCGCTGTCAAACGTTGACTTGGAAGAGTGGTAGGTCTACGAGTGGGGAATTGGGAGGGACACAAAATTTCGTTGGCAAGTTCATCTTAGGAACGGACGCATTAAAAAATGTCCAACTGCTCCAAAGCATCGAGCTTTTGACCTTAATTTTCAAAATGAAGAATTTTAAATTTCATGAAGTCACTTTCGATTAAGTTCTCTGAAAAGAGGGATGTTATGTTCTTATTTTTTACACATGTTTGGTGTTCTTTAATTCATTCTTTAAATTTTCTTCCTGTTTACCCAATATACTTTGTGTTACATTCTGAGCACTTTAACTCATACTGTCCACTCCACTAGCTTTTGGGGACTTTTGGGCGATTGACACCGAAAGTTATAATTCTCTTTTCTTCCCAGCTACATTGTAACCTTTTTACCCCTCCACCCGCCATCTCTGATCAACCCCCCCCTCCCCTGATCATAAGGTATAGGTATTGAAAAAGGACTCGAAGAAATATACCTAGATTCAGACAACACTTGTTTTATGAAATCTGCCACTAAGCAGGGTTCCTTGATGAAGGGAAAATATGAAAACGTCACTTTATCTCAGGACTCATGAATAAGTATGAGTAAATTCCATGTGTCTTGGTACACTCTGTTAGAGGTAGAAAAGTGGGGATCGAAATGTTGCGGTACTAACGGCCAGTACGATTTCTTATCTTGAGGGCCTGGGTTCGAATCGACGGCAGATATTTTTCAATTGGTATCCCGAAACCTACTTGAGGTGAATTTCAAGAAACTGTAATAGTAACTTTAACGGAGTCACCCGCTATGTGTGCATTATAATGCAACCATTTCAGAGAGTAAAAATCATTCGCCTTGACCGGGATTCGAACCCGGATCCCTCGATATCCGGCAGAGTGCTTTAACCAATTAAGCTACCGAGACGTCCTCTTACACTCTGAAATTTTGGGGGCTTTAAAGGAACAATATGTAATGGCGAAATCACTCGGCCGGATATCGAGGGATCCGGGTTCGAATCCCGGTCAAGGCGAATGATTTTTACTCTCTGAAATTGCTACTTGAGGTGCTTTGTGGAGAGCTCTTTAAGCGTGTATACCGTCCGCGGGATGGGATGTTAAACTGCGGACCCTTTGGCGACTTTCGTTAAAGAGTAGACTAATGCCGACACCGGGGTTTTCTCCACCCTACCTTCTTTCTCACCCATCTCGAATTGCGCAAATGACTTAAGCTGTCCTCTAATAACTACTTCTTCGTAGAAGTTATCCTTTGAATGACTTATAAGCTTTCTTACACTGCCTTCTGGTGATGAAAACTATTTCTACGATGGTGTCCCTGATGTTATAGAAAAAGTCACACGGAGTTAGGGCTGGGCTATTGGGAGGATGAGGAACACATCTCAAAAATGATTTTTCAGAGATCATCAGCAACAGTATTAACTATGTGAGGTCGTGTATAATCTCGGCGCAGCATTCAACCTACTTGTCTGGTCTCTTGTGATTGATTTTGCATTGGGGAATCTTCAGCATGCCTCTCTAGTAAACTCCATTTGCAGTTTTGTTTGCCGATAGAACATCTGGAGAGAATGGTGGTGAGAGGTTGCGTTTGGATAACGGTCGGTGTGCGTCTTCTTTCTGTAGACAGCGTGTCCCAGCTTCCCACCACCCTTCTTTTTGACTAACACGTCCAGGAAAGGTAGTTGATAATCATAACTAAGGAAAGTAGATATTATCCACGATTAAATAGAGAAGCTATTGAGATCGCCAAAAACCCGGAGAATTCCAATAGAGATGAAGGCTACCATCTCTACAACGCGTGGAAGAGAGTTCTTCGGAAAAGGACCAATCAGCAAGCAGCACCTGGACGGGGCCACCTATACAAGGGCGGCCAAAATCCGAGTCCTACATCCTTGGCTCTGCTTTTCTTGCTCTGATCGATTCATCGACTTCGATTTTGATCGGCGACATCGACTCATCACCCGACTCAAGAGACTTTCCGAGAGAGACGTTCACTTTCGATAGTCTTGGACTCTGCGTGCGGCTCTGTCCAAAGCCGACGTACAGATGTCTACATGGGGAGTGGGCGAGGAGAAAACCACTTCCTTAACCCTCCGCGGTCTCTCTCCGCGCTACGAAGTGGAGGACCTCCTTGAGGACCTGAGGAACCTCGGAATCGACGCCCGCAGAGGACGCCAGCTAAAAGCCCAAGAAAAGCCAATCGGAGTGTTCGTGGTCGCTATCGCTACCTCATCCCAATGGAACACATCAGCCATCAAGGCACTGCGTAGCGTGGGAAACAGCATCGTCTCGGTGCGTTTATACGTTTACAGGGACCCCCAGCTGTGTCATCGATGCTCCCGCTTTGGACACGGGAGCTTCTTTTGTTCCGCAACCCCTCGCAGCCCGCACTGCTCCGGGAGTCACCCCCTCCAAGATTACCCGCGCACGGGAGAAGAAAAATGCCCCAGCTGCGACTGGGCGCACTCGGCATTCTCTCCCCAGTGCCCAATTTGGACCGCAGAGAATCAACGGAGAGCGGAAAAGCCATCCCGTAAGCACCGAGGTCGCAGAGAACGCGAGATGGGGACAACGTCAAACGCCACTCCAGTCAAACGGCCCACAGCTGCCAACGCCGCACCGCACCCCAGAAGGAACACTTGGCAAACAAACAACACGTTAACTGAGCCTGCGACCCAGAGCTTCCCCATCCGACCGTGTCTGGGAACAAATTTCCCTGAGCTACCGGCCTCCGCCGCTGGCACTAGTAAGTCGGCCGCATCTCTCCTCGTGCCCTTGAAGGAACGCCGGCGTCAGAAGAAGATTCCGACGGCCCCTCTGGGGTTAAATTGCGCATCAATTCCTCCGGCCCCAGAAAACGTGGGGACAGAGAACCCGCTCCTCAGCGTCCTCGGGACACTGACAACCATCTCTGCTGCCTTGCAGAGTCAACTGCAGATACTCTCGCCAACCTTCCAGCAGTTGCCAGCACTTTTGACTCCTCTCCATGGATAACACACCACCCAGACGCCGTGCCATAACCATCGCGTCATGGAACACAAGGGGCGCCATGGTGAGAAAAACACCGGAACTGCTCACATTTCTGTCTAGACAGAGATGCGAAGTGGCCCTGGTGCAGGATACTTTTTTAAATCCAAGGGTTCGCTGGAGGGTTCCGGGATATCAAATTTTCAGAGACGATCGAGTGCGCCAAGAAGGAGGGACCGCGATATTAGTCGCCGAGCATCGACGCGCACAGCGATGCCCAATGCCAACCTTCGCTTCGGCGGAAGCAACAGCCATCACCCTGCAGTGCACCGAGGGCCCACTTCGCCTATCCTCTATTTACATCGCGCCGGGGGCGGTGCTTCGCACCGAGGTACTCGCGGCGATATTCGTGGGATCCACTCCCACGATAGCCGCGGGGGACTTGAACGCGAAGCACCAAGACTGGCACTCCCGGGTCAACAACCCACGCGGCGAGCTTTTGAGGCATTGGACTTCCGCGGAGCGACTGGATGTCATCGGTCCACGCAAGCCGTCCCATTTCACTCCTAGTGGAGTGGGCGACGTGCTGGACATCGCAGTACACAAGGAGCTTCCGACGGCTCTCTCTGCGAGGGCGTTGAATGCCCTCGATAGTGATCATCTGCCGGTGCTATTCCACCGTGGACGACGACCGCTTAGAAAAAATCGTTAAAAACTACGACGCAGCTGACTGAGCTCTGTTCAGGAACCAGGTCACCGACCGAGTCGCGACCGCCCCTTCGCCCCCGGCTGTTGGCTCTCCCGGGGAGATCGACCGCCAGGTTGATTTCCTTACGGAGGCCATACAGTCGGCGATGACGGTCGCCATCCCCGAGCGCACAACTCGAAGATGGAACCACCTGGCGCTTCCGCGTTCGGTGCGGGACCTGATCCGGGAGAAAAATTGCCTACGACGCACCTTTCAACGCTCCCGTTGCCCGGTCATCAAATTCCATTTGAACGCGGTGCAGCGCCAAACCCGGGAGGCCATCGACAAATTCAGGACCACTAGCTGGGAAAAGAAGGTTTCCTCCCTCACGCCGGAGAACGGCTCTCTTTGGAGTTTCGCCAGACTCCTACGAGGCGAAACGAAAGAAGAGGCCCCACTGAGATCACCGGACAGAATCCTCAACACATCAGAGGAAAAATCGGAGGGAATGGCTAATCATCTAGAGGATGTGTTTTCACCCCTTGCTCCACCCCCAAACGAGAGTTCAGACCAGCCTGATCCGCTGCAGACAGCTGTACTGCTACCTGGACTGCCGCGTCTCGTCCGCGACCGCGAGGAACAGCCGCCACGGATAAAAGAAGAGGAGTTCAAAACGGCCATCAAGTCACTGCAGCCAAAGAAAGCGCCGGGACCCGATAGCATTACCAACATCGTAATCACGCAAATGCCGATTTCCCTCGCCTCGATGCTCTTATGCATATTCAACGCGTTTCTCGCCATCGGACATATTCCATCCCGATGGAAGGAGGCACGCGTTGTGTGCATCCCTAAGGCGGGGAAATCACGGGTCCCGGCAAACTTTCGCCCCTTATCGCTGCTCGACGGGTTGGGAAAACTGCTCGAGCGCATCCTTCCCCAGTACATCACCTCCATCAGCGAGGAACTTAACATCCTACCCAAGCACCAGTTCGGCTTCCGCAGCGAGCACTCAACGACGCACCAGGTCGCGCGCCTGCTGAACTTCGTCACTGAGGGCTTCAACCGGCGGCACACCACCGTCGGGGCCTTCTTTGACGTCAGCAAGGCGTTCGACCGGGTGTTGCATTGCCTTCTGTGGAAGCTGGACTGCTTCGGTTTCCCTCGCTGGTGGATGGCGGTCGCGGCATCCTGGCTGCGGGGACGGACGTTCCGGGTAAGCTGGGGACATATCATCTCCGAAAAGCGGCGCATCAGGGCGGGCGTTCCGCAAGGAAGCCTGCTCTCGCCGCTTCTTTTCAACATCTACTCGGTAGACATCCCTGCGGCCCCCGGAGCGAACGTCCTCGTCGCCACCTACGCAGATGATACCGCGATCCTGGCCAGATCAAAGCAACAACACCTCGCGGCGCGATACCTCCAGCGCGCGGTCGATGACCTCGTCGCTTGGTACACCCGGTGGAGGTTGGCAGTAAACGGGGACAAGACCCAGGCAATCGTCTTTACCAAGGTGCCGACGGAGCCCGGAGAAATCCTCGTCGGGGCGACGGAGGTGCCTTGGCAGGAGTCAGTATTGTACCTGGGAGTAGTCCTCGACCGGCGCTTATCCATGCGGGACCACACTAGGAGGATCCACGGGATCGCATCGACCAGGCGGCAGCAGCTAGGCCCAATCCTTGGGAACCACTGCCTATCGACGAGCACCAGACTGCGCCTATTCACCACGGTCCTGAGGCCCAGCCTCACATATGCCGCACCCGCTTGGTGCGGTATTATTACGGCGGAGGCAAAAAACATCATGCTTACCACAGACAGGAAGAACTTAAGGGCAACACTGCGTCTGGGGTGGACGCCATCGAACGCAGCCCTCCAGGAAATCACAAAAATTGCCGGCCTCCCAACGCTAGAGGAGGCTCTTCAGCGACAGACCGTTTCCTTTCGGCACAGCACAGCATCGTCCTCCCACCGTCCTCCCAATTCGTGGTGTCACGGATATTGTGGTTTTCCCGCGGGACAAACATCCCCGTCCGCGAGCCGGCACCGGCCTCGCGGAAGACCGGCCGCCTGCAAGGCGGAGAAAATGAAACGGCCATTTTGGAGCTCCTAGCTCCGAAATGGTACGTCTTTGCCGGGGATGACTCTAATCCCCCGGGATTGCGCCGAAGGAAACACCGCTGAAGAGCAGAGATGCTGGGCAGCGGGAAACGCCGGCCACTTATCTGGCCAGGCGTACTCACACACAGGCTCCCTCATCTTTTACCATTACAATTACAATTACCGACAGAAACAGACTCAGGAAACTTTATCAGAAAACTCGATCACCACACATTAAAACACAATACAATTCACTTCACACCATGGTAAAACGTGAGCTACAAAAACACAGAGATACACTATGGAATGGAAAATTAGCCACACTTAACAGCAACGATAGCTCCCTCTGGAAGATGGCCCGCTCCCTTAGAAACACTACAAAAGTTGCTCCCCCTCTCATCCTACAAGACAAAAAACTCACCACAGACAGTGACAGAAAGGAGGCTTTCCTTGGTCGAATGAAAGACGCCTTCTCGTTCACCACAACAAGATATTTAAATCCTGAAGCGGACACCATTGCGGCTTCCATTAAATATATACCTTCTCCGGAGCCGGTGACTTGCACCGTGAGCGAAATCCAGACTCTTATATCTACCTTTCCCAACAAATGCTCCTCAGGTCCTGATAATATCTCAATGAAAGCCCTTAAATTCATCCCACTTACTTGCCTATTATTTCTGACGGACATCTTCAATGCCTGCCTAGCTTCCTCCTACTTTCCTATATGCTGGAAGACCAGTAACGTCATTATGCTCCCCAAGCCAGCCAAGCCCCTATCTGATGCCTCCAGCTATCGACCGATCTCTCTTACCTGTGCCATCAGCAAACTATTTGAAAAAGTTATCCTAAAGCGCCTACAGCGGCTCCCATTCCCTCTATTCAGGCAGGAACAATTTGGCTTTTCGTCTCATACTTCAACAGTGCATCAAATAAACCGACTTACCGAATTAATTATATTCAGGTTCAATTGCAAAATGACAACCTCTGCGGTGTTCCTTGACATTAGTCAGGCCTTCGATAAGGTATGGCATCAAGGGCTAATTTCCAAACTAGTTTCCAAAGATATCCCTCCCTATCTTATAAAAATCATTCAGTCCTTCCTAAGTAACAGATCCTTCACCGTTCTGCATCATTCATATCTCTCCCAACCGTGCCCTCAGCAGACAGGTGTCTCTCAAGGGGCAGTACTTAGCCCATTATTGTTCAATATTTTTATAGATGACCTCCCTTCACACCCCCTAACGCACCTTTTCCTATACGCTGACGACACCACCATTGCAGCTCAAAGCTGGTGGCCATCTAAAACAGACGAAGCTCTGCAGGCCCACCTTCATCTAATTGGTGACTGGCTTGATGAATGGGGACTCTCAATCAACCCAGATAAATGCACAAAAGTCTGCTTCTCTCGCATCCCATCCAAAGTTACCCATACATACCTAACCCTCAACTTTCGCCTCATTTCCCAAAAGCCCATCGTTAAGTTCCAAGGTGTCACTCTTGACAAAAAATTAAAATTCACTCCGCTCATAGTCTCTAAACTACCTAAATTACGATCGCGCAACATTCTCTCTCCATCCTTTACTGTCCAGAACCTCCAAAACCTCTCTTAACTCAAAACTGGCAATACTGAATACTGTACTACTCCCGCAAATTCTTTACGCATGCCCCATATGGGCAGAGGTCCCGAACCACGCTATAACTAAAATCGAGGTATGGCTAAACAAGCTGGCTCGACTCATTGCAGGAGCACCATGGTTCATCCCGAATCGCAATATTCAATAAGAACTGAAAATCCATTCCGTCAGTGATTTGATACTAAAAGCACTTGTAAATTACCAAAAATCTCTGACCCTCTACAAAAATCCCTTAATCTCCTCCTTATGGTCTCCATCCCTTCCCCTTGGAAAAGCAAAATACCCTCAGCAGATCCTTCACTCCAATTCCAAGGTGCCCTCAAGAAAGAAATTTCCGAAATATGCGCAATCCACAGGGTTTCCCCCTGATCTAGATGAACCTCACCTACCCTTCCCACCTAACCAAAATCGTAGAAAAACTGGCCCAAGATCACCTGAACTCCCGCACCTCACTCCCCTTGACACAACCTGACACCATACAATATCAAACATATCTTAATAAAAAAATTAAAAATAAAAATATAAATATAAAAATATAAAATATATATATATATAAATTTCTAAAAAAAGTATACATATAAAATAATAATAAAAAAATAATTAAAAAAATATATTATTAAACAATCTCAATAATAAATTAACAGCGGACAACTAACACAACACTAACTCAAGTTAAAACAACATACTCCCACTGCCCATACAATTAACAAAGCACTCCATGCCTCCAGTGGAACATTGTTCCGAAGGAGAAGTATAGGTACACTACTTTTGGCTTGGCTAGTCCCTCATCTTCGACCTGACGACGCCGAATGCAACTTCGGCGAAACTGTTGTCGGCTTTAAACAACAACGCGCTGGAAACCCGAAAATGCAGAATTCAAGCTACCGCAGCGAAAATCTACGCAGCCATAATCAAAACTCTCTTACCACCTGTACAAAGAGATTTGCATCACGCATGATATGCTTTTCCTAAGCCTGTGTTGGTTACGGCTGAAACTTTCTATATTTTGGATAAGGGATAATAAATTGCTAGGATTAATATGTGTTGAAATTCTGCATCTTATCGAAGAGAAATAAATCGGCCTGTAATCACTCTCTATCCGTCCCGCCTTTGTCGAGTTGAGGATGGTTTGAGCCAGTTCCATTTTGAACCTACTTCTGTTGGATTAAAAAAGAAACGATTAAGATTATATTCATCATCATCATCAACAGTATTTAAATCCTAGTTATTAAAACCACAGGTATTGCAATTTTCCACTAGATATTTTATTTCGACACTACCGGTTTCGATGTTTTCACATCATCATCATCCACACCTGGTGATGATGTGAAAACATCGAAACCGGTAGTGTCGAAATAAAATATCTAGTGGAAAATTGCAATACCTGTGGTTTTAATATGTTACGCTTCCACCACATCACGCCTGAGACCTCATCATTCGTTTAAATCCTAGGATTGGTTTATTTCAGCCCTCCATTTGCCTCCATTTAATGTCAATTCCCTCAATCCCTGATGCCTTTTCTGTTTTACGTCCATCTTAATTTGTCCTATGTACATGTCTCTTGGTCTTCCTCGTGTGATCTTCCCTTCTATTTTTCCTTCTATTATATTCATAATCAATCCATTGTGCCTCAACGTGTGTCCAATCCACTTATTTATTCTTTTATCGTAGAGTTATCCATATGGTTCTATCCTCTTCTGCCCGTCTATTTACTTCCTCGTGCCTTACGATGCCTGTCCATTTAATCTTCAGCATTCTCCTCCAGCACCATGTTTCAAAGGCTTCCATTCTTCGCTGGTCCACTGTTCCAATGTACCAAATCTCGGAACCATAGAGCGCCGTGCTTCACACGAATGTCTTGACAAATTGTTTCCTTGTTTCCAGCCTTAGGTTCTTTGAGCATAGTAATTACCTCTTCTTTATTAATGCTAGCTTGGGCTGTTCTTCGCTTGATGTCGATCGAACTTCTTCCATCCCATGTTATGCTGCTGCCCAGGTAGATGAAGGATTCCACTTGTTCTAGTTTCACCCCTCGAATTGCCATATCTGCATTCAGCTTCTCTCATCCGCACACTAGGATTTTAGTTTTCTTCTTGTTGATGTTCATATTATATTCCCCCAGTTCTTGATTCATAGCACTTGCAGTTGCTTGCACGTCCTCTCGCGTTTCCGCCACTACTGCAATGCCATCTGTAAACCGGAGCAGGTTGATTTCTTCTCCATTTACCTTGACTCCTTTGATACCCAATTCTTGTGTTTCTTTTATTGCCTCTTCCAGGTATACGTTGAATATTGCTGGCGAGAGGTTGCATCCTTGGATTACTCCTTTGTTTATTTTGGCTTCTATTTTTCTCCAATTTCTCGTTTGCATTTTTGTAACCTGATTCTTGAATATGTTATGGATAATTCTTCTTTCATTGTAATCCAGTCCTAGCGCTTCTAGTATCTTGGACATCTTGTTCCATTCGACGTCGTCGAAGGCCTTCTTCATGTCCACGAATGCCACGTATAATGGCTTATTTACTTGTCTCATTTTTTTCCGCCAGAACTCTCAAACTGAGGATTGTCTCACTAGAACCTCGGTTTTTCCTGAACCCAAATTGGTTTTCTGAGAGGTTTCCTTCTATCCTTCCTTCTATTCTTCGGCTAATTATCCGAGTAAGGATTTTCGATGCTTGGGTCACCAGGCTCAATGTTCTGTGTTCTTCGCATTTATCTGTTTTCGGTTTCTTTGGTATTGCAATCATTATACTTTTCTCAAAGTCCTCTGGTATCTTCCCGCTGTCATAGCTATCTTTCATTAATCCAAATCCTTCGCTTTGACCCCGAGTGCCTTGATTATTTCTCCATTTATTTTGTCAACTCCTGGTGCCTTGTTGTTTCTCAGGTCTGCCACGGCTCGCTCGAATTCACTTCTTAGTATCTGAGGGCCCCGATCGTCTTTACTTATCATGCTTTCATCTTTAATTAAGCCATCTTCTAGTGGTTTGGGAGCTTGATAGAGTACTTCGATATATTCTTTCCATCTATTCCCAGTGTCGTCATCGTCTATTAGTATTTTTCCATTAGCGGCTCGGATGTTTTGCGATTTTGTTTTCCTTTCTCCGAATTGCCTCTTCACTAGTTTATAAGCCATCTCGCCATTTCCTTGTTTTTCATGTTGTCATTAATTTCCTCACAGCAACTTTCTATCCATTCTTCCTTTGCCTCCTTGCACTCTCGTATTATCTCGTTCCGCATCTGTTTATGGAGGCCATCTTCAATCTCATTTCTTGGATTCTTGTATTTTCTTCTTTCGCCTATGAGATCTCTTATTTGAGCTGTTATCCATGGATTCTTAGATATTTCCACCTTACTCACAAGGAGCTCCTCTGCAGCTTTGGTAATTATGTTCTTCCTTTCTTTCCATCGTTCGTCCGTGCTAGTATTTCTATTATTTCCTTCTATTTCTCTTTCGATGGCCGCGGTGAACTTCTCCCTTGCGCTCTTTTCTTCCAGTATCTTAGTGTTCCATCTGGGTCGTCGTGTCTCTTTCTTCATCTTATTGTATCGCAGTCGGCTGTCCACAATCACCAGGTTGTGATCGCTATTTACATCTGCGCCGGAGTAACTCTTACACTTCTTAACTTGGTTCTTAAATCTCTTCCTGACAAGGATATAGTCAATTTGATGTCGCATTTTGTCTCCAGGCATCTTCCATGTGTATCTTCTCCTCGGATGTTGATCGAAGATGGTGTTTACCACGACCATGTTTTTCTCGTTGCAGGATTCTATCAGTCTCTCCCGCGGCGTTTAGTTTTTGGTTTTCTTGGGAAAACGAAGATTATATTTAAGGTTATAAAAAATAAAAAATATTATTAGTATTTTAATTGTAATGTAGTGGGTGGTTCTTCCAAATCAGGGTTTTTATTTGTTCCCATATTCGGAGCTATTTTCTTATTCATTCATGGAAAAATAATGTCAATAATGTGCTGTTAAAAGTCTATAGGCAAGCAGATTCAAATTTCTAGTTAAGGAATGACATAAAGAAATCCAGGAAGCATAAATCAAAATATGTGAGGAGGGAAATGGCGATAAATAATTACAAGAAGCTATAAATGCCCAAAACAGTTACCTAATTATTTAAATGAGACAATATTTAGGTCCTTCAGAATAATTGTTTCTGGAAAATTTCTCGCGGCACGTGTGATATCCGCGAAGAAAATTGGGTTCGCTAAAAGAGTTTCCGTGTCCTATGGGGATATTAATGCTCATTCAGACACAGAGTATAGATAACCGATTTGATAACTATATCGAACAACGACTCTTGGCTTCCAATCTTTGCATTACAGGCCACCAACCAAATTTGGCAGACACCCATTAAGAAGTAAATTGGACTTATCTTCTTCAAATGACTATACTTAACCCTTCCGAAGTAATATTCCCTTCCTCCCGAAAACATTTTTTAGCCCTAGACGGTTCGCCCAAAATATATTCACATATATGGGAAATCGTTCCCAAACATAAATACGGTGAACACCGGCTCGAAAATCGAAGAAAATAAATTTTTATGAGCATTTTACGATAATAACCTCTACCTCCATGCATCATTCGGGAGTGTATAAGTAGGGTAGGTGCATACATGCCAGCGGATAGGAAGGGCAACTGTGTAGTCGAACCCAAAGGGACGCGACGGACGAATGGAGCAGAGCGGTTGAGGTTGCTGATTCCCGGTCTGTTGAAGAAGGCACCCATTGAGAATTAAGGTGCTTCACGGTAAAAAGTGAGCGAGCTGAAATCAAGCACGCATTTATTCCCACAGCATCCCAAGCCCGCGAAGATCCCACAGGTAGGATCGGGCATTTTGAGAAAGTAAAGAAAAGTTGTAGCCATCAAACATTTATACCATCCCCTTCGTAATGCATCAATATATCATTCATTCATGTAAAAAAACCGAATGAAACTTTGTCTTTACAGCACAGGACACGTAGCTGTAGAATAAGCGGAGGGAGGTGTGGAGGATAAAATTCCCTGGAGGAACCTACGGACTTGTCCGGGTAAGACGTCCATGGTGTTTTCACCGCGGGTTACGAAGTAGGCCGCAAAAGGGCCGCAAAACCCTATCCTAACGAAATGATCTTTGGGATGATGTGTGATGGCTTAAGTTGCGGCACAAAAGTGTGTGGCAGGAGGTGTACGGTCGCTAGTTAATCGAGTAATTCGAGCCAGGCATTTGATGGCAGTTGGCAAAGGTCGCTCTGTTGTAAGTTATAAAGCATTTACGCTTCAGCTGTGGTCTCGATTTTTGCGATAAAAATACAATATTTTAGGCTTCCAACCGCGACTTTTTTTTAAATTTTAGGCCCCTTTTCTTTAATCATTGTGGTTCTTCACGAAACTTCTTTTATCTGTATCAGTTCAGCTCCTTAAACAAGTTCTTTAGAGAATGATTCCAAAACCTCGACGTATATTCCATTTGAGGTCTTACCAACCAACTAATCCAAGTAAACTCAGACAGCTAAGTTTGGCACATGTAAGTTTTTAATATGACCCTAATTAAATTCCAATCATACTACATGGTCAAAAGTGCCAACTTCTGCCAGACACCTACCAATGGGTTCATGGGTACCAGGTATATGTACAAATATAATCAAATTAAAGCCCCTCAGCCCCTTACATTAATACTTTACCTGATGATATCTCGTACGTTTGCTTATTTTTCTGAATTTTCCGACTATTTACTCATTATTTAAAAATTCATTTAAATCTAACGGCTGAATGTGATATGAAATGGCCGAACAAATATCGCGAAACAGTTTTAACACGAGTGCTGAAATTATGCTTTCGTTTTAATATGTTAAAAATAAAGCAATACTTAGGTGTCACAGGATGAATATTTTGTATTAGACATAACTAAAGAGTTTCATAAACTCCAAGTCGTAATTATAATTACGTCCTCTTCTTTAAATTACCCTAGAGGTCAGTTTTGGTCACGCACACTTTTGAGTCTAAACTGAACAGCAGCGGAGTATGCGCAAAGGAGGATTTAATCGAGAATAAAAATATTCACTTTAGGGGAAAATTGCCATGAGTAAACATCGGCCTAAATTTTAGTTTGATCAAATTTAGTGTGCTAAAATAAAAAAATATGTAGTTCAGCATTGTAAGATTGGCTATAAGGATAAACACTCCTAATTACTAATTTAAAAGGCAAATCACAAGTAGATTATGAAATGAAAAAGGACCATCCCTCTAAGTGCACATAAGAAAGTTTTGTCACAATATTTTATCATTTATGCTCTAAAGACTTTATTGTGTGATGCGGATTCGGATATTTTAGCTAGTAGTGCTTATGGGAGGCGACCGACAACTAAGGTCATTTGTACTATTAGGGATGAATGGGAAAGGGTGAAGGGTGAAGATAAACCAGGCGACGGAAATACTCTTGTCGAAAGGCTTTAGGCTTAGTTTAACGTCTCATCTGACGGACGTTGTTGTACTCACTCAAAGTGCTCTCCACAAAGCACTTCAAGCAGGGTTTGGGATACCGCTGAAAAATATTCGTTGTCTCCAGGATTTGAACCCGGGCTCTTACGGTGAGAAGCTAATACGTTAGCCAGTGCAGGAATCCGAACCCCTCGGATATTATGAATTTCCTCAAATTTGAAGGACCTCCCTCCATTAGTAAGAATAAGAAAACTCCTTTCCTTTAAAGGCGAGGCACAGCACTGTACTGAAGGATGTCCAACACCGGATGCCTCTTGGCAGTTCTCTGCTGGCTGGCATGGGCGGCTGTTGTGGACGCCGAGGACAGCATCAACACCGTCACCATGGCACCTCTGGTCGGAAAAGGTAGAAGAGATTATTAGAGTGGTATAGGAATTCATCAGGGTGTTTGAAAACAATTACGACCGAATGCATGAGGAGATTCTTTCCTACAAGTCTGTTTTTCTTTCTCCTCCTTCGTTCATTCAGATGATTAAACAAGTAGCAAATGGTTTTAGGTTTTCTAAACATTGCGTGTGTCATATTTGCCTAATTGCTATATTGTGCATATGTGCAATATTTTGCAATTCAGCTTTGCATATCACTACCACATTGCAGAAGACAGCGTGGGATGCTAGCAAACTAATGCCAGAATTATTTACTTTCTAAAATATTATTCCTATTAAGTAATCTACCAGTTAAGGTAGGTATTTGGATGGACAGAACTATTAAATAAATATCTCGTCACTAAACATAATCCAGCACCTTATCCTACAACAAGCCCCTACTCTTTCTGAGTACTTCCTTCATTCCATCCAATGTCCCTATCATATTCTTGCCCTTTCCTCGTTTGCCTAACATTCTCCCCCCTACTACAGTTTTCAACATCCCACTGCCGATCAATGCGCCCTTGATGGATTTTTCTTGCCTCTCTATGATTTCTCCCCAGGGTCCCTTTTCCTCTCCCAACATACCTACCATTGCCTCGTTTGTTTTCCTCTCAGTCAATTTTACCTTCTCCACAACCACAGTTCAAAAGCTTCCAATCTACGTCTATCCTCCTGCTTCAGCGACCACGTTTCCACGCCGTACATAACTACGCTCCATATCAAAGTTTTCACGAGTCTTTTCTCAACATCCTTACTAAACGTCCCCGTCAATAACTCCCTCCTCCTTGTGAAAGCCTCTTTGCCTAGCGCGATTCTTCTTCTTACGTCCCTATTAATTTGACCATTTTGGTCCAAAACTCTTCCGATATACGTAAATTATCCCATCTTTAACACTTTGCCATTTATGGTTTTTGGTGAGCATGGGGACCCACCTCGCACATACCTTGCGATAATGGTCGTCCGTGACAGCCGCGATGAAGCTGGTAAATGGTAGTCTTACTGACATCAGGCATCCGTTCGCACAGATCGACAACAATTACACACCACACCAATTTTTAAGCATTTCTTTCTCCACTTTCGCGCTTGTTTCGTCCGAAACCGAGGGCCGACCGAAACGCTGTTCGTCATGGACATCTGTACGTGCGTCGTTGATCTCTCTGACACACTTTTGCACGTTTTTGACGCCCCCTACATTTTATCCCAGAGAATTCGCATAACTGAAGATGAATGTCAATTGGGTATAAGCCCTTTGGCACTCAAAAAACGTATCACTACACGTAACATCACTCACTGGAGCCAATGTTAATTTACAAATTATATCTCTTCCATAAAAAGTACGGATGTCTCTCTGGCA
The DNA here is from genome assembly GCA_037158775.1 of Hetaerina titia. Lineage (NCBI taxonomy): Eukaryota > Metazoa > Arthropoda > Insecta > Odonata > Calopterygidae > Hetaerina > Hetaerina titia. The sequence goes on from CM073777.1 coordinate 7,139,405, forward strand.
GTTATTTTGAAAATGTATTACTACACCCATTATACTACGGTAGGAAAGATCATGTTAATATAATCAGAGAGATTAAGTATAGAACATATTCAATTCCAATTGATCAAATCGATGCTCATTAAAATGAAAAGCAACAGACTCTTCTATAGCAAAATATGAGTATATTCTGCCATGCCCAATTAACTTAAGAGATAAAGCAACTGCTAAGACTTAGACCTAGACTGCTTAGACTTAGTACCTAGACGATAGTTCTTTTCTCGAAAATACATATCATTTTTAAGTAAAATTGATATTTTATTGATTATGCTGCATGAGGAGTAATTGCTGATAAAATATACCAAATTGGAAACAAAATGTTTCGTGCCAAACGATTAACGTAATCGTTCCAAAGTGCATTTAGGTTATGTTGGGGAGTTTAAAAATATGTTAAACACTTGCAGCAAAAGAGTTTCATTAAGCTTGACTATCTTCTTTGAAATATCTTTTTAATTTTTTGAAATTAGTCACAAAACACTGAAAATTTCTGGTTTTCTCGATGACCTACATCTTGGCATATTCTAAAGAGTGTTATCTGTCTCTTCAAATGTGGTCTAAAATACTTTTTCCAGCCTTTATTAAGATTTCTCCATGTTTCAACGTATTTGCATACAATTTATCAATATGAATAGTTTCTAATTAATAGTGTTTGTGCCACTTCCATGCTGCGGCTTTCAAGCGACGGTTTCTGTGTCCAAGAGGAAAGACGCTAAGGCAATCCCTTACAGGGCCACGCTTTTGCAGTCTTGTTCCGGAGGCAACTGTACCATCCACCAACAAGATTGGGGATGGTTCTTCAACAAGCAAGACTACAGCGAAGAAAAATACGGTTACTTGGACTACAGCGACATGAACTACGGTGACAAGGACTACGGTGAAATGGACTACAGTGAAATGGACTACAGTGAAATGGAATACGGTGAAAAGGAGTACAGTGACATGAACTACGGCGACATGGACTACGGTGAAATGGAATACGGTGAAAAGGAGTACAGTGACATGAACTACGGCGACATGAACTACGGTGAAATGGAATACGGTGAAATGGACTACAGTGACATGAACTACGGCGACATGAACAACGGTGAAATGGACTACAGCGACGAAGACTACGGCGATGTGGACTACAGCGACGAAAACTACGTTGAAAGTAACCACAACAGCTTCGGCTGGAGCGGGGCCACTATCCCTAATTACACCACCTGGTAAGAATAGACACCTCCCTCAAAAGGTATCAATTTTGTACTAGCTGTAGTAGTTGAGAAACGCTGAGTAATACTGAACAGTGTGTGAATACTGAATAATGTGTGAGACTTAGATAGCCAGCACAGTATCGAATATGGTCCATAGAACTTGCCTCAAGAATCATCCTCAATCCGTTTATTCGAATGTGCTACGATCAATTGACCAAATGAAAATCCGAAGGTATTTTTCATGGCATTCGGAGAAAGACGTTAAGCTAATGCGATGGTTTTAAATAGCGTCCGGAGGAATTGCGTGCACTAAAACTTCCTCATATAACGGATTATTCAAATAAGGCTGCATCTACTTGCAGTATTTTCACCCGCGGTCTTCACATGATTAAGATCGCACTTCGCTGCCGCTGCAACAACAGATGCTTTCTCTCCTGCACGAATTCGTTTAATGCACTTCAATCTTTTTCGAAGATACTTCCTCCTTTAAACCTATACTCCAGAAGATTGTAATTACCCTCAGCATTCAAAGAATGGAATGTTGGAATATCATTCGAGTAAATTTGAAAATACTGTACCTTCTGATGCTCTGCGAACAACGATCGCATAAAACCAAATCGTGGATTTTCAATCATTACAGAGGAGGTTACTTCCACTGGACGTCCCGAAAGATATTCGTCATTTCTAGACGTACGGTCACGTTTAAACTCATTTACCCATATGTAAATAGTCACAAACACAGGAGCAGATGGGCCAGAAAATTTGTTTAACTCGGTTTTCATTTCTTGCGTTGCTTAATCACCAATTAAAACTCCTTTTTTCCATTAATCTAATCAAACAAAAGTGTCATTCTTAAATTGACTATGAAAATGAAACTACATAATGAATGTAGCTAAAACTGTAACAGCAGTCACGTGAAAGATGACACTTTCTAAAAGTAAAATCTTTTCCGATACTACAAGCCATTTCGTATTCTCAGGAATTTCACAAGGTTAACCCTATTACCGTTCGGTTTGTTGAACGATTCACGTAATGTTAATTAATTAAATATAAAAATGCAGCATAGCTTAGGAGAACATAAGATTTCATTGCATTTCGTTTTTGGAGATTACTACTTGGTTAGTTTATCCTATTTTGAAAAACGCAGTTAAAGATTCCTCCCCTGATAAAATCAACGAAATCATACAGAATTACAAAGCATCTAGGTCCACTGCCAAGAAGGCTTTCCGGAAGGCGCTAGCGGAATTCAGAAGGAAAAAATTAGGCAAACACTTGAACGATATTCCAAAGATGTTTTGGTCCTACGTCAGGGAAGTGCAGGAAGAATTTTTTCATTGAATACCGAAAATGGGGATAAAGTAACGAGTAGTTTAGATAGAGCCAACATATTAAACTTATTCTTCCAGGGTGTTTTCAACATATCCTCACAAAATACACCCGATAACCTTCCGAAAATATTTCAGCAGTCAATGGAAGGAATCAATATTTCCACCCGCGGAATAGAATTACTCCTTAAAAACATAGACCCCAACAAATCTCCGGGACCTGATGAGATACCGGCGCGCGTGTATAAAGAACTGTCGGCTGAAATTGCCCCTTATCTTGATACAATATTTAAGAAATCATTAGCAGAAGAAAGCGTGCCAAACGGCTGGAAGGTAGCTTCGGTAACACCCTAATTTAAACACGGAGACAAGGAGGACCCCAGTAATTATAGGCCAATATCACTGACTTCCATTTCCTGTAAGATTCTTGAACACATTGTTAGTTCCATGATGAGGAATCTCGATAGCCAAGATTTATTAATTAATAACCAACACGGCTTCCGTAAGGGTAGATCCTGCGAAACTCAACTCGCACTTTTTGTACATGATGTATTGAGCTCCGGTGAAAGTAATATTCCAGTTGATGCGATATTCCTAGATTTTAAGAAAGCTTTCGATAAAGTCCCTCATTGCAAATTACTCGCGAAATTGGAAACTTATGGAATACACGAGAGTATTATTAACTGGATTAAACAATTCTAAAGTGATCGTGTCCAAACAGTCGTCCTGGACGGTGTATCATCCGATAGTGTCAAGGTCACGTTGGGTGTACCACAAGGAAGTGTCATAGGCCCCCTCCTATTCCTTATTTACATAAATGACCTCAGTACCGTAGTTAATAGCAAGCTCCGTCTTTCCGCTGATGATGCAGTAATTTAGGGGGGCATCCGAAGTCACGAAGACAGAGTCGTGTTAGCCAACGACCTAGATGCAATTCAAAATTGGTGCGATACATGGCAATTGGAATTGAATTTTAAAAAATGTGTAGTAATACATTTTTGGGAAAAGAGTAATTCCCTCCCTTATAGTTACAAAGTGAAACAAACCGATATCGCGAGAGTAGATTCCTTTAAATACTTGGGTGTAACAATTACTCACGAACTGTCCTGGGGAAAACACATACGAGAAATATTCGGTCGTGCTAATAAAAAATTGGGATTTGTGAAAAGGGGCTAGGTAAATGCGACGAAAAGGTGAAAGAACGATGTTTCCTTGCCTTGGTCAGGCCCCACCTAGAGTATGCTGCTGATATGGGATCCTCAAAATATAAATTTGATTTCAGAATTAGATCGAGTTCAGCGGAGGGGGGCTAGATTTGTCAAACATTGTATTGGCAACGCAGCAGCGTATCCACTTTGCTAGACAATTTTGGTTGGAATTGTATTACACAGCGGTGTTTACAATTTAGATTAACCTTATTAAAAATTTAAAGATGGTCCTTTTCCGATGACATCAGCGATATAATACGAACCCCAACGTATTACGGTCGAAGGGATCACGAATATAAGACTAGAGAGATAGACTGCAAGACTGACAGATTTAAAATGTCATTTTTTCCAAGAACGATAAGGAACCAGAATGCTTGTAGCCGAAATTCCCCAGGACTTAGTTCGTTACAATAAGTATTAACGTACAGGTTAGGTACTGCGCGAGGATATGTATACATGTGTGTATGTATGTATGTATATATATATATATATATATATATATATATATATATATATATATACATATATATATATAACAGAATTTGCATCCTGATGCTTTTGTAATCCTGGGTCAAGAGTTGCAGCACCAATCTAGTAGGTTGGAGAAGGGGAAGTTGGTGGGTTGGTGAGTATTTCATATAATGATGTCCTTGGAGGCTGTGAACTTTCTGTGACTGGATACTGTGCATGTCCAAATTCATCATTTGCCAGGACTCATTTTCATCAGTGTGCCCATTTTGTTCCTGTGGTAATTAATTGTTGTGTAGTTGAGATGTCCAAATTTTTAACATGATCCCATTACTTGACTGGGTCGAGCTGGGATCAGAAACTAAAGCAGTTACCTCACAAAGGAATAGATAGTGCAGAAGTGACCTTTCATCTGGTTCCTACCATGTGATCTATTAACCATGGTGACCCTAACAGGAGCAATTATCATTTCTCCAATCAACATAGCCCTAGGTGTCATCAGAACACACAAATCCTTCCTCAGCATCAAGGTTGTGGCTCATAGATAGGTGTCAGGAGGTTAAAATGAATTAAATTCCTTAAAGCTTACAACGCTTAAAGCTTAAAACTTAATTGGCACTGGGTTTGCCTAAAAGGGGAGATAATATATATATATATATATATATATATATATATATATATATATATATATATATGTGTGTGTGTGTGTGTATAAAATATGTGTATTATTTTTTTTCTTACAGGTTCCCCCCACCTTTCCTCACCTAACCCCCAACCCCCTCAACCCTTACCCTTCCCTCACGGTGCTACACCTCCTGCCACACACCTTTTTGGTGGCTCGCAGGGTATTTATGTTGAAGTAGAAGTAGAAGTATTCTTGATCCATCATTAACATTATTACACGTTCCATTCTCTGGTGTTTCCACGGACCCATAGAATAAATCTTATTATTTTATGAAATATCGGTCTTTTTGATTAAACTGGGTACCTAGAACCTTATGCTAGAATGATAAAGACTATGCTTTATGACATCTCGTAACACTTGTCCCTTGAAGGAACAACGTAGGTCACGGAAATAAAGGGAGCAAGTGCCATGTGTCATACCCGCTGCCCCTGTGGGAGACCCGTGGATTGGAGCAGCCGTGCGGCCTTGACGTTGAAGAGTGCCGGAGTTGCCGAGAGGCGCCGTACAGGGAACTAAGCGGTATATGCAACAGCAGGAATAATAATTTGGGAGTCAGTGGAACCCCATTCTTGAGGGTTCTGAAGGCCAGATACGAAGATGGTAAGCAAGGGACCTTTTCTTATTTCTGAGCATATACTTGTTAATCGGTGGAACAGAAACTTAGGTGCTCAACCCGCAGATCGGTCGGCAGCAGCCTTCTTCTTTCCTGTTCTTCTCTTCAACTCTGTTTAGTAGCTACGAGGGTAGGATGAAAACTTATTTACACATGCTGGTAGACCACAAAATAAATTACCTTCAGAGGCACTCCTGGTGACATGTAGAAGTAACATTCCCTCTCAATACGAATGCGCAGGTTTGAGGTCGTTACATTCATCCATTTTGTTTCGAGAGGCGGAAGTTTAGAGACGTGTTACAGTGCTATGTCAACGCGAGTTGGTTCAAGAAGTGGAAGGATGGAAACGTGTTCTAGTGCTACGTAAACATAAGTTAAATAGCGTGCCGTTGTCAAATTTTTAACTGCTGAATAAATGACTCCTACACAGACTAATCATCGTTTAAAGGCTGTTTATGGTGACGATGCTGTTGATATGTCTACTGTAAATTGATGGGTAGCAAAATTCCGCGGTTGCGAGCCTGGAAAAACCATAATTGTTGATGAAACACGCAGCGGACGTCCGATCACTGCCACAGACGATAAGCATCCCAAACTCATCGAATATTTGATCCAAAATGACCGGCGAATCACTTAAAAGCGTATCGAAAACCATATTGGAATATCCAAGGAACGTGTCGGCTTCATTATTGAACAATTGGAATACCATAAAATCTTTGCACGATGGGTACCACGCCGTCTCACAGACGAGGACAAACAGCGTCGTTTGGAATGCTGCGAGCAACCCTCCTTATTCCCGCCGATCTTGCGTCTTGCGATATTTATTATTTTCCTCAACTCAAAAAACACCTCAAGGGTAATCGTTACACTTCAGACGATGAGATGAAGGTAACATTTCGATACACGGCGCGCTGACACGGCACTAGAACACATCTCCATCCTCCCGCTTCTCAAAATACACTGGATGAATGTAGTGACATCAAACCTGCGCATGCGTGTTGAGAGGAAATGTCACTTCCACATGCCATCAAAAATGCTTCGAAAGGCCATTTTGTTTGTAGTCTACGAGCGTGTGCTCATTAGTTTTCAGCCTACCCTCGTACATTCAGTGTTTATATATACTGTATATACCTATGATGGAGTCATATTCGCCATCTCTTTCCCTTCGTCAATCCATCAAAGATTGTTCTAACTAATCTGTTGTTTCATTTCATATCTCTTCATGTAATTCTTCAGATGATTTTCCTCATCACTTTGATGAGTTCCTCATTTATTATTTTGTCTTCCCAAATGATCTTGAGAATTCTCCCTAAACGCTACTGTTCCATGCATTTAGTCTCATTTCCTCCTTCATTTCTAATGTTCAGGTTTAATGCCCTTTTAGGGAAATGCTCCATATTTTTAAAATTAATCTCTCGCATATAAGCTGTTTGTCGCAAAGGGGTATTTCTTACTACTGGTCGTAAAATAAATGACCATAAATTCTTATCGATTTTAAAGCAAATATCGTCGGGTGAGAAAACAGGGAGTGACGGAGCAAGAAAAACTCGTCGAAGTCGATGATTACATCTGACGAAAATAAAAAATTTCAGGGGAAATGTTTAAACTATTTTTCCGACATTTTCCTTTGCACAACCTTTTTAATCTTCTCTTTGAAATTGTTCAGTGATCCGCCTACCTTTGGACTACTGGTGAGCAGTTCCCCTTTTGCCGCAACGTTACCTAAGCATTTGAAGCCCTTAGGTTCAATACATGAGTAGTTTTAATGGCTAGGTTGTATTTGGAAAATCATTAAATGGTATCGCGCGGTTTAACTTCCATGAAAACCAAGAAGTTTCCTTATTAGATGAATTTTAGAGATTTAAGTGAACGAATACAGCAATATATTCTAAAAACACCTTCTTTTAAATTAAAACACCGTAATAATATTCAGTTCTTTATGCTTAAAAAGAGCCATTATACGTGGTCATGAGTTAAAGATAATTCCATAAATATCGAAATCAGGGAAGACATGCAGGAAGTATTGAGTTTTCTCGTCAGATATTCCCGAAAATTCTCATGGAGGTGGTGTTTTCTTCGATTGATGAGGTATAATAGGCCTCGTTTGGGACATCGAAATGTTTTCACCGGATTCCAGGTGAGCCAAGTTGTTCCCAGTGAGCCAAATAAGTATGTATTTCCCGTTAGATTTGTAAGTTGGCGATTTTTTATAAAAATCATGCACTCTCTTTTATATTTAGATCATTGTGATAAAGAAAGATAATGGTTAATTTGCCTACAATTCACAGCATTTACTGATGCACCATTCATACAGGTATGTGTTCCGAATCGACCGTTTAATTGTAAGTTCTCCAATGGTCTTGCATTTTTATTTTTGCCTTTATTCATTCTGTTAACGGGAACGTCTTCTTAATATTTGGTAGACAAAAATATTTACACTAGTCACTTCTCAGGTTCCTTTTGAACCCCTTAAACCAGATTTAATTTTCACCAAGTTATATTTTTACATACCTATCACTTAAAATTTTCTTTATCATTTTCGGAAATACTTTGTCTTAAAATATGTGTTCTTTCTTAACTCTTCCTGTTTCTGATGTTTAAGGCGTGAGCAAGGTGGTCAAGTACACAGACCATGGCAAACTTCCGTCCCCCAGGCTCCTCAGTGCAACACTTTTCAAGGACAGAGAACGACCCGATAAAACGAACTCCCTCCTGCTAATGCAGTGGGGTCAAGTTGTGGCGCACGACACCGGATTTCATGTGGAAAAGACAAGGGGTGAGTGGAATGCCATTATTGATTGGGCGGTATTTCACGACGCGATATCCCTGGACCATATCTCTAAATGTCCCACACATGTTTTCATTTCTTGGTCGTGAATTGGGGTCCAGAGGACGGATCGTCGTTGGAATGCTGCCCACAGGACTCCCATTACAGCGGTTACAACGGGGGAGGAAGAGGTGCGCGGGAGTGGGACGATAACTGTCTGCCCATCAGCATTCCCAAGGACGACTACTTCTACTCTATATACAGTCAGCGCTGCATGAACTTTGTGCGCTCGGTTTGGGTCAAATGCCCCAAAATGTACGGTAGGAAGAGCATTAGGAGTAGCTCCAGTTCGGAGGAGAGGAGGAGGAAGAAGAGCGGTCGTCATGGAGACAAGTCTGTTCAACAGGTGCGTGAGAATCCTTTTCTGGAAGAAACATAAATGCTTCTGAGTGCGTGTGTGTGTTCCCATCTGTCTCTCATATTCCCTATCACACAGGGAAATTAATTGAAATTGAGATGTGAAGAGATCGACTATTGTCGTCTTGACAGAGTATTTTGTGGCCTGTAATAATGGATTAATAGTAATAATTTGCAGTAATATACTGGGTTAGGGTAGCTTTATAAATAGATCGTGAAACTAATTACAGGTGGGGCTCTAAGTCGTCACTAAGAGATAAAATGCCCTTTACAAAACCCAATCCTTCATATGACAAACAAAAACTTGCTCTTTAAAATTTAATAATTTCTTCACCCCTTATGTTCATCCTAAATTCCCGATCCTTTCCACTCTCCACCTCGTTTTCCAAGTATTATACCCTCGGTTACTATGCAATTGATAGATATTTCATTGCTATCGTTTACATACAACTCACCTTTATTCTTTAAATTGCTCCGAACTCCTGCTATTCTTCCCTTTCCATGACTAAATTGATTAGAACTTAATTAGTTGTCACCAGAAATAATAGATAAATGTAATTATAAGTTTCACATGCTCCCAGGGCAAATTTTACTTTCTCTAAAATTTGGTCCGGTTTCAGTGTAAAATCGGATTGTTGAGACAAATGCCACCCTGCTTCTTAACTTTAGAGTCTCATTTCTCAAGATTTATGAGCGGCGCAATTATTGTTAGATGAAACGACAAATTCTGAAAATGGACAGTGATAATAAACATAATAAAGCGCACTTATTTTTTGGTACATAAGATGTTTGGAAACCACCTCAATTATGATTCCTTGGACGCTTCCGCTTGGATGATTCCTTAGGTTTCGCTTGGACGTCGATGTAAATAAAGTCCGTTTGTGTCGATATATTTTCTTTAATTTAGGTCCGTGAGTAAGAACTCAAGTGGCAGTCGTAAAGCGTTTTTGTTTCGTGGGTTTTGCTTGTTGGGGTTTGCTTGTTGGGGCTTGCTAGGGTTTGCTTGCAAATAAAAACAAGCAAAACCCCTTCAGGGTTTTGCTTGTTTTTATTTACGTTTTTAAGAATATTTTTTGGAAGAGTCATTCATTCATGAATGATTCAAATATTAGAATCGAAGAAAACGATAATTGTAAATAAGGACTAGTAAGTGTGCATTTTTTTAAGTTCGTCAATACAAAAATAATGGGAATGTATTTCTTTCATTCCCTCCCATGGACTACAACCTTGTCGTGGTGGAAGGGCTTGTGTGTTCCGATGACCCCTAGAGCTGTGCTGGCGGGAGTAATAGTAATTACTCCTGGTAGGGTCACCCATGCCAGATAGGTCGAAGGTTAGGAGCCAGACGAAAGGTAGTCCACGCAGCGTCTGTTCCTCAGTGAGGCGGCTGCAATGGCGTCTGACCCCAGTGGGGCGGCCATTAAGTGATGGTGTCACGTTAAAAACACTATTGAGGAAGGCAACGGGAAACCACCTCAATTATGATTCCCAAGAATATTATGATGGGCACTATAGATAATATGAGTCCTGGCAACTACGGGACACGGCCCAAGAGGCCGTGTGTCGTGCCCGGCAGCGGGAGAGGCAAGGCTTCCGCGGTCGTCATCCCACGAAACCCTTGCAGGGAAGAAATACTATAACTGCAGCAGGACAGAAGACTTAGAAGAAGGCGAAAGAAGTTAGAATAGGAACCTGGAACGTCAGGACAATGTTGAGGAGAGGCAAATTAGAAAATATTAAGCGAGAGATGGAAAGAGGTAATATAGATGTTTTAGGTCTCTGCGAGGTGAGATGGAAGGATAGCGGGGATTACTGGAGTGACAATTATAGAGTGATATGCAGCGGCGGGGACGAGAGCCAACGAGGGGTTGCCATAATTTTAAATAAAGACGTAGGAAGAAGCGTAGTCAACATAGAGCAAGCGACAGATAGAATTTTACTCGTAGAGATTAAAGCAGAGCCGACTAACTTGGTCATTGTTCAGGTATACATGCCACCGAGCAACCACAAGGAGGAAGAAGTCGATAGGATGTATGATGAGTTAGAGGATATCATCGCGAGTGTTCCTGCAGGGAAACATTTGATAGTGATGGGGGATTGGAATGCGACGGTAGGTGAAGGAAGAGATGATGGTGAGGTGGGGGACTATGGGTTAGGCACGAGGGATGAACACGGGGAGAAAGCAATTGAATTCTGCAGGAGACAGGGGTTAGTCATCATTAACACATGGTTTAGACACCGCAAAAGGCGTAGGTATACATGGAAAATGCCAGGTGACTCAGAATCAGTTAGATTATATTATGGTTAGGCACAGGTTTAGGAACAGTGTGATAAATTCGCAGAGTTTCCCAGGAGCGGATGCAGACTCTGACCACAATTTAGTTGTTATGAAATGTAATGTTCGTTTCAAGAAGATAAGGCAAGGGCGGCGGGTTAGGAAATGGAATTTAGAAGCAGTAAATGCATTAACGAGGAAGGAGTATCAGCAGGCTGTAGAGAAAACGATGGATGACGGTAAAGAACTGAGTAATATCGAAGAAAAATGGGAATGTATCAAGCAAGGGATATTGGAAGCCGCTAAAGACACTATAGGAAACGTTAACGGGAAAAGGATAAGGAAACCATGGGTAACGGATGAGATGATTGCAAAGATGGATGAGAGAAGAAGATGGAGAAATGTAAACACAGAGTTAGGCAAAATGAAGTACAAAGAGTTAAACAATAAATTGAGAAGGGCCACAAATAAAGCAAAAGAAGAATGGTGGAAAACGCAATGCGAGGATATGGAAAGTCTACTGAAGAAGGGTGAAATTGGTACTCTATACAGCAAGGTTAAGTTATTATCGGGAAGTAAGAAAGCAAGATCTGTGCTAGCAGTTAAAGATAAGTGGGGTAAGATAATAGTTGAACCAGGAAAAATACAAGAGAGGTGGAAGGAATATATAGAAACACTGTATGGTAAAGAACTTAGGCCGACAAGGTTAGACATAGAAAGGGAACATGACGTAGAAGAAGATAGCTTAGGTCCAGGCATACTCGACGATGAAATAGAAAGGGCATTAAAGGAGATGAAAGCAAATAAGGTTGTGGGGGTGGACAATATTCCTGTAGAAATGTTGAAATGGTTAGGGAAAGGTGGGAAGAAGGCCATATATGGACTGATTCGTGGTATCTATGAGGAAGGAATCTGGCGGGAAGATTTTGTGAGATCGGTGTTAGTTCCTATTCCAAAAAAGACAAAGGCTATATCATGTGAGGATTACAGAACAATAAGTTTGATATCCCACGCAGCTAAAGTTATTCTCAGGATCATCAACAAAAGGATTGAGAGTAAGGCAAATGATTACTTAGGGGATGATCAGTTTGGGTTTAGGAAAGGAAGAGGTACGCGTGATGCCATTGCAGTAATGAGATCATTAATTGAGAGGAATATAGAATACAACCAGGACGTTTTTGCCTGTTTTGTAGATTTCGAAAAAGCGTTTGATAGAGTGAATTGGGAAAAATTAATGTGTGTATTGCAGAAAATAGGAATGGATTGGAGGGACAGGAGACTGATCCGCAACCTGTACATGTCTCAGACTGCTCAGGTGCGAGTTGGGAACGGAGATTGCGGATTTACAGTGTTAGGAAGAGGTGCAAGGCAGGGCTGCCCATTGTCACCGGTGCTGTTCAACGTATATGTGGAGGAAATGATTAAAGAGGCATGGGAAGAACTGGAGGTAGGAATCCAAGTCAGAGGGGAATTCGTAAAATCTGTTAGGTTTGCTGATGACCAAGCATTAGTTGCTCAGTCAGCCAAGGGGTTCCAAGCATTGCTGAGTGAATTGGAGGTTCAGTGCGATAAATATTGGATGAGAATCAATATAAATAAAACAAAGGTTATGCGATTTTCCAGAAAGAAAAAGGCTAAGCTAAATATTAATATAGGCGGGGAAAAAATAGAGCAGGTAGAGCAGTTTACATATCTCGGAAGTGTTTTGGACCAATACGGTGAAAGTGGTAGGGACGTAAGGAGAAGAATTGCGCTAGGCAAGGAGGCTTTCTCAAGGAGGAGGGAGTTGATGACGGGGACGTTGAGTAGGGATGTTAAGACAAGACTCGTAAAAACTCTGATATGGAGCGTAGCTATGTACGGCGCGGAAACGTGGTCGCTGAAGCAGGAGGATAGACGTAGATTGGAGGCTTTTGAAATGTGGGTGTGGAGAAGAATGGAGAAGGTGAAGTGGACCGAAAGGATAACAAATGAGGAAGTACTAGAAATGGTGGGGCGGAGAGGGGTTTGTTGAGAGAAATCCTATGGAGGCAGGAAAAATGGATGAAAGGCGTATTGAGCGGTAGTGGAATGTTGAAGAGGGTAATAGAGGGGAGAATGTTGGGCAAGGGAGGTAAGGGTAGGAACAGGATAGGGATGTTGGACGGGATGAAGGGAGGAAAGAAGTACACCGAGATGAAGAGGGACCTGATATAGATTAGCTTGCTAGATGGGGAATCACAAAATGTTTATTTGATAGTTGTGTCCATCCAAAAACCTACCTTAACCGGTAGATTACCTAATAAAGATGTTAAGTGGAGGTCATAAAAAATCGGTTAGCGTTTTACATGGCTGGTGTCAGTGGCAGATTTTGACTATTGGCCGCTGGTAATTTTAGGTAATGATTCCAATATATGATGTAATAAGTGTATAGCTTTCATTATAAATATGTTTAAGGCAAAAGCTTTATTTTACAAGATCTTTTATCTCTGGGCGTGAACCTTCAAAATGAAATATAAAAAATAAAATATAGTTTCCTCTGAATTTTACTTAAAGCGACCGAGTTCTTCAAATAAGACCCGTTCATCATGAAATAAGAAGTACAGTGTTTTTTTCCGAATACATGAAAGTGGTGGTAGGAGATTTGGGAGGAAGGGGCTACAGTTGGGGGTTGGAGAAGGGATTGCCGGGGAGTATGTTATTTAACTAGCATATAGTACTATAAATGTCAAGGGGGTTTGGAGGTGGGAGAACTTGGGAGAAGAGGAGGGAGGGAGATTAGTGATTGGGCCCAGGGGAGAGGGTAAGACTATGGATGAAGGTTGTAGCGACAATCACGAGCGGTTGAAATGACTGTCGGTGCTAGATAGGAATGAAGGTTAGAAGGGAATTAGAGGCTCAGGATATTCGAGAGAAACACATCATTTACTATGAGTCCATTTTCACAGTTTATTCTTTCAAGTTGCTCCAAAACGTCCATTATTTTGCCTTTAACTTCTTGATGGATGATTTCGGAGGTGAATCATTAGTATGCAATCGCTTTTCAATTTAGGAATTGTGAACAACCAGAGCACATAGTGTTTGATGTCGGTATGCTGACGACATCCACGAAGTGTGGACCGGAACTTATCGTCAACTCGAGAGGTTTTTGAACGCCTATAACTATGCTAGTCTTAATTTCCTCGGTCTCAATGTAGGTGTAGTTATGAGTGTTTTGCAGCAATATCTATGTGTTTGTAATTTTCAGGAAAATATTACCCACAGATCATACATCCCACTAAAATTCCCGCCTTCACATCTATCAGAAAAGCTAGTTGCCTTTTATTTAATGATAAACTGGCCATATAATTTGCCACAGACACGATGTCGTTGGCTGTTCGACGAAGCCAGCTATTTTCAATTAAATTCAGTGGAACTTACTAAGTTTTAATACTTCATAACTGATTAAATACTTTTTGCATTGAAATTATTAAATATTTTCTTGGGGTCTAGGCTGGTGTAATCTTGGCAGCAGTATTGTTTTTTATGTTTTTTATCTGTGCATTTATTTCTCAAAGATCACGATGCAAAGAAACATTTTCACAATTGAATGACCTTTAGTTTGATAAAATACATGTTTTCTTGGTAGTTGTATTTTTGCGATCAAACTATTGAAAACTTTTTATTGGATATTTTCACTACATTTTTGACTGCCCCTGTTCTAAGTACATATTTTAATGGAAGTATAAATATTAATACTATTTTAGTATAATATTATGAAGGTAATTCGTTGGGATGGTTAGTTACTGCCAATTTTTTCCTTCCTTCCTCCGCAGATCAACCACGTGAGCAGTTTCTTGGATGCTTCCGTCCTCTACGGCAACGACGATGAGCTTGGCAGTTGGCTCCGAGTGGGAAAGGATGGCTGCTGAAGGCCAGGAGAGTGCGGTCGTCGAGCAAAAGAGATTATCAATCATACTACCCAGATGAAGAAAGCGATCAGGTCTGTGTCGAATCACAATTCGAAGAATGCTCATTTTCCCCTCATTAAATGCTAAAGCCATCCACGATAAACAATTTTGTTCTGTAGATAGTTCAACGCACAATTCATTCTCTCCTGCCATTAACTTAGGTTTAACACTTACATTTGCGAGCATTTCATGTTTTTTCTTATTTTAAGTAACCAATTCTTTTGCTTACACCAATTCTCAGCTATACCTACACTATACTAGTAGTCATCCTTCTCACGCCACACGCTCAATTCCCAACTCTCTCTCTATCCGCGGACATCGGATTTGCAACACCACAGCTACTCTCAACAAATACCTCCATAATCTGCACCATGCACTCCACTCCACAAACGCGGTTACCCAAAAAACCGCCTACAAAATAAAACCCGCTGCTCCACCCGACCTCACACACTACAGAAAAACAACCCCTCAACCTTTGCACCGCCCATTTCCCGGATCCCGTAGACCGCAAACCTTTGTAATGAATATAAGGAGAGTTTGCACTTTTCCACAGATTTATTATAGCGTACGACGCGTTTCAACTCACAGAGTCATCATCACCTGATACTCTCCTTATATTCTTTATGAAGAACTTCCACCACCTTAAGCCTAAATCTGTGTAAACCTTTCTTAAAGAACGGTTTCCTATTTTACCCGAAAACGACGCTACATCATCGTTACTGCCCCAACCCTCTTTCTCGCATGTAAACGACTCGCCAACAATTTGCCCCCCCCCCCCAACAAATTTCCTCATCGTTCCCCTACTTGCAACCACCCCCGCAATTAAACATGTATGCCTATCAGATCTGCTCCATTCTACCGAGATCCCCTCATAGTCCCCCACGCCAATTGCCTCTCCAAAAACGTTACCTATCTCGGACATCCAATCAATGCTCATCGTTCTACTTAGGTAATGGAACCTTTGTTCAACGGTAGGAGAGATCATGCCAATATAATCAAAGAGATTAAGTGTGCCACAGATGTATCTAACATATTAGGATGTCATTTTCCCCACGAACCATAAGGGATAATAATGATGTTATTCAACTGCGCTCAGGGGAAAAGGATTTTGAGTAAAAAGAAGCCTGATTTGTTAATACCCCTTTCCTCAGGACCTAGAATACCGGTTCTGAGACGCAAGGAGAATATGTCCGATGATGAGGATATAAAGCGCTATGTGGCGATGAAAAAAATTCACCCGTGTTCACGTTGTATAATGGTAACGTTGTGTCACAAATGTTTAATTGATCTAATTGTTTGGTGCCGTAAGAATCAGTCAAATAATGGTACGAACTAAAATTAACCTTATCTAGAGTGTATCGATACGATAGAATTATATCTTTCTTTTTCATCTTCATTTAACTTTTTCATTCAACAAACAAGTCACAAGGTTTGGCATACGGGGATGGATGGAAACGGATTCCATCATGGAGAAAATATGAATGCGAGCCTGGATACGGAAGCGGATACGGAAGCGGGGACGGCAGTGGATACGTGAGTGGATACGGAAGCGGGTCCGGGAGCCCATACGGAAGCGGGTCCGGGAGTGGATACGGAAGCGGATACGGGAGTGGATATGGAAGCGGGTACGGGAGCCCATACGGAAGCGGGTCCGGGAGTGGATACGGGAGCGGGTACGGGAGCCCATACGGAAGCGGGTACGGGATCGGGTCCGGGAGCCCTTACGGAAGCGGGTACGGAAGCGGGTACGGGAGCGGGTACGGGAGCGGGTACGGGAGCGGGTACGGGAGTGGATACGGGAGCGGATACGGGAATCCATACGGAAGCGGATACGGGAGCCCATACGGAAGCGGGTACGGGAGCCCATACGGAAGCGGGTACGGGAGCGGGTACGAGAGCCCATATGGAAGCGGATACGGGAGTGGATACGGAAGTGGGTCCGGGAGTGGATACGGAAGCGGGTACGGGAGCGGGTCCGGGAGCCCATACGGAAGCGGATACGGGAGTGGATACGGAAGCGGGTCCGGGAGTGGATACGGAAGCGGGTACGGGAGCGGGTCCGGGAGCCCATACGGAAGCGGATACGGGAGTGGATACGGAAGCGGGTCCGGGAGTGGATACGGGAGCGGGTACGGGAGCGGGTCCGGGAGCCCATACGGAAGCGGATACGGGAGTGGATACGGAAGCGGGTCCGGGAGTGGATACGGGAGCGGGTACGAGAGCCCATATGGAAGCGGGTACGGGAGCGGGTACGGGAGCGGATACGGGAGCGGATACGGGAACCCATACGGAAGCGGGTACGGGAGCCCATACGGAAGCGGGTACGGGAGCGGGTACGGGAGCCCATACGAAAGCGGATACGGGAGTGGATACGGAAGCGGGTCCGGGAGTGGATACGGAAGCGGGTACGGGAGCGGGTCCGGGAGCCCATACGGAAGCGGGTACGGGAGCCCATACGGAAGCGGATACGGGAGTGGATACGGAAGCGGGTACGGGAGCCCATACGGAAGCGGGTACGGGAGCGGGTACGGGAGCGGATACGGGAGCGGATACGGGAGTGGATACGGAAGCGGATACGGGAGCCCATACGGAAGCGGGTACGGGAGTGGATACGGGAGCGGATACGGGAGCGGATACGGGAACCCATACGGAAGCGGGTCAGGGAGCCCATACGGAAGCGGATACGGGAGTGGATACGGAAGCGGGTCCGGGAGTGGATACGGAAGCGGGTACGGGAGCGGGTCCGGGAACCCATACGGAAGCGGGTACGGGAGCCCATACGGAAGCGGATACGGGAGTGGATACGGAAGCGGGTACGGGAGCCCATACGGAAGCGGGTACGGGAGCGGGTACGGGAGCGGGTACGGGAGCGGATACGGGAGCGGATACGGGAACCCATACGGAAGCGGATACGGGAGCCCATACGGAAGCGGGTCAGGGAGCCCATACGGAAGCGGATACGGGAGTGGATACGGAAGCGGGTACGGGAGTGGATACGGAAGCGGGTACGGGAGCGGGTACGGGAGCGGGTACGGGGGTGGATACGGAAGCGGGTACGGGAACCCATACGGAAGCGGATACGGGAGCCCATACGGGAGCGGGTACGGGAGCCCATACGGAAGCGGATACGGGAGTGGATACGGAAGCGGGTCCGGGAGTGGATACGGGAGCGGGTACGGGAGCGGGTCCGGGAGCCCATACGGAAGCGGGTCAGGGAGCCCATACGGAAGCGGGTCAGGGAGCCCATACGGAAGCGGGTCCGGGAGTGGATACGGAAGCGGGTACGGGAGCGGGTACGGGAGCGGATACGGGAACCCATACGGAAGCGGAGACGGGAGTCCATACGGAAGCGGGTCCGGGAGTGGGTACGGGAGTGAGTACGGTTCCGGTAGTGGTTATGGAAGCAATCCAGGGAACGCATACCCGAGCGTTTACGAAAGTAAGCACGGAACCAAAAAAGGGACCAGAAAAGGTGGCAGACATGACGGTCTTTACGGAAACAATAACAGGAATCAACATGGGATTCGAATTAGTGAAGGAGGAGCAAAAGAAAAGTATGAGAATTACAGAAGCACAGAGGAGACCTGGTCGCGAAGCGTTTCAGAGAGTTATTCCACCTCATCATCTAAGAAGAAGAATTATATTCCTCCGGACTTCCTACCCCTCCTCAAGAAAGAGTTGCCCATCTGCCAGGGTTATTCGTCCACTGGTACACCGACATATCTGGCGGGTATGTAATATTATATCCATTTTTGTTTCAATACCTAAATATCTTAATACGATTCAACATTTATCTAAAATATTGGTTGCACATAAAGTGAAATTGTGTTTAATTTTTTAAGTTTACCTTCGTCTTCCCATTAAATAACTAAACATAGGCGTGGGCAGAGTTCACCAAATGTTAAGCACAATTTCGTGTAAAATTCACATAAATTTGGTTAAAGCTTTAATTAGAATGCTCTCAAACCACCAGACTATCTTATTCCATTTGCATAATATAAGATGGGATGTTGATGAGTTGGGGGATTACAATATAGATACGAGGAGTGACCTTGGGGATGAAGAATATGAATTCTGCAGGAGACGCGTAAGTCATCACCAACACTTAGTTTTGACCCCACAAAAGGTGTATGTGTGCATGAGAAATTCCAGTTGACTTAGAAAGCTATCGGAATATAACGTAGATGAAGATTAGGTGCAGGCATACTCGACGATGAGATAGAAAGGGTATCAGTGGAGGTGGAATCAACTAAGACTGTGGGGGTAGACAATATTCTTACGGAACTAATGAGAGGTTTCGGAAAATGTGGGAGGAAGAGTTTTTATGGAATGATTCCTAGCATCAACGAGAGAAGAATTTGGCCGGAAGACATCGTCAGATCAGTGCTAGTTTCCATTTCAGCAAAGAGAAATACAGAATATATGAGATTTACAGAACGATAAGACTAATTTCGGAAACAGCTAAAGTGGTTCTTATGATCACCAAAAAAAAGGATGGAGAGCAGGGCGAATGATTTTTTAGGTAATGAACAACTTGCGATCAGGGGGGAGAGAGGCACGGATGATGCCATTGCAATAATGAGATCACGTACAGAGAGGAACAGAGGATACAATCTGGATGCATGCTTCGTAGATTTTAGGAAAACTTTTGATGGATTAAACCAGGTAGAATTACTAAATTCATTGCAGCTTTAAGCATATTCTCATAAATTAGTTCCTCAGATTGGAACAGTTTCACACTCACTTTTAGTCTATTTACCAAAACCGATTTAGTTTACTTACTTGATTTCAAATTTGATGAAGCCTTAGGATTAACTGAGCTACATTTATATCATTATATAACTAAATTGAGTGTTTAACATGGATATCATGTAAACCTTAGCAATATACATTAACAAGGATCTACCTTGGACTTTCAAACAAACTCCTACATGTCTTTCTTCTAGACTTTCCGGGATTCTTAATTAACTTTTCTCCATGCCAATACGACCCTCGATGATTTCATCTTTCTTCCCTCCCTCTCTTCTCCCGTCCGGCACTTTCTTCGATTGCGGTCAAAGGTGACGAGCGGGTGGACATCCACCCCTGGCTGGCCTCGAACCACGTGCTGCTACTCAGGGAGCACAACCGGCTGGCGCGGGAACTGAGGCGCATGCACCCCAAGTGGGAGGACGAGAGGCTGTACCAGGAGGCAAGGAGGATCGTGATTGCGGAAGTGCAGCTCATTACGTACAGGGACTACTTGCCCAAGATTGTCGGTGAGTGGAACCCAGGGCAGATCAATGGCACTCTCGACAGTTGGAGCATCCCTATCGTGTCCCCGATTCATAAAAGGATAATTTTCACGCTGTGCGATTTTGTGTCCGTCAGATCGGCCGCTAAACTGTTGAACCCCTCGGCGTTTTTTTAAAAAGGAAACTAATATTTCGCCATTCCCAAAAAATCCTATCTCTACCGATTTCCCTCATTTTTATCTTGTAATCTCATCTTTCCTCTCCCTTAGTAACTATTACTACCCATGATGATTATCGTTTTAAGGAGGAGTAATCATCTAAAGAAATTAACTACGTATGCGGAACAAGGCCGTGAAAATCAGCTAATATAAACAAGGTCATGTGAAGCCCGTTATTGAAGAGGGAATGCGGGGACACGAAGCTAAGGAGGGGAGCAGGATTCTTAAAAAAATATCCGTTTATACGGTTGGAGCCCGATGTTTTTTCATTTTTAGTCCATAGAAATGGAAGTGCATGAGAAATCCTTATTGAATATTTTTTTATTCGCAAATATCTTATAACCTCTAGGTGCAATTTTTCACCCTGTTCATTATTTAAAAATATTGATTAGCTTATTTACTGAGAATTGATAAACATGGAAAGATACAGCAACTAACTTCCTGCTTTCGATTAGAAAATCTAAATATGCGAAGGTGTTTTTGGTGGACCGCTAGAATACGGGTCATAACTTAATTCTGCTAATGCGATCTTAATTGGTACTTGTGGGCGCAAAGTCTTATGATCCATTGTGAAATGCAAACGCCGATGTAGCTTCTATTTGGAAAATAAAATTTGCGCAGCGTATGTTTTAATCCAGCGTTAATTTTTTACTCTGGCGTATTCTTTCTACTATCTATCATAATTTATTTTCCCTTTTTTTGACTTGTAGAATGTCTTCTTATTTCTTATTTTCATGTCCTCATATAACATATGAGGACATGAAAATAAGACAAAGAAAATGTCCTCAAATTTGGCCAAAGAACAATGCAATGATGTAGGCCTCGATATGGTGGCTTGTAGTGAGTACTTATATACAAACAAAACATTTAATGCTAAAATATTTAATGCAAATCAGTAAAAAATCAAACAAAATTTAATTGTGTTATTAACTTGTTTGGGTGTAAATTAAGGTTTAGACAGCCCTTCTCGATAATACAAATTACTAACTGGTTATTTTTACAACTTGTTCACTCCACGCGGTTAAGTAAATGTTAATGACATTATTATCAGGCCTCTGGTGTCCATCGGTTAATTATAAATAACTATTCAGATATCTGTTTTTTGTCTCATTAAATCATTTAGTATTATTGGTGGAAGCCTCCTCTACTTTAAGATATGTCTCTGTCGCCCATTTAATGAGCATAAATCAAGATATAAGGAAAGATACCTTATCTTGATATAAAACGTACATATAACTCATTAAACACATAAGGTTTGGAAAAACCATCAAGTTGAGCACTAGATTATTTTGCTAGTGTGTAGACATATATTCTTCTAACTTTCAATTAACTATAACTTTGTTACAATTAACTTAAAAACATTTAAAAATCCTTTCTGGTGTTTTGTTTAATCCTGTCCATTGACAGAGGACCTTAATGAGTCAAAACTGAGAAAATTGAAACTTTTTTGGGGGAAATATGTCTACTTAATGTGTCTTTCATACGACTATGCGGCGCGAGATGCAATGAAAGCGATGTGGCTTTTATATTTTGCCACATCCACCGTCTTTTCTCAATCTTATCGCAAGCGACGTTTTCTAATGCTAAGAACCCAAAAAATAATTGTGAGGTTGGAGGTTTGGCAGCACAAAATTATGTCATTCAATAAGTGGAACAATGGTTTTCGACGGAATCTGCTTTCTCGTACAAGGACGGTTTTTAAAAGATCAAGAAACGTTGGAAGGAATTTATCACTCTGGATGATGACTCTGAAGAGAAGTATTAAGAATAGAAAATTAAAATTAAGTTTCTCTTAAGTCTCGAATCCCGATTATTTTTAGGTAGTATTTAAAAGTTTATGATACCCCCTCATTAACATTTGACACTGGATCGTACCTATGGCATCGGAACTCGTCCCGAGTAAATGGCTTTTATCGGTTGGTTTCTCTTCCATGGATCTAATTCCAACACAATTAACTTGATTATTTTACTTCCACAGGCAAGGGTATTTTAGAGAAGATGAATATGTTAATGGATTCCAAGTGGGCAGAGAAGGGAGGCAAGTACAACGCCAAGGTCAACCCTTCCACCATGCTCGTGTTCACATCGGCCGCCTTCCGTTACCTGCACACCCTCATCACGGGCAGCGTCCAGTGAGTCACCACTATGCTACACTCATTGGCACACCCATTTCAATAATGGCTCAAGGGAGTCAAATCAAACCATGTTGCTTTTATTTCATTCGAAGTGACCGGATTAAGAGGAGCCTTCTAAATTAACGGACATATTCTTTCAAAGGTTCATTCTGCACCAATTAAATGGCGTATGAATTATCCCAAACTGCCTCCGCAGTGTCGCTTTTATTTTTGCATATCCACAGAAAATCCAAACTCTCAGAATAGCGGTTGTGACTCCGTACAACGACATGCTACATTAGTGGCACCTCTATGAATATATTATCTTAGTTAGAATAATATTCTCAATTCAATAATTCCTCAATAATTGAATATATTATATAGTCTTATAATACTCACTCAGTCCGAAGGTATAGAATGTATTCTGAATATTAATTTCGTGTCCGACGACTAAAGATGGGTGGAAGAATTTCATTGAGTTTTAAACAATTAACTTAACTTTTTCACCAAAATTTTAACTTCTCTGCATATTTCCTTGTTTGATTCAATATCTAAATTCCTGTTTAGTTTGATTTAGTTGGTAAACAATACTGTTGAATCAATTTTTCTCAGGTATGTTGCAAAATAATTAAGGGATTTTTCAAGCTAGGAAGAAGCTGTATTTACCCTTGACACATAGGAGTAGAATCAGAACATTTGGTTTCTAGATTAATATTCCAGAATTCTACTCTCTGGACAAAATAATTCACGCTATAAATTGCTGCGGATATTTAAATTGATGGGTGCTTCACACCTCTTCGAATAATTTAACAGAAAATCCTATATATATCCTCCGCATTAACCCTTAAGCTTCGATGTGAGTGCTCTAGAAATTATTTTATCATGCCATTGATATATTTATAAGGAATATTATAACCAATTTCTGTAATGATATTTTCAAGAAAATTAGACGAATTAGATTTTCAACCTTGACGTATAGCAAACGCAAATCTCATGATTACGTTCATGCTTTACTTCCCATTCCCATTAGACGTATATCCTGTCATCATTTATTCCTAAAATTCATCCATTAGTAAGATCTGGTGCTCTCCCGGCGTATTTGCTTGGTGAAGTTTCCTCGGGTCTTCCACCGTGTCAGGGGCTCCATGTTAGCCGACTCGTGCAGCGTCCTCAGGGATGATGATGATGATCATCCCTGAGGACGAAGCACGAGTGGGACATCGAAACGTCGGCCAACATGGAACCCCTGACCCGGTGGAAGACCCGAGGAAACTTCACCAATCATCCATTATGTCATGGATAATTTTCTAACAGACTGGATTAATCACTTTTTAACTGCCCGCAAGCAAAGGATCGTAATAGACGGAGTATTATTAGACACAGTTAGGCTCACATCGGGTATCCCACAAGGAAGTGTTATTGGTCCGCTATTGTTCCTTTTATACATTTATGATATCGAATCTCAGGATTCCAGTAAATTTCGCATATTTACGGACGATGCTGTGACATATTGGGAAATATCCAGCCATGAAGATAGGGTTACTTTATCCAATGACTTTAATTTGATCCAAAAGTGGTGCGAGATATGAATTAGTATTAAATTGAATAAATATGGTTCGGATAAATTTTTGGAAGAAAAACACGAAAACGCACCTTACGGGAAACCAACATAACAAACGAAGAATCGGGAAATTACTTTGTTGTAACGATGACTAAGGATATTTCCAGGGGAAAATACATTCAAGAAAATTGCGGAATACCAAATAAAATGTTAGGGTTCACAAAAAGGATATTTGAGAATTGTAATGGGAAAATTATGGAGCTTTGTTTTATCGCATTAATTAGGTCCCACCTAGAGTATGCAGTGGGTGTATGGGATCTCCGTGAAATAGCCTTAATTTTGGAACTAGATCGAGTGCAACGTGGAGTAACTTGGTTTGTGAAAAGTTGTTATGGACAAGATAGCAGTGTCGCGACACTATTGGAAGAATTAGGATGGGAGCCACTTGTTGACCGTAGGCTAAAATCCTAACTTCGTGTGACTGACTTTGTTTCAGTGCATGATGAAATAATATTTGTGCAGAAGGGTCATGATTGGGATTGTGCATGCATGGCTGGTAGCCTAACACCCCCCGCCACACGCCCTTGCGGAGGCTTGCGCGGAATTATGTAAATGTGAATGTCATACACTTTCAATCCTATCATCGCAGGACGCAAGGCCGAGGAAGATGTCCACTTCAGACGTTTTACTTCAGCGATCTCCTGTTGCATCCGAACATCATGGAGAAGTCCAACTTCCTGACGTCCATGTTTCGGGGAATGACAAACCAGCCGACAGGTGGCGCAGACGCTTATGTTACCAAGGAGGTGAGTTTAAAGCAATGCCCTTTCGGCAATTCAAGGTGACCTTGACGCTGGATTTGAAAGTCATAGTCTGAATCATCCGGATACCCTCCCCGCGTACGAGTGGCGTGATATAAATGCGCCTGTTTTAGGCCCAAAGAGTATACTACCTTGAACAAAAAGTTCCCGGAATAACCACCGTGTGGCGCTCCCATCGTTCCGATTTGAGTTCTGTTTTTTTTAATAAATTGGTACATCTGTTGTTGATATTCCCTTTAAATCTTAGTGTCATAACTTGACATTTGCAAAAGTTACGTAGCCAAGAGTACATCTATCTCTGTGTGTGTTGGCGATTTTTTACAATTGCAGAAATGGATTTAAATTTGCAACAACGAACTTGTATTAAATTTTGCGTAAAAAACGGATTTAGTGGCGCACGGACGTTGGAAATGTTGGAAAAGTGTTTCGGCAACGATTCTCTAAAAAAAACGGTCGTTTACCAGTGGCACGAGCGGTTCAGAAGTGGTCGTGAGTCAATCGAAGATGATGAACGCAGTGGCAGACCATCGACATCGAAAGTCGGTGAAAAAATTGATAAAGTAAAAGAAATGTTGGTCAATAACCGCAAATTAACCATCAGAGAAATAGCGGAGGACTTGAACATTGCCTATGGATCCGCCCAAGACATTGTGGTTAATGATTTGGGTTTCCGTCGTGTAGCAGCAAAGTTGGTGCCAAAAGACCTCAATTTCATGCAAAAAAGAGACCGTGTTGACGTCGCAAAAGACATGATTTGCGAGGCTGAATCCGATCCCACATTCATCAAAAGGATCATTACTGGAGACGAGACGTGGGTTTATGAGTACGACACGCAATCCAGACATCAGGCAAGTGAATGGCGTTCACCAAATGAGCCGAGACCAAAAAAACCACGTAGTTTTCAGTCAAAAAAGAAGGCAATGCTGACGGTTTTCATGGATTACAACGGTGTAGTGCATCATGAATTTTTGCCAGAAGGCCAGACAGTAAACAAAGAGTATTATTTGGGCGTTATGAGACGTTTGCGTGAAGCAATTCGCCGAAAGAGACCAGAAATGTGGGCAGAAAACTCGTGGATTTTGCACCATGATAACGCACCGTCGCACAGTGCTATCATTATTCGTAATTTTTTGACGAAAAATGTAACAAATACCATCCAACAGTCACCGAATTCACCTGATTTGGCTCCCTGTGACTTCTTTCTGTTCAATCGAGTTAAAAAACCATTACGGGGAACGCGTTTTAGCAGCCGAGAGGAAGTAATGGAAAAATCGCAGGAAGCACTGATGGCCATACCAAAAACCGAATATAAAAAATGTTTCGAGGATTGGATCAAGCGCTGGCATAAGTGTGTTGCAGTCGATGGGGATTACTCTGAAGGGGACAATATAGATTTAGATGAATAAACTTGTATTTTTAATTTTCTGAATAAATTCCGGGAACCTTTTGATCAAGGTAGTAGTTAGGGATAGCATTAAGCTACTCTCTAGAGACTTAGACACAATCTCGGATTGGTGCAAGAAATGGGAATTACTGTGAAAATAGACAAATGCGCAGTTTTAAAATTTTGGAACAAAGGAGGTAGCGAACAGTACATAAACTATGAAATAGAGGGTTCAGCACTAACTACGGCCAAACAAGTAAATTATTTGGGGGTAGTTCTAACACCATGCTTTTCATGGGGAGTACACATCAGGACAATATGCGGATTTGCTTTAAAGAAACGGGCTTCATTTAACGGGTGGTGGGGAAATGTAATGAGAAAGTTAAAGGGAGGGGTTATTTTGCTCTATTAAGACTACATTTGGAATATGCCGCAAGCATTTGGGATCCTTAGGAGAAAATATGGCAAAAAGAATTAGATAAAGTCCAGAGAAAATCCGCCAGATTCGTGAAAAAATTGTTATAATAAGAACACAAGCGTGACAGGTCTCTCAGGGGATTTAGATTGGGAGCCACTTGAGATACGAAAAGAACAAGCGAGACTTGGACTTTTAGAAAGGTTTAGAACCAACGAGTTTAACGATGACACTAAAGGAATTATAATGGTTCCATACTACTCAGGTAGATCAGACCACAAATATAAAATAAGGGAGATAGATTCCATTACACAGATAAACACAAATATTCATTCTTTCCCAGAACAATCAGAAATCATAATAGTAAGAAACCGAAGTCCCTTTAGAAATATTAAAAACATTTAATTTCCAAGTCGGAACAAAATTAAACACTGCAACGATTTCAGGTGCATGTATATGTTAGGTGGTAGTTCGTGTGTTTGCATGTCGTGACGAAACCACCAAAAGGAAATCAAGGTTTTAGATATACTATAATAGCGATCAATCACCCTGATATAATTGCACTTATGAACGTATTTATGAAATAAATGAAGATTGGGAAGTATAAGCAGAATATATTTAAACACCTCAACTGCAATTGAAATTAAATATCAAGAAAAAAGGTTCTTCTTATGCTTCCGCTACTGGTTCATTCACAAAGGCTCGATGAATGGAAAAGCTGGAGTGAGCTTTATATTATGTACCAAAGAGAATAAAGGGCAATGAAGGATCAATATTGATAACAGAGGAAGAACATCCATAGCAACAGTAATAGATGATTAGGAACTGGAGGAGAAATATGACAAAATCGCTAAAGTGACAGAAAATAAGAAGGGTGACCAAAATGTGATCGTCCACGGGGATTGCAATGCAATCGGTGGAGAGAGCCAGCAAGGAAAGTATTTTCAAAACCAATTAGTTATTGATGATCGTATAATTTATGGACCACCGAAGAATACCACACAAAAGGAAGACCCTGGGATATGTAATAAGTTAACAAATTGACTATATACTTGTGCAACAGGGGTTCAGGAATACTATAAAATAAATGACTACATCTACTGATTTTATTATCGACGATATATCATCTAAACTGATAAAAATCAGAAAAAAACAATCCTGACCTTGCTATACAAAATATGATATAAAATTTACACGAGAAGAGGACTATTGAAGGACTCAAAGTAAAAGATATTTATAATGCAACCATTTCAGAGAGTAAAAATCATTCACCTTGACCGGAATTCGAACCCGGATCCCTCGATATCCGGCCGAGTGCTTTAACCACTTTAAGCTACCGAGACGTCCTCTTATACTCTGAAATTTTGGGGGCTTTAAAGGAACAAGATCTTCATTTTTAAAAGATAGTTGTTATTACACCGAAACCCTGTATATACAGAGCTCCATTTAGTGATAGATGGTGTTAGTTCGAATGCATTAGAAGTAATCCTAGGTGTTCCCAAAGGAAGCGTTATCGGACCTTTTTTGTTCCTACCTTACGATAACCTTGTGCACTCCGTAGCCAAAAGTAAGATACGTTCATTTGCCGACGATGCAGTGTTTACCGTGATATTCGTAATGCTGAGGTCACAGCAGGAGATTTCAATGGAGCAATGACATTCGATTCAATTTGGCCTTAAAATTGGGAAACAGGGGTCATAGACCATGACCATGGTTAAGGATGCTTATGGAGATGGAGAAATGTTCCAAGTGATGTTTTTCTGCTTGCACAGAATGTTCTGGGAGGGTAGAGAGGAAGTTGACGGTGAGGAATGTTCCTGAGCATCCATCAAAAACACCAAGGTGTGCCAAGATGATCCCCAAGGTGCTGTCCGAAGACTGCTTGGGTGACAATCATGCCTTGAAACACACTGAAAAAAGTTCCGATTAAAAGCTTGATGATATGATAGGAAATTGACGTGTTAAAAATATGCTTTAACATATTACACTAGTACCATTTCCACAGAGGAATACCCAATGATTTACTTTTCATCGGAGCAACGTTTAACTTCAAAATTTGAACCCTCCGTACTAACCGGAGGTACATATTCGTCACTGTACTAGATTTTTCGAACTTCACGCGTATCTAACCTATTCGCCTTGTTGCTTAGCGGGTACCCATGGATAAATATTTTGAAAGATATCCTACCACCATTTCAGCACGCTCAATTATTTGAATTGGTTTTGTCTTATTTCGCCTTGGTCCATTTTCCATCGCCATCTTCTTACGTCCTCTTTTATTCAACCGTTTCAATTTCAGATCTCGAATAAGCTGATGAAGTCTGGGCGACCCTACGGAGTGGATCTGATCAGCATAGACATCCAGAGAGGCAGGGATCACGGGGTGCCCAGTTATAACGACATGAGGAAGTTGTGCGGACTTCCCAAGGCCAAAGAATTTGAAGACTTCAAGGACGTCATGTCTCATAAGGTAATTGGTCCAACTCAAATGCGACCAAAAGACATTTTTCGAAAGTGCCCAAAGAAATACCTTTTTGGAAAAACGTTTAAGAACCCATTAAACACTAGAATCTTGAAAAAAGTTTTATATTTGGTGGTACCATTCTTAAAAATATGTAAAGAATTTTCTGAACTCCTGTTGGCCTTTTTGAGGAGATTTTTTTGGGACTTCGACTCCAAGCCTCTCCAAACCATTCCAAATTTGTAAAATGAGATACTTATAAGGAATTAGACATGCAAAATGAATGACTTTGGTTATAAAAGCATTAAATTGAGGGGATATTGTTTCTAATGAAGCCGAATAACTTTTACGTTGTAAAATTCTGCATATCGTGGTAGACTCAGGAAACTTTCATAGACGCATGGTCAAGCAAAGCGCTGGTTTAAGAATTTGAGCAATAAAACTATTGTAGAGATCATCACTCCAGTGCAAAATATGATGAAACATCCTTTGAGAGAAGTGGAAGAGAGAACAATACATTTGAAACTTTAGATTGTAATGTTTTTGCAGTACACATTTACGCAACCCCCTTCTTCCCCTCTTTTTTTCCTGGATCCTCCACCTCTTCATATAACATTGCGACCCACAGCTAAGCGCCAAAAACATTTGAGGATGCAACGGATGCTATGAAAAGACATGAAAATACGAATATTCTTGTCTCCTCCAAAACAGAGTATCCAGCAACTCAAGAACCTCTATCACTCCGTCAACGACGTGGACCTGCTGGTGGGTGGGTACATGGAGGACTCCTGCACGCACGCGAATAGCTCAGGCATCGTGGGCCACACGTTCGGCTGCATCATCTCCGAGCAGTTCTATCGCTGGTGGAAGGGCGACCGGTACTTCTTCGATGACATGAAAGGACCCGGAAAGTTTACAAGCGGTAATAGCACTTGGAAAAATTGAAAAATATCTCAAGAACATCAATATAACCCGTATTTTGTGAAATGGGTGTTGTGGTAGTAAAATGTAACGAAGGCCCTGTAAAAGCAAGTAGAGTGACATCTTCCTAAGAACCATCAGCTTCATCCTACCTGTGATATTTTTCGGGTACTAAATCTCTCAGAAAAACTTCAACATCCGCAGAAAATGGAGCTGGGCTCTTTAACCCTAATTATTAATATTAGGGACCGCCTAATATTAATAATTATATCATCGTCCTCATTCCTCGTCTCTCTCTGTGGAGGGCACGCCTCGGCTACCTGTCTGCTTCGACATGTCACATTCCCTGCCTGGGGCGGAGACCATGAGTTACATGTTCATGTGAATAGCAGAACTTCCCCTTCTTACTTTTCAATTATAATTTGCCATGTTTATTAGATAGATGTTTGCTGCATTTGTAGATGCATGTGTATGCTAGTTGATAATATATGTGTTTGCACGCGTGTAATTTAAAAACCTTTTTGCATGCATGTATAGGCCTCAATGGGTGTAGGTTTACATGAACTTGTTGGTTTTGCACATGGTTTTTTTCTCATTTACATGTGGTGACCTAACACTTCCCGCCATACGCCCCTGTGGCTCCTTTCGGGGTATTATGTAGATATCAACGTCACGGTAGATATCAACATATGGGTTGATTACTGTGGTTTTGGTTTTTCAATTTGTTCGTTATTTCAATATTTTTACTATTTCTGGGCCATAATAATCCGGTTCTTTATGAAATCCTTCCATATTTTTTAAGCTAGTGGGCCTAAAACGTTAGAATAAAACTCATTTAGGTATTTTACCACTGCTTCGAAATAAATTCTGGTTGTGTCAGTTACCTTCTAAGTTTATGGCTGTGTAGATTTTCATAGATCATCTTCGACCTGAAGACGCCGGATGCAACTTCGGCGAAACTGTTTTCGGCTTCAAACAACAACGAGGTGAAAACCCGAATATGCAGAATTCTTCTACCTTCTAAGTTATTTCTAATCTGAGGTACAACTAATGTCGTAATTATTCCCGCTAATTCTGTTATATTGTTATTTATCAACAACTTTTCTTTTTACATGAAACGTCTAAATAATCGCCCTGACCTTTCCAGCCCTCTGCTCGATTAGATCTCAGCTGCGTTTATAATTAGTTATCTTTTTTCTTGTTCTCCTCATTTCCGAGTTAGCATTTCTCTCTTTTCTGCAGTGATTCATCCTCTTAGTCATCTCTCTCGTGTCTTTTTTCCCAATTATTCCGTTCCGTTATCTTTAGCTCCTTAACTAAACATACTGCCCTGTCAATAATCTTACAATTATCTTTTCGGAGTTATTTGAAACGATGAACATAGTCAATAAAAAGCAGAAGTGATTTTTAATGTGTTGGCATAACATATCACCAAGTTAACTCGTCAACAGTCACTTTTTTAAGAGAGTGTAGTTAATCGAGAAAAAAGCCTCTTTTCACATTCTTTACTTCAAATTCCAACAAGCCGATTCCTTCCAGATCCACAGACTTAGAATGCACTAAAGGATCGGCACAAGGTTGACTACCATAGCATATACCTAAGGCAAAGTCGGATGGTTGGGTGCTGATGTTTCTGAAGGTTAAACAATACTTAGACTTCAGGGCATTATGATGATCACTCCAAGTGTTGAAAATGGTGGCAGAGTAAGCCTTCGAATTGTCAGGAGCGAAATTCCTGACCTATTGAATAATCTAAGAATAATAAATATTTATATAGTGACAGAAAATTTAATACACTTCAAATAGGAAAACCGGTTGTCACAATTATTTTAAATGGTTAGTCTAGTCAGTAAAATCAAAAGTGTGTTTTTCAGTTTTGACATGAGATTCCACCAAATAAAACGCCTTAGGAAAAAGTAGCTAATGAAGCCATAAGAACCCTGAATACTTCACACTGAATGCTTCACTTAAAATCCCAACATGCCCAATCCTTGGAGGCCAACAAACTTAGTAGGCAGCAAGGGTTCGACAAAGGGTGACTGTCATGGCAGATAACTAATCGAAGGATTGCATATTTTATTTTTCAGGTCAGTTCAAGGCCCTGCTGAAGGTCTCCCTGTCATCTCTACTCTGTGAGAACCTAGCCGGCCTAAAGTACATGCAGAAGGACGCCTTCAGCATCGTCAGCGACGCGTGAGTACTTTTGGGCACATCACAAAAAGGTTTATTCTCAAATGGAAGCGTTAATGGTGTCGTATCAGAAAGGAACTGAGATCTTTTATGCAATGCACAAATTCAAAATCTGTCCCTTTATGTGCTACCTACATTTTTATTTTTAATTTGTGGTTTACCATAGCCATATTTGTTCGGGAGATATTCCTTCATTAATACGATATTTTAAATTCAATCAGAATAAAATTAAACAATCCTACCGCTGCTGACAGTGTGTATAAATTGAATGACTCGGTTCACTTGAGATATCTCCCTTTAAAGTTACATTGCATTCCCATCAAAATATGAGAATCATCTGAGCTTTGTCATTTGACGTGTTCCGGATATTTTATTAGCGGCCCAGGATAGGATCTGGCCCACTAGGCCTACACGACGCCACGCGTGAACTTTGCACCTCGTTTAGAATTAGATGAGATAACCCTCTCCTTACAAATCAACCCCCTGGTGAATTAATATTTTATGCTGACACGACCGGTCTATCATTTTCACAGTTTTGTAATAGATTCCCAATCACCACTCTTCCAGTTCTCTCTCCATTCTCCCAAAATACTTGCCGTCATGCTCCGGAATTCAACTAATGACATTGCTAATTGTAGTGCACAAAAATTAAATACGTACACATAATAAATATATAATAGCACAATAATTATAATTGTAATTATTTTATTATTATATAATTATTTTGTATTCGTATTTACAAGAAACTGTAACAGTAGCTTTTAACGGAGTCACCCGCTATGTGTGCATTATAATGCAACCATTTCAGAGAGTAAAAATCATTCGCCTTGACCGGGATTCGAACCCGGATCCCTCAATATCCGGCCGAGTGCTTTAACCAATTACATTTTAAAAATTTCAGAGTATAAGAGGACGTCTCGGTAGCTTAGTTGGTTAAAGAACTCGGCTGGATATCGAGGGATCCGGGTTCGAATCCCGGTCAAGGCAAATGATTTTTACTCTGTGAAATTGTGGCATTATTTATTCGTATTTCATTTTTTACGTGGTTTATTTTTATGTATTTAGTTAATTATGTATTCTTATTTAACACAATAATTACAGTTATTTTATCATTAATATTACAATCATTTTAGCTTAATTATTATTATAATCATTTAATACCATTCATTATAGTTATCAATTTTCATTCTGTTCCAAGAAACGGTTCTTTCATATTTAACGATTATGATTTAGGAGTTGGTCAAAACGGAGATAACTTTTGCTATTAATGCTCATATTTTGATCACACCGAATGACCAACAATGATCTAACAATAACACTAAAAATGATCCCGATATGAATAACAAAAAATAATCCTTTTATCTAATGCTAGAGACATTATTTTATTCTTTTATTGTCTATAATCCATGCTTATTGTATGCCGTTTTGTAGACGTTTTGCCCTTAATTGACCACCTTGAAAATGTCTTGACGCCAATAAAAGGTTGATTTGGTAGCTTCATTGCATTCGAAAATAAGGAACACTTGTCTTGAACAAAACTAATCCAAAGTTATTTTATAGCAACCACATTACTTTCTCAATCCAATTTTTAGTTTTATGGGAAGATTGTTAACACACGTTTATAAAAACCTTTTTTTGTGCGTAATATGCGTACGCGCATAAAGGACTTTTGTGTGCGTGTATGTTGGAAGTAATTACGGATTTATCAAGAATTATCTCCAAAAAGTGATATTAATTGAAATGATAGTATGTTTACGTGCTCATCAAAGTACCCGCCTAATGACCA
The DNA here is from genome assembly GCA_037158775.1 of Hetaerina titia. Lineage (NCBI taxonomy): Eukaryota > Metazoa > Arthropoda > Insecta > Odonata > Calopterygidae > Hetaerina > Hetaerina titia. Next base: position 7,173,426 of record CM073777.1, read on the forward strand.
TAAAAATAATCTCCATAAGAATAAAGTTTTATAAATATTTATCGAGAGGGTTAATAACTGTAGTACATAATAAAAATATGCAATTCTTCACACATTTTAAAGTTCAAATTCAACGTCGATAACTCCACTCTGTCATATTTTATTGTCAAAAGTAAAGTGAACAATATATGGGAATTATTGTTATTATAAATGCTGATTTTATATATCCGCCCTTTTCTATTATCATTAGTAATAATTCCCCTCGAAAAAAAATCAACATCTGCTACTCAGGGTAGATGGAATTTAATCATAATATAACCAACATCTCCGCTTTTGAAAAAATGTTTGTGTAACATTTCGTGCTTCAAATGTTAATAGTTGTCCACCATGAAGAAAACGTTCTTCGGTCCCCACTCAGTGCAAGTAGAGTCAAGATATTTTCGAGGCCCATAAAAGGGCCAATACTTCAGCCATCTATATCTTCTTTCGTCTTTCTCCTTTCAGGAATCCTCTGAAGAGATGCAAAGATATCCCTCGACTGGACTTGAAATACTGGAAGGACTACTACCCGAAAAATAACTGTGCTAGGAAGAATAATAAATATGAAGGATATAGTGAGAATTCGAGAGGCCATCACGGCGGTCCGTATTGACTAAGCAGTTCCTCAAGCAACTGACGACGCCAGCTGACCCTAATGGATGATGGATTAGTGAATACAGAGACACGGCAGTCCCCCGAATAACCATTAAAACTTATATGATAAAACCGAGGCACGTAGTCAACCAATATAAGAACTTTTTCGGACTCAAATCGATCGGCTGTACCAAAGCAGACTTTCATTTTCTCTCAAGTGGTAATTTGCTTTTTCATTTAACATATGAGCGATACTCCACAAGAGTAATGTAACGTATATGAAATAATCTCTATCTTAAGGATTGTCCTACCAGAAGTCCGCAAAAACCCCTAATCCCCCGCAATGGAATGCGGTATCCCCGAATATACCAACTATAGACCGAAAGAGTCCAATTTCTTATACGCTGCAATTCTCATGATTATAATCCCTCGAAATAATCGAGATCCCATCAAAATGGTCATTTTTCTTTTAAAAAACCATAACTGCAAAATATTTCTCTATCTAGACTTGTATCCTTACTACTTCATAGAACCTTTTTGGATCAAATTGGTCACTCTTCTTTCATCTTCCCACGTAACGAAAACCTTACGCCAATTCCTTCGCCACTTGTTAATGACTCTTGAAAGATAATAAGTGTGCAGAAGAATTAATTTTTTTAATCAATGGTCGTCCTCCTCTCAAGTTCATCGATCGGAGGGGAAAGTTCAATTGAGAAGTATGAAGCGAAATGGAGCGCCGAAACATTGCAACTTTCATTTAAATGGATTTACCACCAAACAATATCCCAGAACATACGATCGGAGGTCTTAGGGCTGGCAAAAACCGTACATTTATTTTCTTTTCCGTAAGGGTTAACAAATGGTTTACCAGGCAACAAATGAACTGCGTTGTTTATTCAATTTTAGATGAAATGTGTGTAAATTTTTGGCAAATACAATAACCAGTGAAGAAAGTTGACCTATGTTTCTTTTTATAATTTTAAGATAAAAATATTATTTGTAAATTTATGTGTCAAATAAAAATTTAATGGACCCATGAATATATTTTGGCTATAACTAATTACTCTAAGATATTGCCAAATGAAATAAAGTGCGAGTTTCCCTGAATATATCTTTCCCTTACAATTCAACATTATTGTTGGTGATAGGTAAAAGAATAACAGATTAGAGCATATTTTAAGGAACTTCACTCAATTCCAATAAAAATTCTCTGAAATAAAATGAGAATTTTTCCGAAAATATGTTCTTATCACCATAATATTTAATACATGGATTTTAGCAACTCTCTTTCTTTCCTCGAGTCGAACTTTAATTTAAATATGCCTCGGAAGAGTATTTGCGAAATAATTTCTAATTTAAAATGATATCTGTACATAAGAATAACCTAAACTAAGGCCAAGTCTCATTTCGCATTGTAAGAGTGATTGCCAGATGAAGTAACTGTATCAAGTGAAGACACTATCTTTGATTGGAAGTGCGTTCAGCAGATATAGGGTGTGTTCCAAAAGTGATGCTATTAAATTTCCCGCTCTGCTTCTATTGATCGTAGTGAAAAAGATTCATTTGTAATAGGTGAGGAGGACGATGAAATATCCCGGTCTCAGTGCTCTCCAAGCTATAAAAGCGGCAGGACGTCAGATATTGTATACCTCTGCGCGCCGGTCGTGTCACAAAAACGAGCCGAAACCGAGCGGAAATTTCAAGTTAAATTTTGCAAACCATTGAAATGGAACCTGATTATTTGGACCACGTTATCACTGGTGATGGAACATGGGTTATTAATACAACCCGAAAAAAACGGTAAGCTGTGAGTGGCACACCGATCAGTCCCCCAAACCCAAAATGGTAAGAATGAAATCGAAAGTGAAAACAATGTTTATTTTCATTTTAGACAGTAAAGAAGTGGTCCATAAGGAGTTTGTTCCTCAAGGACAGACAGTTAATGCTGTAGAATACGTGCATGTGCTAGTAGGACTCCGGAAAAGAGTAATCAAGACGAGAAAAGATATCTCTGCTACCTGGCAACTCCATCACGACAACGCGCCTTACCACAACGCGCTACTAGTCTGCGAGATCCTGGCCAAACACCATGTGTCAACACTGTCCCAACCCCCCTATAGTCCTGGCGTCGCCCCAGCTGACTTCATTTTCGTCCCTCGGATTAAGGCAGCCCTGAAAGGAACCCGTTTTTCGTCCATAGAAGAAATCCAATCAGCCGTGACGAAGACCTTGCGTGAGGTCCCCGAAGACACCTTTCAGGGTGCGTACCGGTCATGGCAGAGTCGCTAGAAAAATGTTTTAGAATTTCAAGGAAGTACTTGGAAAAATTAGCTGTTTTTGCAAATTTATTCAATAAATTACTTATAATTGCGTCTGAATTGATCATGAAAGCGATGTACATAAAATGAGAGATGCAAATTCTCGTTAATTACAATGTAGCGCCGTCAAGCAATAACTGGATACTCCTACGTTAATTTCCTGGAATTACTAAAGAAATACGAAAAAAATGCCTGGTTAGGCAAGAAAGAAAGTCATCTTTCATCAAGACAACGCACTCTCACATACAAATGTCGTAATAATAGCAAAAATACGTGAACTAATATACGAATTGTTGCCACACCCACTCCGTCTATTCGCCTGATTTGGCTCCATTGGATATTCATCTCTTTCCCCCTGCTCAAAAGTTCCCTCCGTGGACGGAGATTCTTTTCAAACAAAGAACTAAAGGCCGAAATATATGGTAATTTTGAGACCTGAAGGAATATATTTTTCAAGATGTGATCAAGACATTGAAACATTGCTGGACAAAGTGCATTAGTGTGCCTTTAAAATTACAAAGACTTTTTTTTACAAAGATTTTGAAAATCTAAATGACGTACGCATTTTAAGGATAGAACTCCTGAGGAGTCATCTTGCGAAGGAATTCCATTCACAACAATCCTAAAAAACCAAACATGAGATGGCATACTTGATTTGTGCAAGTAAAATATGGAGTTAGTTAAGACGTTATGCTATGCCTTTGAACAGGGAAATTTATTCCTTGATACAGTTTCATTTCTTATGTTATTTAATTCCTCCTTCGAACAAGTCATCTTTACTGAAGCATTTGCCAAAAGTCTGATATTTCTTACAAAAGCGAGGTTGCTACATAAAAACCTATGTGTCAAACCTATCAGAATCTAACACTTTAACACAGTCTGTAAGTTAACCATTGCATAATTTTTTCAGTATTAGCGTACCTGCTGTTTAGCTTCACATTAAATAAAATTATTTGGAATAGTCCTGAGCATTATATGCATTGAGGAAACTGGAATTATGCTATTTAATTTCGGGGAACAATTTTTATTGAGGAAAATTATTTTTCTTCACACGAAGCTAATGGAAAGAATCAAAGCAGTTCCCGTTCTGAAGGTTATTGTCTGCGACAAAAGTGCCGGGAAAAAAATTTGCTGAATTCTGGAAATCGCGTATTTTCTTCACCTAAAATGAAATTTAATCCCCTAGAGCTTGATTTTGAGCAAATCGAAACATTTTACATGCATTCATTTGTTGATGCTCAATTTCTGGAGGCGATGGGAGCGGTGAATTATTTATTGATATCCTATATCGAGTAATTTGTAAAGGAGGAAAAACATTTGTTTCGTGTGCATTAAATAAGGTGTGAAGTATGAACAGCTAAATAATGAGTGATTGCAATATGTGGTATGAATTTACGCAATTGTATATTATACCAACCTCCCATGGACTACAACCTTGTCGTGGTGGAAGGGCTAGTATGTTCCGATGACCCCTAGAGCTGTGCTGGCGGGAGTAATAATAATTACTCCTGGAAGGGTCACCCATGCCAGATAGGTCGAAGGTTAGGAGCCAGACGAAAGGTAGTCCACGCAGCGTCTGTTCCTCAGTGAGGCGGCTGCAATGGCGTCTGACCCCAGTGGGGCGGCCATTAAGTGATGGTGTCACGTTAAAAACACTATTGACGAAGGCAAAGGGAAACCACCTCAATTATGATTCCCAAGAATATAATGATGGGCACTATAGATAATATGAGTCCTGGCAACTACGGGACTCGGCCCAAGAGGCCGTGTGTCGTGCCCGGCAGCGGGAGAGGCAAGGCTTCCGCAGTCGTCATCCCACGAAACCCTTGCAGGGAAGAAATAACTGCAGCAGGACAGAAGACTCAGAAGAAGGCGAAAGTAGTTAGAATAGTAACCTGGAACGTCAGGACAATGTTGAGGAGAGGCAAATTAGAAAATATTAAGCGAGAGATGGAAAGAGGTAATATACATGTGTTAGGTCTCTGCGAGGTGAGATGGAAGGATAGCGGAGATTACTGGAGTGACAATTATAGAGTGATATACAGCGGCGGGGACGAGAGCCAACGAAGGGTTGCCGTAATTTTAAATAAAGGGGTAGGAAGAAGCGTAATCACCATAGCGCAAGCGACAGATAGAATTTTACTCGTAGAGATTAAAGCAGAGCCGACGAACTTGGTCATTGTTCGGGTATACATGCCACCGAGCAACCACAAAGAGGAATAAGTCGATTGGATGTATGATGAGTTAGAGGATATCATCGCGAGTGTTCCTGCAGGGAAACATTTGATAGTGATTGGGGATTCGAATGCGACGGTAGGCGATGGAAGAGATGGTGGTGAGGTGAGGGACTATGGGTTAGGCACGAGGAACGAACGCTGGGAGAAAGCAATTGAATTCTGCAGGAGACAGGGGTTAGTCATCACTAACACATGGTTTAGACACCACAAAAGGCGTAGGTATACATGGAAAATGCCAGGTGACTCAGAAAGGTATCAGTTAGGTTATATTATGGTTAGGCACAGGTTTAGGAACAGTGTGATAAATTCGCAGTTTCCCAGGAGCGGATGCGAACTCAGACCACAATTTAGTTGTTATGAAATGTAATGTTCGTTTCATGAAGATAAGGCAAGGGCGGCGGGTTAGGAAATGGAATTTTGAAGCAGTAAATGGATTAACGAGGAAGGAGTACCAGCAGGCAGTAGAGAAAATGATGGATGACGGTAAAGAACTGAGTAATATCGAAGAAAAATGGGAATGTATCAAGAAAGGGATATTGGAAGCCGCTAAAGACACTATAGGAACCTTTAACGGGAAAAGGATAAGGAAACCATGGGTAACGGATGCATTGATTGCAAAGATGGATGAGAGAAGAGGATGGAAAAATGTAAACACCGAGTTAGGCAAAATGAAGTACAAAGAGTTAAACAATACATTGAGAAGGGCCAAAAATAAAGCAAAAGAAGAATGGTGGAAAACGCAATGCGAGGATATGGAAAGTTTACAGAAGAAGGGTGAAATTGGTGCTCTATACAGCAAGGTTAAGTTATTATCGGGAAGTAAGAAGGCAAGATCTGTGTTAACAGTTAAAGATAAATGGGGTAAGATAATAGTTGAACCAAGAAAAATCCAAGAGAGATGGAAGGAATATATAGAAACACTGTATGGTAAAGAACTTAGGCCGACAAGGTTAGACATAGAAAAGGAACATGACGTAGAAGAAGATAGCTTAGGTCCAGGCATACTCGACGATGAAATAGAAAGGGCATTAAAGGAGATGAAAGCAAATAAGGCCGTGGGGGTGGACAATATTCCTGTAGAAATGTTGAAATGTTTAGGGAAAGGTGGGAAGAAGACTCTATATGGACTTATTCGTAGTATCTTTGAGGAAGGAATCTGGTCGGAAGATTTTGTGAGATCGGTTTTAGTTCCTATTCCAAAAAAGGCAAAAGCTTCGTCATGTGAGGATTACAGAACAATAAGTTTGATATCCCACGCAGCTAAAGTTATTCTCAGGATCATCAACAAAAGATAGAGAGTAAGGCAAATGATTACTTAGGGGATGATCAGTTTGGGTTCAGGAAAGGAAGAGGTACGCGTGATGCCATTGCAGTAATGAGATCACTAGTCGAGAGGAATATAGAATACAATCAGGACGTTATTGCCTGTTTTGTAGATTTCGAAAAAGCGTTTGATAGAGTGAATTGGGAAAAATTAATGCGTGTATTGCAGAAAATAGGAATGGATTGGAGGGACAGGAGACTGATCCGCAACCTGTACATCTCTCAGACTGCTCAGGTGCGAGTGGGGAACGGAGAGTCCGGATGGGCAGTGTTAGGAAGAGGTGTAAGGCAGGGTTGCCCATTGTCACCGGTACTGTTCAACGTATATGTAGAGGAAATGATTAAATAGGTATGGGAAGAACTGGAGGTAGGAATGAAAGTCGGAGGGGAATTCGTAAAATCGGTTAGGTTTGCTGATGACCAAGCATTAGTTGCTCAGTCAGCCAAGGGGTTGCAAGCATTGCTGAGTGAATTGGAGGTTCAGTGCGATAAATATGGGATGAGAATCAATATTAATAAAACAAAGGTTATGCAATTTTCCAGGAAGAAAAAGGCTAAGCTAAATATTAAAATAGGCGGGGAAAAAATAGAGCAGGTAGAACAGTTTACATATCTCGGAAGTGTTTTGGACCAATACGGTCAAAGTGGTAGGGACGTAAGGAGAAGAATTGCGCTAGGCAAGGAGACTTTCGCAAGGAGGAGGGAGTTGATGACGGGGACGTTGAGTAGGGATGTTAAGACAAGAATCGTAAAAACTCTGATATGGAGCGTAGCTATGTACGGCGCGGAAACGTGGTCGCTGAAGCAGGAGGATAGGCGTAGATTGGAGGCTTTTGAAATGTGGGTGTGGAGAAGAATGGAGAAGGTGAAATGGACCGAAAGGAAAACAAATGAGGAAGTACTAGAAATGGTGGGGGAGGAGAGGGGTTTGTTGAGAGAAATCCTATGGAGGCAGGAAAAATGTATGAAAGGCGTATTGAGCGGTAGTGAAATGTTGAAGAGGGTAATAGAGGGGAGAATGTTGGGCTAGCAAGGTAAGGGTAGGAACAGGATAGGGATGTTGGACGGGATGAAGGGAGGAAGGAAGTACACCGTGATGAAGAGGGACCTGATATAGATTAGTTTGCTAGGTGGGGAGTCACAAAATGTTTATTTGATAGTTGTGTCCATCCAAAAACCTACCTGAAACGGTAGATTGCCTAATAATAATAATTAAGGTCGTTTTCCGTTGATTAAAAGTTACGGTACAAAATTGAAATAAGAAAATGACTTTGCATGGGATATTTCAATTGATATATCTTGCGATTTTAGAAATATTCTCCTTCAGTTAATGATTAGTTTCAATTCCTTTCACCAAATGCAATAATTGTTACAATTTCTATGAAATTCAAATGAATCTATTATTATAATTCCTATTATTATTTACTAAATGTACTAATATGGGTTATTATTCCGAATATTTTTCAACATGGAATTAATGATCTTTTGACTATTTAAAATCTACAGTTGGTATCTTCAAGAAACAATACCAGGATTCCGTTTTCAGCATGAAACTTTTATATTATAGGTGAAAATATTTTCAGAAGACTGGTGCATCAACTTTTTGTGTTTTGTAGGCTTATGTGTGCAATTTTCACGAATACTTATAAAATTTAATGAAAACTTTGTTGCAATTTTCCACTGTTAAAGCACAATTACAAAATTTGATTTTCGAAATGGATCTTGTACATGTAAAGTACGTTATGACACGGTAAAATACGTTGTTTGTATCACTTAATAATGAAACTATGTCTTAATAATGTTATTTTTAAAAAAAGAGAAAAATGATTAAATTCAGTTTATCCCTCAATACTTAATTAAATTAAATGAAAAATCAATTTCACCGATGCTCACTTAGTGTATTCGCAGTGGTTTTTCTGAAAAGTACAATTTCATTCTCTCAGAAAGGTATTTTCTTATACTGCATGTTATAATACTTTGGAATCTAATTTTCGATGAAGATTCAATTTTAGAAAAAATATAATTTAAATATACAATGAACGTAGCTACGGTCGTGAGTAAATGTAAACAAAAAATACCGCGACCGTAAACTTGAATGGCACTAAGTATTAATAATAATAATAAATTATCATAAATTATAATAAATAAATAAAATAATCGGTGTCGGTTGGCAGGGTTCTTATCAACTGGTGATGACTTTGTAGGTTGATGCCTTGATCGGGTTTGGTAGGGTGTGTGGCATGACTAAGTGTTTCTTTGTCTTTTCCGAAAAACCCCCCCTTCCTATTTATCAAACCAACCGCCAAAACTTCCCCTCTTCCTTAGTCACTGTTATACTTCGCTGTACTCTTCCTCCCCCACCTCCACCGAACCCACAATACACATTGGACCATCTATTCTCCCTCTTTGTTGTCCAATCACGAGGTTTTCCCATCACCCCCTCTCCCTCCCAATGAACCATTCATTCAAACCTCCCCAACGGAATTCTCGTTCTTCTCTGAAGAGGCCTGCTTGGCAGGCGAAACACCCGGTGTCAGGTTTTCTTAGGCACTTACCTACCCACATTTTAGTTCTTTAATTTTGTTTGTGTGACTGACGGGTCCCTGCCATAGGAGGAATCCTTGTAAACCCTGAATGAGTTAGTGCGTGCGTTTCACAAAGGTCCGATAAACCTGAGTGATTGAGTGATTGCATTTTACCGAAGTCCTTTATTTCCGTTAAGTTATTTTCGTGTGATTGGCGGGTCCCTGAGAAAGGAGAAATCCTGGTAAACCCTGAACGTGTGAGTATATGTGAATCACAAATGTCAATGTTTTCGAGCATACCTGAGTGATCGAGTGACTGTGTATTCACGTAAGTTGTTTTGTTTCCTTACATCCTTTAATAATTTTCATTTATTTGTGTGATTGACGGGTCACTGACACAGGAGGGATCCTTGCAAACCCTGAGTGTGTGTGTGTCACTTTTTCATTCAGGGTTTACAAGGATTCCTCCTATGGCAGGGACCCTGAATGAGTGACTGCGTGCGTTTCACAAAGGTCAGATACACCTGAGTGATTGAGTGAATGAGTTTTTACCGAAGTCCCTTATTTTCCGTTTAGTTATTTTCGTGTGATTGGCGGGTCCCTGACAAAGGAAGAATCCTGGTAAGCCCTGAACGAACGTGTGAGTATATGTGAATATACCTATATACCTCACACGTTCGTTTCACAAGGATTCCTCCTTTGTCAGGAACCCTGAATGAAGTGAATTTTTACCGAAGTCCCTTATTTTCCGTGAAGTTATTTTCGTGTGATTGGCGGGTCTCTGGCCTAGGAGAAATTCTGGTAAACCCTGAACGAACGTGTGAGTATATGTGAATCACAAAGGTCAATGTTTTCGAGCACACCTGAGTGACTGTGTATTCACGTAAGTTGATTTGTTTCTTTACATCCTTGTATAATTTTCATTTATTTGTGTGATTGACGGGTCACTGACATAGTAGGGATCCTTGCAAACCCTGAGTGTGTGTGTGAATGTGATTCACGAGAGTGAAAGTTATTTCGTAACTCACCCTAGTGATCGAGTGGTTGTAAGTTTGTTTTATTATTTATTTTATTATTATTATTTTATTTCTTTATTTATTTGTTTCAAATTTGTGTGTGTGTGTGGTGTTTTTTAATTTAATTTAATTTTTTAATTTTAAATTTCATTTTTATTTATTTATTTAAATTTATTTTTTTATTATTATTCCATTTATTTCTTTTTATTTATTATTTTTATTATAATTTTTTATTATCATTTGGTGCCATTCAAGTTTACGGTCCCGGTATTTTTTTTACATTGATTCATGACCGTAGCTATGTCCCTTGTATATTTAAATTTGAGTTGATGACTGGAGCTACTTATGGAGAATCATTGAGTGTCTTGAAAGGTCTGCTCAAGGTTGAATTCAATGGAGGATTTTAAGGAAGTCTTCAGAAACCTCATAAGTTCCATTTAATCCTATTTAGTTATGTCAATTCTGTGTCCAAATTTCTTTCCCAGCAACTCGCAAGCGACTTATCACCTTCTTTGATGCTTGGTATCTCGTAGCACCACTTTTCCCAACCCACGTCATTACAGTGGGATTACTCCATCAGCCATTTCGAGTAGAATCTTCGTATGCATCCGTGGACCTGTCTCTGATTATGGAACAGAAGGCTGAGGGGTGGAGAAGAGAGAATTAGGGTGCCGGGGTGGCTGCTTGGAGCAGTATATTTTTTCAATTTTTAATTTACCCTGGAAAACCTTAGACGTCAATTTACGACATCATCTTAGGGGATTTAAAAGAAACTATTGCATTGCGTGGTGGCTATTACAAAAACATTACATTTGTTGCATTGATGGTGTTATTAAGTGTGTTTACATCACGTACATTTTGCCAGGTAACAAAAATATATCAAAAAGTCAACGCATATAAATTTACACAATATTAAGAATGAGAATGTAGTCTTTTCACTCATTATTTCATCTTTCATGAAATCATTGTGGAAATATTGTCTTTATTTAGCAACTGAAAACATTGATTGTTCTAAATAAAGTTTCTACATCAAAAATGAAAATGTTTTGAAAAGTTATTTTATGAATTCTGCAATTTATATATCTATTAATTAAAAAATGTTTAGCCATCGTTAAACATCCTTTAGTTTTGCGGCTATCCCTATCCTTTTCCATCAATATTCAGAGAGCTCGTTGTCATGTCCAATAGAATCTGACCATCGCTAAAAGTGTTCATTTAAAGACATGAATTAATTATCAGTAAAGAAAGCACATGAGCGTTGATCTTTAATGAATAACAAAAGTCCATTGTCAAAAATGACATTGACACCTAAGTCACTTGTAAGATGACATTTGTCGATGATGCAGTAGTTTCATCTGCTGCTACTTAATACCCCGCAAGCTGCCGCAAGGGCGCATGGCTGGGGAGAGTCCTATGGCACCAACTTCAATTAAGAAAAAACCACATGCAAAAGGCACAAATTTACACAATCCACAAACAAAACATGGCATAAATTCATGAAAAAAACCTTACAAACAACACAGTTTGTAGTTTACCGTGATATCCGTGATCATGAGGCCATAGAAGTTTTATCAGGTGATCTAAAAGCTGTACAATCCTGGTGCGACACTAGCTCGTTGGAGCTATCCTTAAAAACGTGCATAGTAATGAATTTTTGTTAGAAGGGAAATTCCCTTCAGAATGCATACTGTATCGAGAAAACCGAAATAGAATGTGTAGACTCGATTGAATATGCTTTGGCGGTACCCTCACTCACGACCTCTCCTGAGTGAAACACATACTAGGGGGAATACAGGCCAGGCTAACAAAAAAATATAATTAATTAGAGTGGGTAAATGTGATGCCGAGGTCAAAGAGAAATGTTATAATGCCTAATTATAAAGGGGAAATATCAGTGCTTTAATATGGAATATGTTCAAATTTTTTACCATGAATAACAAATAGTATTCCCACTTAAATGTTTCATTCAATGTAATTGGAATATGATTATGCATCGTCAAATAAAAATTACAATTTTTTCTATTAAATGGAAATGAGTCAATGTCAATATAATATATTTAAACCAAGGTTAGCTATATTATTTAGGACCAATTCATAGTATTAATTAAAGAATTAATTTGGTATTAAAAGAAGCCTGCACACGTACTTCTAAGGACCTACCATACCACTGAGTCTTTGAGTATGGGTAAAGCCACTGGCAAAAGTGTGTGAATGACTAAGGGATATACTTTGAAGAATTTTGAGGGATTTTAGCAAGATCTGAAATAAATCTACATTTCCAAAACTTTCCCTAAAAAATTTTTAACCAACCATGAAAATCCGTTTGAATTGTGGTAAATATGAACCAGATTTGGCTCATGTTGTTGCAACTGGAAAAAATATTTAAAAGTAATTAAATTAAAGTGGCTCCCCACTTGTTGTGATTTCACTAATATTTTTTAAATTTAATTTATACCATTATAATAGGCTTGGATTTTTTTTAATCCTCCTTGGGTAGTTCCAATGCATTGCACCTGTTCTTGTTTTAAGGGCCACATTCCATGTTAAGTAGAATGTTTTATGTATCAAATCCATTAGAAAAATTATTTTTACCTTAGAATTTGCTAGCCATAAAAGGAGATGGAATTTTTTATGTGACAGGAGCAATGGATATCAAGGGATGTTTTAACCTAAAAACTTACAAAACAATGCATGAATGAAAATTATTTAACATAATTAGGGTATGGACTTTATTGTCTAGGTTCCAGTTTTTATTCACACTTCTGATTCTCCAAGGGCAAATGACTGCAGCGATAATTATTGCCATTAAGAATTTATGAAAATCTATTTAATCATTTTAGGAATAATAAATTTAATGATAGCCTGAGAAAAATATCATACCAGAAAACTTGAATTTTTCATTATTAAGGCTGTTTCCATAAATTTTTTAGATCAACTTGAAAAAATACAATTAACTTAATATTTTTACTTGTGGGTATTGAAGAATATGAATTAAAAAAGATGGTGAAAGTGCAGGTATTCATTTAAGCATGGACTAATATAAATCAAATACCCTGATGAAAAAAATGAATTACTCTGAGAAAACATTGAGTAATTCTTAGGCATGCCCACGATCCTAAAAAAGTATCTTCCTGCAATGTGTTCATTTTTCAAAAGATATCATTTTTAAAATCATGACCAAACTTGAAATTACTAAGTGAACTAAAATTAGTTTGGAGGACTTTAAAATCAAAAAATTTTGATCATCAAATATAGGCCATCATTGAAATCCCATTATGTGATGTAGGAAGGTAAGATTTCATGTAAACTTAAAATGTGTATACCTACAGTCATGAAACAATGGGAAACAAAAGAGCTAAAATTTTATATCTGATTGGAACTTGGTTTGTTTAAGGGGGGTAGGTTAAAACAAAGTATGAACTTGAAAATGGGTAATGCACACTTGGTCACTTGGGTGTGTTTGGGAAACAATGACCCATAGGTACCTCAATGATATACAAACAATGCAGGAATTAATAAGGAAACAGACTTCCAATCACTCAATCACCAAGGATAAACAGTCACTCTCATCAATTGTATTGATACACAAGAATGGTTGTCCATTCTATATTATTTAATTCATTTGTGTCAATGACAGGTCACTGGAATATGAGGAATCCTAGCAAACCCTGAACAAGTGAGTGAGTATGATTCACAAAGGTCTAACACACCTGGGTAATTGAGTGATTGTGAATTGGAACTTGAGTCTCTCTTTTTGATTTTTTAATTTAATTTTGTTTTTAATAATTTTTATTCCTGTGTGAGATAAACGGGTCCCTGCATTAGGAGATATCCTTGCAAACCCGGAGCGTGTGCGTGTGAATGCGACGCACAAGAGTGACTGTTATTACTTTACACACCCTAGTGATCGAGTAGGTCTGTTTCCATATTTATTTTGGCATTGTATGTATAGGATAGAGGTACACATGAGTGACTCTTTCTTAAGCACTCCCAAGTGACGGAGTGGTTGAGTGGCTGTGTGTGTTTTCCATTTTCCTCCAACATGTCACCTTGTTTTTATCTCCCCTTTTAGGCAAACCCAGTGCCAATTAAGTTTTAAGCTTTAAGCGTTGTAAGCTTTAAGGAATTTAATTCATTTTAACCTCCTGACACCTATCTATGAGCCACAACCTTGATGCTGAGGAAGGATTTGTGTGTTCTGATGACACCTAGGGCTATGTTGATTGGAGAAATGATAATTGCTCCTGTTAGGGTCACCATGGTTAATAGATCACATGGTAGGAACCAGATGAAAGGTCACTTCTGCACTATCTATTCCTTTGTGAGGTAACTGCTTTAGTTTCTGATCCCAGCTCGACCCAGTCAAGTAATGGGATCATGTTAAAAATTTGGACATCTCAACTACACAACAATTAATTACCACAGGAACAAAATGGGCACACTGATGAAAATGAGTCCTGGCAAATGATGAATTTGGACATGCACAGTATCCAGTCACAGAAAGTTCACAGCCTCCAAGGACATCATTATATGAAATACTCACCAACCCACCAACTTCCCCTTCTCCAACCTACTAGATTGGTGCTGCAACTCTTGACCCAGGATTACAAAAGCATCAGGATGCAAATTCTGTTATATATATATATATATGTATGTATGTATATATATATATATATATATATATATATATATATATATATATATATATATATATAACTTAGACAGTAACACACAGCACAAGAACACATAAAAAGAACACTCACAATAATATCTTGATAATTTCGACGGACTTGAGCTCCGTCTTCTTCGGAAGATAAGATATGACTAAGGAAAAGGGTATGCGGTGCAGAGAGAGTATGGGACGAGGGAGAGGGGAAAAAATAGCAGTGGGGGAGGGGTGAAGGAGGGGTATATGGAGGGGGAGAAAGCGGAGCGGGGAACAGGTGGTGGGAGAGGGGTGAAGGAGGAGGTTATGGAGGGGGAAAGGGGGGCCAGAGGGGAGCGGAGATGGAATAAGGAGGATGTGGAAATAGTAACAAGCGACACAGAATCTAACAATTCATCCACAGATACCACAACACCCATGAACAAGGCATCAACTCACCAAGTCATCATAAGGACTCGACAAGTCAAAACCCAGGACAAGGATGACAAAATGTATGCGGATGAATAAATTGTCCCACCACCTCGCAAGAAACAAATCCACCTCCATCCACCCCAGCCCAACCCCCCCATTTAGTGAACGACATTGAGACCCGGATGTTGATAGGCTTTACACAGCCATATAAATGCCAATTCCATTGTTTTTAATTTTATAGGGTTATCGGATGGGGGAAGGGATGCTAGCACGGAAACATTGTAGCAGTGGTTGAAGGGGGTGTTGTGGTGGGAGGCATGCTTTGCGATGGGAAGACCCGTGGACGGGGAAGAGGGATTACATGAGGCGCGATGATTGTTCACCCTGAGGTTCAGGAGTGTAGAGCACTGGCCAATATAAAATGCCGGGCAGGGTTTGCAAGTCAGAAGATAGATTACATTCTTAGATGTGCATGAGGAGTGGGGGAAGGGCGGGAGAGAGTTAAAAGGTGTGATGGAGAGGGGTGGAGTGGTGAAAATAGGACAAGTTTTGCATTTTGCTCGCAAGCACGGAGTGAGTGTGATTCTGGGGATGGGAGGGGATTTGGAAAGAGGCTTGGAGGATTTCAGGAGATCTGATAGGTTGGCGAGCCATTTGAAGGTAACAGAAGGGCATTTAGGAAGAAGGTTGGACGGAACGTTGTGATTTTTGAGGATGGGGTACATGTCTTTGAGGATGAATTTAAGGGACTGGATGCCAGGGAAGTAGGTGGTGCATATTGAGAGAGGGTGGGAGTCTGTGGTTGAGGGAGGATTGGGGGTGTAGGATTGTTTTAGGATTTTTTTGTGAAGGGGAGAATCTGGGTATCCCCGTTGGAGAAGGGAATGGTGAAGGTTGTTGAGGTATTTGTTGAGGGATTCGAGATGTTTGCAAATGCGGTGCCCGCGGATAGAGAGGGAGTAAGAGAGAATGAAGGTATTGCTGTTTGTTAGTAGGTTTAGTATGTACGGAGGTTACAAATTTGTTGTTAGTTAGGGAAATATTTACATCAAGGACTCTGATCGTCGTCTTAGTGTTCGGATGATAGCAGAGCAGTGTAATATGCCAAAAAAAATAGCGCACGAGATTATAAATCAAACATTTCGAGCACGAGATCAAATAAACATTTTGTGACTCCCCACCTAGCAAACTAATCTATATCAGGTCCCTCTTCATCTCGGTGTACCTCTTTCCTCCCTTCATCCCGTCCAACATCCCTATCCTGTTCCTACCCTTACCTCGCTTGCCCAACATTCTCCCCTCTATTACCCTCTTCAACATTCCACTACCGCTCTATACGCCTTTCATCCATTTTTCCTGCCTCCATAGGATTTCTCTCAACAAACCCCTCTCCTCCCCCACCATTTCTAGTACTTCCTCATTTGTTTTCCTTTTGGTCCATTTCACCTTCTCCATTCTTCTCCACACCCACATTTCAAAAGCCTCCAATCTACGTCTATCCTCCTGCTTCAGCGGCCACGTTTCCGCGCCGTACATAGCTACGCTCCATATCAGAGTTTTTACGAGTCTTGTCTTAACATCCCTACTCAACGTCCCCGTCATCAACTCCCTCCTCCTTGAGAAAGCCTCCTTGCCTAGCGCAATTCTTCTCCTTACGTCCCTACCACTTTGACCGTATTGGTCCAAAACACTTCCGAGATATGTAACCTGTTCTACCTGCTCTATTTTTTCCCCGCCTATTTTAATATTTAGCTTAGCCTTTTTCTTTCTGGAAAATCGCATAACCTTTTTTTATTAATATTGATTCTCATCCCATATTTATCGCACTGAACCTCCAATTCACTCAACAATGCTTGCAACCCCTTGGCTGACTGAGCAACTAATGCTTGGTCATCAGCAAACCTAACCGATTTTACGAATTCCCCTCCGACTTTCATTCCTACCTCCAGTTCTTCCCATGCCTCTTTTATCATTTCCTCTACATACACGTTGGACAGTATCGGTGACAATGGGCAACCCTGCCTTACACCTCTTCCTAACACTGCCCATCCGGACTCTCCGTTCCCCACTCGTACCTGAGCAGTCTGGGACATGTACAGGTTGCGGATCAGTCTCCTGTCCCTCCAATCTATTCCTATTTTCTGCAATACACGCATTAATTTTTCCCAATTCACTCTATCAAACGCTTTTTCGAAATCTACAAAACAGGCAAAAACGTCCTGATTGTATTCTATATTCCTCTCGACTAGTGATCTCATTACTGCAATGGCATCACGCGTACCTCTTCCTTTCCTGAACCCAAACTGATCATCCCCTAAGTAATCATTTGCCTTACTCTCTATCTTTTGTTGATGATCCTGAGAATAACTTTAGCTGCGTGGGATATCAAACTTATTGTTCTGTAATCCTCACATGACGAAGCCTTTGCCTTTTTTGGAATAGGAACTAACACCGATCTCACAAAATCTTCCGACCAGATTCCTTCCTCATAGATACTACGAATCAGTCAATATATGGCCTTCTTCCCACCTTTCCCTAACCATTTCAGCATTTCTACAGGAATATTGTCCACCCCCACAGTCTTAAGTGCTTTCATCTCCTTTAATGCCCTTTCTATTTCATCGTCGAGTATGCCTGGACCTGAGCTATCTTCTTCTACGTCATGTTCCTTTTCTATGTCTAACCTTGTCGGCCTAAGTTCTTTACCATACAGTGTTTCTATATATTCCTTTTATCTCTATTGGATTTTTCCTGGTTCAACTATTATCTTACCCCATTTATCTTTAACTGTTAGCACAGATCTTGCCTTCTTACTTCCCGATAATAACTTAACCTTGCTGTATAGAGCACCAATTTCACCCTTCTTCTGTAAACTTTCCATATCCTCGCATTGCGTTTTCCACCATTCTTCTTTTGCTTTATTTTTGGCCCTTCTCAATTTATTGTTTAACTCTTTGTACTTCATTTTGCCTAACTCGGTGTTTACATTTTTCCATCTTTGCAATCATCTCATACGTTACCCATGGTTTCCTTATCCTTTTCCCGTTAACGGTTCCTATAGTGTCTTTAGCGGCTTCCAATATCCCTTTCTTGATACATTCCCATTTGTCCTCGATAGTACTCAGTTCTTTACCGTCATCAATCATTTTCTCTACAGCCGGCTGATACTCCTTCCTCGTTAATCCATTTACTGCTTCTAAATTCTATTTCCTAACCCGCGGCCCTTGCCTTATCTTCTTGAAACGAACATTACATTTCATAACAACTAAATTGTGGTCAGAGTCCGCATCCGCTCCTGGGAAAATCTGCGAATTTATCACACTGTTGCTAAACCTGTGCCTAACCATAATATAATCTAACTGATACCTTTCTGAGTCACCTGGCATTTTCCATGTATACCTACGCCTTTTGTGGTGTCTAAACCATGTGTTAGTGATGACTAACCCCTGTCTCCTGCAGAATTCAATTGCTTTCTCCCCGCGTTCATTCCTCGTGCCTAACCCATAGTCCTCAACCTCACCACCATCTCTTCCTTCGCCTACCGTCGCATTCCAATCCCCCATCACTATCAAATGTTTCCCTGCAGAAACACTCGCGATGATATCCTCTAACTCATCATACATCCTATCGACTTCTTCCTCCTTGTGGTTGCTCGGTTGCATGTATACCTGAACAATGGCCAAGTTCGTCGGCTCTGCTTTAATCTCTACGAGTAAAATTCTATCTGTCGCTTGCTCTATTTTGACTACGCTTCTTCCTACCCCTTTATTTAAAATTACGGCAACCCCTCGTTGGCTCTCGTCCCCGCCGCTGTATATCACTCTAGAATTGTCTGAGTATATGTATATATATATATATATATATATATATATATATATATATATATATATATATATATATATATACATTCAAATACGACGTCCTGCCATACGGCGCACAAATATTTATTCAAACATAGAAATAGGTAGATGGAAGGGGATAGTAAAACACATAAAAGGCGAACACAGTACATATGGGGAAAGCGGTTTTTTGAGCAGATCACTACCATCTATGATACTATATGCTTTCTAACCAACTGTCCCCTCTTCTTGCGTGTATTGTCTATTTCTCCTTTGGTGGGTGGAACAGCTCCCTAATGCCTTCCTTTGGCAAATGATTCGGAGCACTTGGGCGTTTTAAAAACATCGCAGATCTCAGCGTAAATTAGGTTTATTTGGTGGTGTAATTGGTAGCACGTCCGCCCGGCAAGTGGAAGGTCCGGTGTTCAAATCCCGGCTAAGGAAATATTTTTACATTCGTTATCTGCTCCAAAAACCTCCTTCTCCATATGTCCGGTATTCGCCTTTTATGTGTATTTTTAGCCCCTTTCCTTATACCTATTTCTATGTCTGAATGAATATTTGTGCGCCGTATGGCGGGACGTCGTATTTGAATGTGTGTCTGTCCAATGTGGCTCATCTCTTCTTCTGGCTATGCGTGCCATGAAACGTACTCTTCCTATTCTCTATGATACTATATGCTTTCTAACCGACTGTCCCCTCTTCTTGTGTGTATTGTCTATTTCTCCTTTGGTGGGTGGAACAGCTCCCTAAAGCCTTCCTTTGACAAGTGATTCGGAGTACTTGGGCGTTTTAAAACATCGCAGATCTCAGTGTAAATTAGCTTTCCTTGGTGGTGTAATTGGGTATTGAGTTAGGTTTCAGGTAAGTCTCCACCATTTTCTGCCGCACAGCACCCTGTAAGTTAAGAAAGAACACCGTTGAATACTCATCCATGGCGGGTGACGGCGGCGTAGGAGACGCTGGGGAAGAGTGCCGGAGTGCAGCGGTGTCACTGAAACTCCAAACGAAGGGGGGGTTGGATAGAGAAGGAGGGTAGGGAAGTAAAAAGTTTACAATGTACTCATAGCTGGGAAGAAAAGAGAATTATATCTTTCGCTGTCAAACGTTGACTTGGAAGAGTGGTAGGTCTACGAGTGGGGAATTGGGAGGGACACAAAATTTCGTTGGCAAGTTCATCTTAGGAACGGACGCATTAAAAAATGTCCAACTGCTCCAAAGCATCGAGCTTTTGACCTTAATTTTCAAAATGAAGAATTTTAAATTTCATGAAGTCACTTTCGATTAATTTCTCTGAAAAGAGGGATGTTATGTTCTTATTATTTACACATGTTTGGATTTCTTTAATTCATTCTTTAAATTTTCTTCCTGTTTACCCAATATACTTTGTGTTACATTCTGAGCACTTTAACTCATACTGTCCACTCCACTAGCTTTTGGGGACTTTTGGGCGATTGACACCGAAAGTTATAATTCTCTTTTCTTCCCAGCTACATTGTAACCTTTTTACCCCTCCACCCGCCATCTCTGATCAACCCCCCCCTCCCCTGATCATAAGGTATAGGTATTGAAAAAGGACTCGAAGAAATATACCTAGATTCAGACAACACTTGTTTTATGAAATCTGCCACTAAGCAGGGTTCCTTGATGAAGGGAAAATATGAAAACGTCACTTTATCTCAGGACTCATGAATAAGTATGAGTAAATTCCATGTGTCTTGGTACACTCTGTTAGAGGTAGAAAAGTGGGGATCGAAATGTTGCGGTACTAACGGCCAGTACGATTTCTTATCTTGAGGGCCTGGGTTCGAATCGACGGCAGATATTTTTCAATTGGTATCCCGAAACCTACTTGAGGTGAATTTCAAGAAACTGTAATAGTAACTTTAACGGAGTCACCCGCTATGTGTGCATTATAATGCAACCATTTCAGAGAGTAAAAATCATTCGCCTTGACCGGGATTCGAACCCGGATCCCTCGATATCCGGCAGAGTGCTTTAACCAATTAAGCTACCGAGACGTCCTCTTACACTCTGAAATTTTGGGGGCTTTAAAGGAACAATATGTAATGGCGAAATCACTCGGCCGGATATCGAGGGATCCGGGTTCGAATCCCGGTCAAGGCGAATGATTTTTACTCTCTGAAATTGCTACTTGAGGTGCTTTGTGGAGAGCTCTTTAAGCGTGTATACCGTCCGCGGGATGGGATGTTAAACTGCGGACCCTTTGGCGACTTTCGTTAAAGAGTAGACTAATGCCGACACCGGGGTTTTCTCCACCCTACCTTCTTTCTCACCCATCTCGAATTGCGCAAATGACTTAAGCTGTCCTCTAATAACTACTTCTTCGTAGAAGTTATCCTTTGAATGACTTAGAAGCTTTCTTACACTGCCTTCTGGTGATGAAAACTATTTCTACGATGGTGTCCCTGATGTTATAGAAAAAGTCACACGGAGTTAGGGCTGGGCTATTGGGAGGATGAGGAACACATCTCAAAAATGATTTTTCAGAGATCATCAGCAACAGTATTAACTATGTGAGGTCGTGTATAATCTCGGCGCAGCATTCAACCTACTTGTCTGGTCTCTTGTGATTGATTTTGCATTGGGGAATCTTCAGCATGCCTCTCTAGTAAACTCCATTTGCAGTTTTGTTTGCCGATAGAACATCTGGAGCGAATGGTGGTGAGAGGTTGCGTTTGGATAACGGTCGGTGTGCGTCTTCTTTCTGTAGACAGCGTGTCCCAGCTTCCCACCACCCTTCTTTTTGACTAACACGTCCAGGAAAGGTAGTTGATAATCATAACTAAGGAAAGTAGATATTATCCACGATTAAATAGAGAAGCTATTGAGATCGCCAAAAACCCGGAGAATTCCAATAGAGATGAAGGCTACCATCTCTACAACGCGTGGAAGAGAGTTCTTCGGAAAAGGATCAATCAGCAAGCAGCACCTGGACGGGGCCACCTATACAAGGGCGGCCAAAATCCGAGTCCCTCATCTTTGGCTCTGCTTTTCTTGCTCTGATCGATTCATCGACTTCGATTTTGATCGGCGACATCGACTCATCACCCGACTCAAAAGACTTTCCGAGAGAGACGTTCACTTTCGATAGTCATGGACTCTGCGTCAGGTTGGAGGCGGATGAGATCGTCGTCAGGAGATGTATCAGGAGGCCGTGGAGAAATTCATGAGTGAAAAACGGAGCTAAGTACTATCGAGGAAAAATAGAAATATATCAAAAAGAGGATATCGGATTTTGAACAAGAAACTGTATGAATCGTTAATGGGAAAAGCACAAGGAAACCATGGATCAATGAGGATATGATTAGGAAAATAGATGAAAGAAGGAAATAGAGGAATGTAAACAGAGTTATGCAAAATGAAGTAAAAAGAGTTAAATAATGAATTGAGACGGGTAATGAATAAAGCAAACGTAGCTTGGTGGAAGACGCAGTGTGAGGATATGGAAAGTTTGGGGAGGAAGGGTGAAATTGTTGCGAGATGCAAGATGGTTAAAACACGAACGGCAAGTAGGTAAACGTAAGCAGATAAAATGGACCTAAGTGAAAAGAAAAAAAAATTTGTAGGCAAGGTGAGGGAGGAGAGGAGATTGCTGGAAGAAATTCAAAGTGGACGGGAAAGATCGATGCGGAGCGTATTGATTGGCAAGGAGATATTTAAAATGTTGATAGAAGAAGTGAATTAGGGAAGCAAGGATAGGGCAGGAATAGGATAGGAATTAGGGATGAAGTGAAGGGAAGAAGGCAGTGTACGGAGTTCAAAAGCGGCTAATTTTAGCATTGGACGTTGGGTCGATACGTTAGAAGGCACAACCATATATTTGCTGAACCATTGAGTAGCATGTGACCATTTAATACCTTTCGTAGCAGGAAGATTGCATAAAATAGCAATATTAAATGGCGTGGAATGTTGAAATATTCATTCACCTAAAAATATCAGTGTGGTTTCAACTTTAATGGCGAATAATGAACCTAGAGTTATAAGTAAACCAAACCTCAATGAACATTATTGATAATTTTACCATCAAATGACTGCAAATGAACCCATTTTGCCCAACCATTCGAGGACAGGTTATTTTACGACCAAGTTAAACCAGTTGAAAGGACGTTATTTTATATTGCGTCTTTTTTTCAATTGTCATAACCGCATCATGTTAAAAACCTTTTGAATTCCCTCTCATTCCATGATGCACAAGAATGTTATCTAATCGTCCGCTTGGTCGAAACTTCATTTCAGTTGAACCAAGGAACTCCTAAAAACATATGATCAAAGAATTTTATGAACTTGAATAAGTTCATGAGCCCATTTGAAAATTCACGAAATTAGTTTAACTTCCTTTTCATTTTCCGTGTCTGAATCGGAATATTTGATTAAATGGGTGAAGAGACTGTCGTGTCCAACCATATTTGATGTACCTCCCCTTTTAATTTCCTCCTCACGTCCACCCTTCACCCTCTTCTTCTGTCGTAAAGGACGCGATTACTCTTTGGATATCTCTTACCACCTGATATACAGTACACAGAGAACTTTCATCGCAGGACCCAAGGTCAAGGAAGATGTCCACTTCAGACGTTTGACTTCAGCGACCTCATATTGCACGCGAACATCATGGAGAGGTCCGACTTCCTGACGTCCATATTTCGGGGGATGACCAACCAGCCATCAGGTGGCGCAGACACGTTCGTCACCGAGGAGGTCAGTTTGCAGAGAAAGAGGTCAACCCTCACCTACCAATGCCCATTCAGCTCGATGGGGATTGACCTTAGACTTGCAAGTGAAAACACCCTCGATAGACCCCCTGCACAATGGTACTAGTGGTGTGACAAAAACCAGCGTGCTTTAGCCCCGTAGACAATATTTGGAGATAGCATTAGGCGTAAGCACTCCATTACATTATTGTTATTATCTTATCTGATGTGGTACGACGACGATAATACACTTGGGTTACTTTGACAAAACTCGTGGAATTTGACAGATTAATAATAATAACATTTTTTTATCGAGAATAAGCAAAATTCAGAACAACCGCAAACGGCCGCGCGTTAGAGAAATAACATTAAAAGTAGTCTATTTCAGTGTTATCATTGTTCTAGCCCTTACGTATTTAGTGTTATTCTCATTTTAAGCAGCTCATTACGTGTGTTTGAAGTACAACTCTCCGCTTAGATCACGAAGTGAATTCAGCTGTGGTTGAAATACTATTCATAATTTGGGTTATTCAACACATACATTGGTAACAAGCAAGGAAGCAAACCTTAACTTTGATTTGGCATGCCTATTTGACTGCGAGCCATTTAGGTTTAGGGGTCGCTTGCAGGGAACTTTACGGATTTAGGATCAAATAATAAACAAAGTTCAAATGAATTTAGACTCGGAAGTAGGGACATCATGCTGGTTTATTTTAAGCGCATGTTAGTAAGGCGAATAATTTTTACGACAGATACATTCCCCTTCTGATATTATTTCAAATTAGCGCAAAAAAAGCTATCCCTTCGTGTTCATGCACGTGCATATTTGTAGTCACTTTTTTAAAAAATAGCATGCACTTTCTTTCCACCTGAATATCAATTATTCCATTGATTGTTTAGTATTTTCAGTGTTATAAAACGTGGGGTGAAAAACACCAGACTTCTCCAGAAGCTTGGCCAATCAAAATGTAACGAGCGCTGTGACCTGGTCGGCAGTCAGTTCTATAATCACTAATTTCATCACAGTCAAAAACGAAACCTGGAGGAAAAGTGTAACGTCAGATCTATTTTAGAAATGAGATGAAATGACAAGGACTGAGGGGCCTCCAAAAAGACAGCTTGGATCGTTGAGCAGGCAAATTTTGTAGTGGGCATTGTATGACAGAGAAGATCATCCTACAACAAAACAATGGGAACATTACTTTAAAGATAGCAAGGAAGCTAACAGTGATTCAATTTTACATGACAATAGACACGATAGCACCCAAGTTATAAAATATATAGAGGCAGAAGAAAATATGACATTGCATGGGAACTTTAATACAATCAGTTGAGAATTGTAGCAAGGAAAATAATTAGGAAGATATGGTCTCCGGAAGAAACGAAATGTAATATCCGATAGGCTTTTGTAAATCTGCAAACAATAAAAATAATTAGTTGAGGTAAACATACTCTTTCAGAAATACCCACGTATGCGTGGTAAGTCGAAGACAACGGGAGTTGAAGATGACGGTGTATGAAGACATTAATTTGCTAAATATTCCTGTAGCCGAAACAGAATTCAGGAATCAAGTTATGGGTTTCCAAAGCTACCCAAATACTCGTAGGGACTGCATTTAGTTGATAATAGAATCCCTTTTGAAATTCGATAAATTGAAGGAGTAATGAAAACCTATTGGGCATTAAAAAGGTTGAAAGAAACAGAACCACGTTTGGAGAAATGCGACATCAGAGGTTAGACTGAAGAAAGATTGCGTGCAATGTAGAATCGAATTATAGTAACACAAGGAAAACGATTGGCAGAAAGAAAATGGATTGCTCGCGAAATACTGGACAAGAGAGAAGAAAATACGAAATTTCAAGTAATTCATAAAAAACAGCTATGCTACAGGATGTTGAGGAATGAAAACTGTACATAAAAGGGAGAAGATCCAAGAACACATTGATGAAAAACCTGTATAAAGTATAGCATCACCTGTTCCGGGGAAAAGTTACAGCAGTATACATAACTGTGAAACACGCCATTTGAATGTACTCGGAGAAAATATCAAGTATTTTGAAATACATATAGTATGACGGAAAGAATAGCAGCAAGAATACTGGAAGAAGAGGATTCCATCAGGGATGGTGAGAAAGATATCATTAAATCTGAATTGGACGTTTCAGTTAAAGACCTTCGAGGAAATACGATACCTAATATCGTCGATATACCCTCTAAACTAAAAATGAATTCAGGATATGAGAATCAGATTCTGTCACATTAACTTACATATAAATTATTAAATACTTGTGTATATGAAAGGAGAAATATCGAAGGAACTTAAGAGCAACGTAAATTTTAATGTTCCATGAGAATGTGAAAACTTCAGATGAATGAATATGACGGCCAGAGCAACAAAGATTCTGGCAAAATGGTTGTTATGCGTAAATAGAGAAATGATAATAAGGATTATTAAACGGATTATAATTGGGTAATATTTGTTAGAAGAGGAGAGAGCGTGGTGCGGTAATAGTACTAGAAAAACAGTGAGAAGAATCATGGTAAACGTAGAACATGCGAGTGATATAATTCAATTAGTTTAAGCCAAAACAGAACCAATAAAGTTATCCTTTTTCAGGTCTACTTTCTGACAAACACTCAAAGCGAGGAGAAAAACCGTACACTGGGCGTATGATCCAAGAGAGGAAATTATTGAAGGTGGGTTTTCTGGAAGAAAATATATTAAGTAGAGATGAAAGAGTAGAACGCGGTGGTGGGCGAAAGGAGAGAGATGAGTGTGGCGGGGCGGATTAGAACAATATCCTAACAAGGGATGATCAAGGGGAGAAACCAATTGAGTTAGGCAGGGTAAATTGCTTCCGATTGAGCAAAACTTGATAAATATAACAGTTCAGGGTTAACTTTGTGGAATTCCTTCATGATGAGGGAAGAAAAAAAACTGCTTTTCCACTGAAGATTTAATGAACATAAACTTCCATAAATTTGAGCCAGAAACCTTCCAATACATATCCTCCCCCAGCTCACTTATAGGTTGCTGCACCTGCACTCAACTTGCCCCCTCTCCCTTACTCCCCCTACCTTCCTCCCCTCTTAGAGCCAGGCGATGTAAGTTGAAAAAATTTTCATGTATGTCACCTGATGATGATGCGCAGCATCGAAACCATGGTTATGTGAAGTATTAAATCTTTATGTTGAAGTGCAAATGTTCTTTTTCTACCCTCAACATAAAAAAACCTTAGTTTGGAAATGGATAAAGACGTACATAAAACTGAAAAATTCACGAGTCTATGGATTCAAAAGTCTATGGATTATCATGCGTGTCTTATGCGCATAACACAACCTAGTTTTCCTCTCTTCTTCTTCTCCCTGTCTCTTTATTCTTACTCTGACCCACTTCTTTGCGTATAAATCTTATAAGGATGTTATGAGTGATATGAAAATGCAAAAAAATACCTTCATTCTTGTCTCCTCCAAAAAAGAAAATCCAGGAACTCAAGAATCTCTATACCTCTGTCAACGACGTAGACCTGTTGGTGGGTGGGTACATGGAGGACACCTGCACGCACGCCAATAGCTCAGGCATCGTGGGCCACACGTTCGGCTGCATCATCTCCGAGCAGTTCTACCGCTGGTGGAAGGGCGACCGGTACTTCTTCGATGACATGAAAGGACCCGGAAAGTTTACCAACGGTAATGGTTTTGAGAAAGAATTAAAATACTGACTGGTACAATACCGCTGCCTTTTCTCATATGGGAACCACAGGAGGCACCGGGAAAGTAGCCGGGCTCTTTACCTTCCATTATTATTTGAAATTTATTCTGCCCCCACCGAAAATGTCAATTTTCGAGTTGATTACTGGCGATTGGCTTCTAAAATATTCGTTAAATAATGGTAAGTTAACACCAAGTCCAAACATCCTTGCCACACCTTTTCACGTTTTCATGTTTTTAATTGGAATATTGACTACGTCTTCCCCAAAAGTAGCAGGACTGAGTCGGTTAAAAAACATTTAGTGTCATAATTGATATATCCAATCAAAAGTGTAGCACCCCTTGTGCGTCCAAACACCGCTGCCACGCCTTGTAAGCCTTCTGCAATGCGGTTCCCTGAATGTTGCCAAGATTCCTCGTCACCGCCTGTTATAACGCTTCCACCCAGCTGTGGTGGCGTCCTATCAGCATAGATTTGAGGTGGGGAGGATGAATTCTGGTGAGGCATTGTCTAAAAAATTTGGCTCCTCACTCAAATGGTCGAGAAGCTCTTGGCAGATCCGCGTGCGAGTTTCCTTTTGTTTGTCCGAGAGCACTCGCGGCACCAATTTCGCACACATTTCTCTTATGCCCATGTTTGCGGTCACAAATCGATGAACATTACTTTTAGGGATGCCGAGTTCATTAGAAACCCAACATGCGAACTTTCAATCTACGATCACTGTTCAGCAAAGTATTCACTTTTGCAATATTGTCTTCACTTTTTAAAGTCGAAAGGCGCCCTGGATGTTCGGCGTCCTCAATATCTCCTCTACACTCTTGAAAACACTTTTATTACCCAAAAGGACACGATCTATCCATGGCATAAGCTGTTTTGAGCATGTCGTGAGTCTTTTTCCCGGTTTTGGCAAGATTCGCGCAAAATTTGACGGCGTAGCGCTGTTCAAATAACCGGTTATTGAACAGCGCTACGCCGTCAAAGGGCAGGAACAGGATAGAGCGGTTGGACGGGATGAAGGGAGGAAAGAAGTGCACAGAATTGAAGAGGGACCTAATGTAGATTAGGTTGCTGAATTGGGTTTTGTTTGGAGTTGCAAAATATTTATTTGATAGTTATGTCTATCCAAAAACCTACCTTAACCGGTAGATTACCTAATAATAAAATTAAGCGTAACGATGTCATATTAGAGAGGTTTTGCATGGGAAGACACGCACTCCAGAATTTCAGGGAGCCTACTGCCACCGGCTTCCAGGATTATTTGAGACTCCCCCTCCTCAAACGTAGCCATCCAGGGTATTCTACCTAATTAGTCATGTATTTTTTGGTTGGTACCTAACTTTTTTTTTACAATTATATTTAGTGTAAATTTCTCCTTCCGCCTTTCATAATTTTTTGCATCATCTGCATTTTCTGCATGCATTTTCTGTATTTTCCCTTGGTATCTAAATTGCCGTCTCTATTATTTTCTCTACTCCGTTTATCCATAATTCTCCTTTCTCTCCGGTCCAAAAACTTACCGCTATCTTACTGAACTTTCTTAAACTGTTTGTCTTCTTTTTACAGATTTCTCATACCAACTTTTTCTCTTCACGCACCACATTTATTACATCAGAGTTCTTTACCCTCTATTTTCAACTTCTTTTCTCCATTCTCCAACATAACGTTTTCTCAAAATCCTCAAATGTACTCGGGAAGCGGGATGATGGGATGGCTGACGTACTGGCGTCTCACCCAGAGGCCCTTGGTTCCACTCCTGGAGATGGCAGATCTTTTTCAGTTACATCCCGAATCCAAATGGAAGTGCTTTTTGAAGAGCACTTTCTGTGATTTCTGTACTTGGGATGTTAAGTTGTGTGAGATTTCCCTTTCCTTTTCAAGATTATATTAATGCTAACAGCGGATTTTTCTCCACACTCCCTTGTTTATCATCCGTCTCTAATGCAGTAAATGACCAAAGCTGTAGGTTGCCTCTTCTAAAACTATTATTCAGATATCCCTTCATAAGCTTACTACAAAGACCAGGTGCCATAGCTATAAATCTATACGTTCAACACCAACTTCTTTGCTAATATTTTCTTCACATTCATTTATACTCATTTCACATCACTTCTCTTTGTCTTTAAAATTTTTCTTCCACTGTGATAATTCTTCTTCTAATGACCTTAATCATGAACTTAAATTCAAATTAAATACCTGTACTGCCAAAATATGAGACATTCGATATGAATTTTTCTCCCGTCTACTCAAATACATGAACTTACTAGCGTATTTCTCCAGCATCTGATTTCTTAAGATGGCTTCTGGTTAAACCGTATCCTATAACTCTTGCTTATTTTCTGCTCAATAAGAACTTTACCTTTGTAAAGCACTTAGTAAAAGTGTACTTTGGCAATATGTCAATGCTGC
Source organism: Hetaerina titia (assembly GCA_037158775.1). Lineage (NCBI taxonomy): Eukaryota > Metazoa > Arthropoda > Insecta > Odonata > Calopterygidae > Hetaerina > Hetaerina titia. The sequence continues at coordinate 7,203,204 of CM073777.1, forward strand.
CTTACCTCGACCGTTTGAATATGATGAATGTTTGAAATAAGTTTTCTCTCCCTATACAGCCTGCCCTAATACACCGAATTAGCTCTATTAATTGTAACATGGGGCCTGTAATATGTCTTTACCGGCACTGGTCTTTTATTCGTGTTGTTTCCACCGTATTTTATTCACTCTTGGCTGTATTACTAACTCCTTTGCTTAATTCTTCTCTCTTATAGTTGGTGTGCTTTCTCCCATTAATTATCCGGGCAATTCTTTCATTAGTTGATGTAGCGCTGAAAATTGTCTTCGGGCATGAGGAAATCTTCATATCCTCGCACATGGCATATAGGAACAGAAAATATAATAACCTTCAATAAGGAAGACTGGATTTCGGATTAATTGTAAAAAGATATGTCTAGTCAATAAATTGAGACACCGTCTTTCTCTGCACTTTCATTTGATCCCACCAAGTTAATGCTCCCATCTTCAATTTTTTGAAGAGTAAATAATGAAGAGAGAGGAACCCTTTTCAGTCAAATTCCTTTCCTATAAATCCCAACTCGTCGACTCCTTCGAGGTGCACAGACTTAAAAGGCGAGTAAGGGTTAGGCAAAGTGTGACTACCATAGCAGATACCTGACCGGGGTATTTATTACTATTTTATTTTTCAGGTCAGTTCAAGGCCCTGCAGAAGGTCTCCCTTTCATCTCTGCTCTGTGAGAACCTAGCCGGCCTGAAGTACATGCAGAAGGACGCCTTCGGCATCGTCAGCGATACGTGAGTACTTTTGGGTACACACAAAGAGGCTTCCTCTCAAATGGAAAGGTTAATCCAACAACATGTTGTCGCATCAGAAAGGAACTGAGTTCCTTGGGACAATAAACAAATTCTAAACCCATTCCTTTCTATACCAACTACCTTTTTAAATATTGTTTGTAATTACTCATACTCATATTCTTCAGGGATATACGAGTATCTCATCGTTACTACGATTGATTAATTAAAATTGGCAATTTTCCACAAAATAAAATTAAAATACGACCGATTTCGATGTAACTACATCATCGTCTGGTAACAATCATGACTCAGTGTCTAGTATATATACTGGAAAGCAAGTAAGTGGAGGGTAGTGGAAAATGGGCGGAAGAGGGAGGGGAGGTGGAAGGCCGCATGGATGACTATGCGAGTGGGGAAGGAGAAAGGGGGTGGAGGAGAAAGGGGGAGAAGAAAGGGGGGAGGAGAAAGGGAAGACAAAACGGTCGTGGCCGAATGGAGGGTGTCTCGTTGAGGATGTCCCCCCGGTGCGGCGACATGCTCCTAGTGCCGTGGAGAAAGCGGATGACATCGGGGGTTTTTCCCGTGGTCGTTGACTGGGTGCAAAGTATCAATGCACAAAGAAGTGTGTAAAAAGGGTAAAGATTTGGGATCATTGTCTAATTATGGTTCCAAGGGGGGACGCCCTAGCGAGGGTTTAGAGATGTTACTACGATGGTTTAAGAGTCAACGGGAAACAACGACGCAATGCCTCCACTGCTGACACTAGGTGCAAAATAATGACGCAGGTTATGCTGATTATTTCCCGTTAACGGAACTCTTTCATCCCCGCCTTATATCATCTACCTGTGTTATTTTACGGGCACCATATCTCCCTTAGGATAGAGATCTGCGAGTAGGGGGATTTTTCACATGGCCTACGCGACGTGCGAGCCTCACGCCCAGTAGAGTATTAGGTGAGCGACATTCTCACCTTTCAAATCAGCCAATGGGTTGATTACTGCATCTTGGAAACTATCTAATTGGTCACACTTTCGTAATGAATGCTCCATTGCGATGCTCTCATCTCTGTCCCCTTTCTTCAACTGTACATCTTATCATTCAATGCAAAATTCATCGAATCATGTTGATAATTAATTTTATTGGCATAAAAATTGAATATGAAGGGTGGGAATTTGATCTCATAGCAGGGAGAAAACATAACATTCGAGGGACGCTTTTTACATTTTAGTCCATTTTGATCTAATCACTACATATTCAAAATACTATAATTGATTTAACGAAACAACATAATATTGCCTTGTTAAGTATAGCGCACTAACAAATTGAAAATGAAAATTAAATCTTAAAATCCTTTATGGCAAACTCATTGTTTTCTCAATACAGATAATGATTTTCTGTTTCTGGTAAAGATGGATGAACTATATTATCACCTACCAAATCTACTTTCGGATTAATTATTGTATTTATGGTTATTTAATGGTCAACGTTTAGAGTACCCTTCCCTATAATTTGAAAATAAGTCATTGTTTTACTAAGGTTTGTTAGAATAATTTGTTTTGGTTTGCGCAGAGTGAAATTAGAGAAATTAATTAAATAAATATTCTAGTAATCATCTCCTCATACAGTGTTGTCTTAAACACATTCATAGTTGGTTATTTAAAGGTGATTGTTTATCGCTTAAGTTTCCATGGTGCTCACTTCCAAAATGACCATTAAAACAAATCGCTTAGGATGACGTTATTTTTTAATGTTTAGTGCGATATGAAATAATGAAGACATTAGTAAGAACATACTCGCATAATGTTTCGTCAAATTTATTGTACAGATATAATTTAAATTACAAACCTCCGTATATTTTAGTGTAAAAAATAATGTGGCACACAGCGCGAGTTCTCGCTTAAATGAAAGCAGATTTAAGATACACTCTTTGGTTGGTGGTGCAATTAATTAAATTCAAAATAAAATCAAAATGGCTACTTACGTTGGATAGAATGCAGTCATAAACTAATCAGCTTATCCATATTTAAAGGAAGATGTTTAGTACAAAATTTTGTGATACACATGTTGTAGCTTTTCAGACATCGTATCTGCAACAAATCTGCACGAAAATAAAGACAAAAACATGCAAATCATTCAAAAAATTTGAAATACCGTGCGCTTCGGACGTCAAAACTTGCATTCAAATACGTATATCATATTTATCTTCAAAAAAATATGTGTGAAAGTGTTGCGAAAAATCCTCGCAATCAACGCATGGAAAAATTATAGATCGAATATTTGCCGGCAGGAAAGTTTGAACCAATAGAGATTGATTTACATATTTCAATCCAATTTATTTTCTTAAATCAACCAGTGCTGTTCGTTAGCGAAATTCTCGTCAGAGCCTCGCAAATTTCAAGACCAATGAAAATTCTGGTGGGTCCTCCACCTTAAAACTCTCTTTCTCCTTTCAGAAATCCTCTGAGGTCGTGCAAAGATATCCCACGGCTGGACATGAAGCCCTGGGATAAATACAACTTGAAAGAGAACTGTGCCGCGAAGAAGAGAAAGCATAAAAGAAAGAGGAAGAAGTCAAAAAGCAGCCATCGTGGGTCGCATTCATCCAGCAGCTCTTCAAGCAACTAACGATGCCGGCGGCACAAACGGGAGGATTGGTGACTTCAGAGTCACAACAGCCGCTCGAACGATCGTTAAAAATATCTATGACGCATGGAAAATAATGAAGCCGACACCCCTTTCGGACTCCGATCGATTGGTGGTGCCACAGCAGGCTTTCATTTTGTCATTGATCTTTTTTCACTCAAATTGCGACTGATATTTCAAAATGTTTCGAGTGTACGACACCAGCTTATTCTTAAAAATTTTAAGAAAGTTCCAAAATTCTTACCAGTAAGAACGTAACACTCTCAAGCGCAGGAAATTGAATTCGAGCGGGAACGATACTCGTGTACTAATTTTTTCCATCCGGTCCACTTTCCATTATCACCAAATCCGCAATCACAGTCCGACGCACGCCAATAACAATCCCTCGCACCACTACTAGCCTTAAGCATAAACGAGAAATGATAGAGTCGATGGAATTAGCCATTAGCACCTGCAATAGAATTATCTACTAATTTCCCATCCATCCCTTTGCATAAAAAATTGTGAAAACGGACTTTCGCTCTTCATCACACAGTAAAATCGTTCATCAAATGGATTCAAAGGTGATGGATCAATAGAACATGAATTTAAATTGAGCACGAAAGATGATATTTATTAATAAATAATCCTCCTCCTCTTTTAAGTTGGAAGTGTTGGTTTTCAAATCAGAGCGTCAACATTTTTCATCTTGGATTCAAATGAATTTGCTGAGAAACAATTTTCTAACTAACTAAATCTAAATAACTACACTAGTAAATTCATCCCCAAAGATGTCAACAACGTTGATTGGGGCCGACAAATGATGATCTGAAAGGTTTCTTCAGTGTAAAATAAAATACATGTAAATAAAATAATCAGCAACTATTTCTAAGCTGAAAATCTCTATTAGTATTCTTTGAAAAAAATGATTCCACTAGTAGGGTACCTGGAAAATTGGAATTTTAAAGAGGCATATATATATATATATATATATATATATATATATATATATATATATATATATATATATATATATATATATATATATATATATATATATTATTATTAGGTAATCTACCGGTTAAGGTAGGTTTTTGGATGGACACAACTATGAAATAAATAAATATTTTGTAACTCCAAACAAGACCCAATCCAGCAACCTACTCTACATCAGGTCCCTCTTCATCTATTCTAAATATGCCCTTGATATGCCAACTTCCTTTTTAAATATTGCTTGTAATTACTCATACCCATATTCTTTTGGGATATATCCCTTCATTACTATGATATTTTAAATACCATCAGAAAAAAATTACTTAATTATACATTTGCTGATGCGTTTTGTAGACTAAAGTGCACAGATTTTGGAGATATTTCCAGGAAACATAAAACTTTCATCACCATTAGATATCATCCGCACCCAAGCTGTGTGATTTTACAGAACCCAGTTCTTTCTGAGAACCAAAACCATTACAGGTTAGAAATCTTGCTTACTATGCTCATGAAGTTTGTTTGAACTTCACACCCCATATAACATTTAATGATCTCTCCCTTTACCTTTCGAATCAATCTGCTGGTACATTTGTTGGTTTTGCTGAAAAGACCAGTATGTCACCTTCACACATTTGTTATACACTCCCAAGTTCATTTTCCCAATTTTGGCCCCTTCCTCCCAAAACACTTGCTGCCGTACTCAATTCAACTAATGACACTGATAATTGTTATGCACAAAATTGCATGTGAAGATTGGGCATTTTTTTATACTATCCAATACTTTGAGATTAAATTCCAATGAATAAAACATTTGTTACATTTTATGCCTATTTTGATTCAAAGATTTCATTATTTATTACTAGATATTTTCTTTTACGAGGCAACCCGATTTGGCATTGTTGACTCTTGTGCACTCCCAAGTTTAAAACTGAAATCCATGAGTTTTCAATTTTCATTCTGTTCCAAGAGGCAATTATTCCACATACAACGATTCTCATCCAAAAGTTGATGACAATAACTGAGATAAATTGTCCCATATAGGCTCATATTTTGATTCAGCCTTTTGATGGTACACCATTATAAATTGACAATAAGCCCTTATATTACTAAGGTCTGGTAAAAGATTTTTTTTACAAATACAAGGTGAGTTAATGGATTATTCCTTAAAATACCTTCTCTTTCAGCATATTCTTAAATACATCTATAGGTTGTAATTTCATGAGAAGAATTCACTGATCATGACTGAACTCTTTTCAGGTACACATTCAATTTCAGTTTCTCCCTTTTATCACTCTAATCATTTTGTTGTGGACATTATCCCTTGCAAAGAATTGTCATCATCTTCATCCAATATCCCTTAGGCACCATTGGACCCCAATCGACTTTACTAGAGAAAAGCAGATTTCGATTTGCTTAAGGAGACTGCTATAAAGCCACCCATTTCTCCTTTCAGCAAACCCATGAGGATTTCCAAAGATATCCCATGGCTGGATATTAAGCCCTGGGTGAAATATGGCCTGAAAGAGAATTGTATGGAAAGGAAGAAAAATCATACAACAAACAAACAAGTCAAATTTCAGTAACCATGGATCACAAGCAGTTGCTCAAACAGATAATGATGCCAGCTGACCCCGATGGGACGAGTGGTAACTTTAGAGCCTCAATGGTCCTCCAAATAACCATTAATGTATAAATAATTATAGAGGATCCATGGTGTTTCCAGGAATTACAGCCACGTTGGTGTGTTGATGGACTGCTCTTTCACCCCCAGTCCTGGAGGCATCTTCAGGTCAAAATGATCTGCGTCATGATTTGGCCACTATATTTATGAGACACTGGTTGAAGCTCCCTGATTGGCTCTTTCCTGGCTTGATTCTCTTCTCCCAGCATGGATCCTTCATCAGATAGATGTCAGGGAAGCCTAACGATTAATGAAATATAATAATAAAGGTTCAAGCTTTTGAATGACATCATCCCATTTGAGCTCCAATCAATCAGTGGTGTCAAAGCAGCATTTTCTTTTCTAGAGTGGCAGTATGTTTTTTATTTATGTGTGGACACAGTGGTAACATACAACATAGTAGTTTTTTCCTAAATTATTAAGATGGTTCCAATGCTTCTGATAACTCCCAATCACATGGAATGGAATACAGTTGCAATAGTCATTTATATATTCGGGTTTTGTCAATCTGGTCAAATTTCATTTGTCACCATCTTTGCAATTATGTTCCTAAAGAGTCAATCATTTACAAATCCACAACTGTGAGAGAATTATCCAGCAATCATGGCTGGTATCCCTCCAATTGCCAATAAAAAATGTGAAAACGGTTTGTCATTTCTTATTCACCTTACCACACCAAGGAAATATTTTGTCTTTCAGATGGGGATGTGTCAACTGTTATTATGGGCTCTCTACCAGTTAAGTTAGCTTTTTGGATGGACACAATTACCAAATAGGTGTTTAGTGACTCCAAGCAAAAACACAATCGAGCGACATACTCTCCCTCTGGCCCCCTTTCATCTCTGTGTACTTCTTTCCTCCCTTCATCGCGTCCAACATCCCTATCCTGTTCCTGCCCTTTCCTCATTTGCCTAACATTCTCCCCTCTATTACCTTCTTCAACATCCTGCTGCCGCACAATGCAAAAATCATCCAATTTTTACTGCCTCCATAGGATTATCTCCCAACAATCCCCTATCCTCACCCACCATCACCAGTACTTCCTCATTTGTTTTCCTTTTGGTCCATTTCACCTACTTCACTATTCTCCACACCCACACATATTATTTTATATTTAAAATATTATTATTTTTAATATTTATATACATAATTATATGTATTTAAATATATTTATACATATTGTATGTTATATATATTATGTATATATATATATATTCATTCACATTGAAATAGAGATAAGGAAAATGGTAAAGGAACACATATAATGGACGAACACAAGAGAGGTGGGGATGGTGGATGTGAGCAGATCACGAATGTAAAAATATCTTCCTCGACCGGGACTTGAACACCGGATCTCTCCACTTGCCGGGCGGATGCTCTAACCACCTGAGCTATGATTCAATTAATTTTTATTCGGTTCAGTTCATACGTTACACAGCAAGTGTTTACATTGTACATAATAACAGCTTATAGATTTTGGTTACAGAATAATCTTTTTCCTTATGAATATATGCATAGATATATTCATACACATATATATACATAAACATAGAAAAAAAACATATACAAACATACATATTATTGCACTACATACATTAGAAATGTGCATATACAATTGAGATCATATGCAATACTGTTGAAGAAAATAATGAGGCTAAGTTCACAAGATATACATTTTATGTGGGGAGGGTTATCGATTAGTTTGAAACACATTCTGTGAAACAACTCTTCAACCACTGGCGAAGTGTGTCCGGTACGGGGGGCAGCCACATCCGTTCCACCATTGCTTGCATACCTTTTGCGGAATTTTTTTTCGCTGTTCTTAATTGTATGAACTCCACGATTAAAGTAGTCATAATTAGAGTTTTAAAACTCGGAAAGAGCCGAAAGTTCAGGGTGATCAGATTTATGTCTGTAATGGCACCACCGCCGAACACGTCCCAAGTTTTATATATCTTTTTCAGGGCTTCCCATTCTCTGAGTTTTTCGCCGCAGCCTAGAATCAGATGCGCGGCGTTGTCTACTCGACGGCATGACGGACAAAGGGGCGAATCAGCTAAACGTAGGTGGTGCCTCACTTCCCTCGTCATGACCAAGTTCGCGATTAGGTTGAACATTTGACTACGCGCCTTGTCGTTCACTCTGCTGGTCGCCCAGTTTTTCCAAGATAATGTCGTTTTGGATGTCATTTTTCCCTGCTCGGCGAGCGCTCTGAGATACAGGGTCTTGACCGAAATTGTTTCTCCATCTCTCAGGAGTGAGGCGACCTTTTTCGTTTCTTCAAAAGCCCTCCGGTGGCATTCGTCTTGCGCGAGTGCCTGCCACGCGTCCCTGAGGAGTGCCTTTCGCCACGCGTCGTCACCCCCAAGGACGCGCAGACCGAGCTTCGCGTAGACCACCTTTGCTTTTAGAGCTGTGTCCGTTAAATTGAGCCCACCTAGCTCAAAAGGGCCATAGAGCTGGTTGCGGGACACTTTCTTTACGTAGCCGTTCCAGATCATTTGGTTAGTCGCTTTAATGAAGTATGCATTGTATTTAGGGGGTAAGGGCCACAAATGGGCCACATACCATAGCCTCGGGAAGACAATCTGGTTCAGGAGGCGGACGCGGGTCACAATCGGGAGGGAAGGTAGTGAAAATTTCCCAACACTCCATTTTATATGGCGGTCTATAACTCCCCAGTTCCGCTCAATCGTGGGAGCCAACTCCTTCTCCCACCAGAACCCTAGGATTTTGAGAGAGGGCGACTCTGACCAACCGATGGAGGTCGGTGGCGGGCTTCCCCTCAGCAGGAGAAACCTGGATTTCCGACCGTTGAGGAAGAGACCACCCTGCTCGTATGACTTTAAAATGTCGTGGGCGAGAGCCATGTGGGACGGGTCGTTTATGAAAAGGGTTATGTCGTCAGCGTATGCGACGCCCGGGCAGACAGCGCTGTGACGGCGGATCCCGATTCCACTGCTCTGAAGTCGCCTGAGTAGGGGGTCTATGGCAAAAGCAAAAAGCAGCATTGACAACGGGCAGCCCTGCCGGACGGAGTTACAGACGGGAATGGGGGGTGAGGTGGCATTCTTTATTCTAATTCTAGAAGATGTACCGGTGTACATCGTTAAAACGGCTCGTAAAAAGTGCTCGGGGAAGGCCATCGTCTTGAGCACGGTTACGATCCATTCGATCCGGACCAGATCAAATGCTTTCGCAAGGTCAATTCCAAGCAATGCTAGAAAACTATCGCCATACAAGGGTGAGGAAAAAATGACGTCGCGAATTAGCAGTGCGGCATCGAAAATGTTTCGCGTTTTCGACACGGCGTACTGGGATGGAGAGAGGACTAAGTCGGCAACAGCCGTCATTCTATAGCGCAAGACGTGTGCCAATATCTTATAATCGGCATTTAAAAGGGCGATTGGACGAAAGTCGTTGAACGACTTGGGCCGCGTAATCTTTGGTATAAGGGTTATCACGGCGGTCCGCTGACTTGCAGTCAGAGAGCCGCTACTTAAAATGAAATTAAAAAGTCTGGTTAAAATAAGTTTAAGAACATCCCAGTATGCGAAATAAAATTCAAAGGGTAGGCCGTCCAAGCCGGGTGCTTTGTTCTTTGGGAACATGGAGGAGACGCAGTCCAGTTCGTCTGAACTTATGTCTCGACCTAGATCCGCTTTTTGGGTTGAGGACAGCATAGGGAGAGAGGGAAGAGGGGGTGTGTCTCCCTCCTTCCACGGAGGATACCTGTTAAAAATATTTTTAAAGTGCCGGGTCGCTTCCATAAGGAGGTCGGTGTCGCCGGTGGCAGATTCTCTGACAGGGATTCTGTTTGTGACGGAGCCGGAGTTGGATTTCACCGAGCGCCGAAGCTCGGATAGCGTAAGAGGCCCCCCTATATCTGTCTCTAATTCTTTTTGCCATTTTTGGGGAGCGTATTTTTGAAGTTCATGGCCAAGTATAATTTTTTTAAGTGACGACACTTGGGCGTGGAAACCCTCCGGCGCAACATCCTTACGCAGGAGCTCCTCCAGCGCCCGGCGGTAGAAGGAGATGGTGTAATTTTTTTCTCTACGCCACTGAAAAGCTTGCCTTTTGATGTGTGTGACAATTCGGGGTTTGAAAACTTCGTCCCACCATACCGCGTGATCTGCACCAGGACGTAATGCCGCGATCAGTTCACACACCCGGCTGCGGATGGAGTCGCGGCGAGTGGCGTCCTCCAGAACGCGGAGGTCCATGCGCCACACGGCGCCGCAGCGGTGGGCACGCGCGGCGGGGGTTGTATCCGGGCATGTAACACTCATGATCAGCGCACAGTGATCAGAGAAGGACACTGGGAGGGTGTCCACTCTCTGGACATTATTCTTAAGTGATGCCGAGAGGAAGAGGTAGTCGATCCGCGTCCGAGAGTTATGTCCTGATCGCGTGAAGGGGGCGGGACCGGCGCAGAAAGAACGCACTGCGTCAATCGCTCCAATTGAGTCAAGCATCAGTGAGAGTGCTCGGCTTGGGTAGTATGTCATTCTATCCCTGTTCGAGGCACTATCCTCTCGGCGGTAAATGGAGTTGAAGTCCCCACCCAAGATGACCTTCCCCGAGAAGGGATAAAGGTAGGGGAGGAGAAGTTCATTAAAATATGTTTCGCGCTCTGCCCTCGCACACTCGCCAGAGGGAGCGTAAAAATTGATTATGTGGATCCCATTCACGATAACAGACGTTATTCGACCCGAGGCGTGGCGGCGAACATGAGAGAATGGAATGCCATTTCGGACTAGGGTGGTGGTGCCAGAATGACAATCGGCGAAATTGCCGATAGCCTGAAAAGTTTTCGCATCCCAGACTATGCCCTCCTTCACCTCTTGAAGGAGGATTACATCAGCCCTGAGATCGCGGAGAAAACGTTGGAGGACTGCAATTTTTAAGTGACTGTAAATGCCGGCAATATTCAGCGAAATGACATTCATTGGTGAAGCGATAGGGCATCTATGGGCACCGGACATCACTTACCAGAGTTTTGGTCGTGGCTTACGTCGCTCCGGTCGCGGCTTGAACCCGGGCGACGAGTACTTCGCCGTTTCCCGGGACGCTTCGTCCGACGAGTCAACGATCGAGGTCGCGAGTTGTCGCCACATCCCTCCCCCCCGACCTCGTCCGAAGAGGAAGAGCCAGCCGTGGTCTCCACGAAGAGCTGGTTGTTCGGCAGCGTTCCACGGGGGGGCCTCCTCGAGCGAGCACAGCTGGGGCCCGTCTCGGGCCGGGAGGTGCCCTCAGGAGGGACCGGGGTGGCGGACTGGGGGTCATCTGCCGAAGGGACCCCGTCGGCAGTAATCAAGGAGGATGGTTCGATTCGGTCCGCCTCTAGAGGTTCCCTGGGAAGACCGACGACATCTTGATCGAGTGTCCGTGAGAGCGGGATCGGGGGGCCAGCCGTTGGGGATGGGGGCCATTCACAATCCAATGAATCTGTCACTATTGGTTCTCGGGGAGCTGGAAGCCCGTGATGCGGGGATTGTAGGTGGAGGGTATCGGTGGCGTGGCCGCGGGAAAGAGGGACGAAGGATGATTCATTCTCCCTTGACGGGGTCACAAGGACAGGGGCCGGCGGTTGTGGGAGAGTGGGCGAGCAGGTAGGGACTGCAGCTAGATTAAGGTTTGAACTCGGGAGATCAGTGTCGTCTGTTCTCTTCTTTTTTGCATCGCTTTCTTCTTTCGACGACTTTCGCTCCCTCTGATTTTTTCCTATAGATGAAGGGGTATGTGGGGAGTCGGCGGGATCAGCGGGGGTCGCACCCTCGATAAAAAGCAGGGACCGCGCCCTCTCCTCCACAGCCACCTCGGGCTCGTCCATCTCCTCGGTGGTGTTCAGGCTGGAGGCCATGACCATTGCCTCCGCATAGCTCTTTCCTCCCTGGTTCCGAGGGCAGGTCTTGCGCTCGTGGCCTTCTTGGTTGCAGCGGGCGCAAGTGCGACGTTGACCCTCATATATGATGATGGCCCGGTTACCGCCGATGTGGAGGTACGAGGGGATATTTCTCTCGACCGTCATCCGCACAACCCTGGTGTCAGTAAGCACCCGCGCCAACTTTTCTCCCTCCCACCTGTTCTCCCACGAGCGATGGATTTTACCAAAACATTGGAGCTCGCTTGTTATGTCTTCCAATGGGGTCTCCACGGGGAGACAAAGAATCCTGACATTACACGGGCTGCCCGAGGTTTCGTCAATAGTTATCGTCGTCCTGTGATCCCTTAAGGACGGAAACGGTAGTTTACGCGGAGTATTCTCTAAAATCCTAGTCATTGCAGCTTCGTTTGCTAACTTCAGGAATATCAAATGTCGATTGTATCCAAATTGGATCGCCACTATCTCTTCGGGTGTGAGGCCCAGCGACTCTAGTGTGAAGAGGTGGACCTCCAACGGAGTAGGGGGTTTCGCCTTCTCGTCAACTTGCAAGGCGAGCGTGTTTACGCGACGTATGACCATTTTGAAAAATGATCAAATTGAGCACGCCTGCGTGAAAGAAAGGAGAGCGGGCCAAGTGGATAACCACTCCAAAGAGAGAGAAAAAAACAATCACTCGTGTACACTCCCTCCCCGCTACTCGCACCTGGCGGTAGCAAAACAAAAAGGAGCCTAAGCTAGCAGTCAAGGTCAGTTATGAACCAGTAAACAAAACGAAGGCACGGTCTTCCGGCGGAAGAAGTCGAGAGTCAAACTTCACGCTTCTGAAAGAACTAGGCGGTCAACCGCCGCTCGAAACAAAACACGATCGGAACCTCGATTTCCGAGAGAGTCCGGCAGTGCCGCTCACCAAAACCCGGCGGCCGACGCCTCGGTCGCCGGCGAAATCAGACACCAGGTCTTCCCAGGGAACCTCTAGAGGCGGACCGAATCGAACCATCCTCCTTGATTACTGCCGACGGGGTCCCTTCGGCAGATGACCCCCAGTCCGCCACCCCGGTCCCTCCTGAGGGCACCTCCCGGCCCGAGACGGGCCCCAGCTGTGCTCGCTCGAGGAGGCCCCCCCGTGGAACGCTGCCGAACAACCAGCTCTTCGTGGAGACCACGGCTGGCTCTTCCTCTTCGGACGAGGTCGGGGGGGAGGGATGTGGCGACAACTCGCGACCTCGATCGTTGACTCGTCGGACGAAGCGTCCCGGGAAACGGCGAAGTACTCGTCGCCCGGGTTCAAGCCGCGACCGGAGCGACGTAAGCCACGACCAAAACTCTGGTAAGTGATGTCCGGTGCCCATAGATGCCCTATCGCTTCACCAATGAATGTCATTTCGCTGAATATTGCCGGCATTTACAGTCACTTAAAAATTGCAGTCCTCCAACGTTTTCTCCGCGATCTCAGGGCTGATGTAATCCTCCTTCAAGAGGTGAAGGAGGACATAGTCTGGGATGCGAACACTTTTCAGGCTATCGGTAATTTCGCCGATTGTCATTCTGGCACCACCACCCTAGTCCGAAATGGCATTCCATTCTCTCATGTTCGCCGCCACGCCTCGGGTCGAATAACGTCTGTTATCGTGAATGGGATCCACATAATCAATTTTTACGCTCCCTCTGGCGAGTGTGCGAGGGCAGAGCGCGAAACATATTTTAATGAACTTCTCCTCCCCTACCTTTATCCCTTCTCGGGGAAGGCCATCTTGGGTGGGGACTTCAACTCCATTTACCGCCGAGAGGATAGTGCCTCGAACAGGGATAGAATGACATACTACCCAAGCCGAGCACTCTCACTGATGCTTGACTCAATTGGAGCGATTGACGCAGTGCGTTCTTTCTGCGCCGGTCCCGCCCCCTTCACGCGATCAGGACATAACTCTCGGACGCGGATCGACTACCTCTTCCTCTCGGCATCACTTAAGAATGATGTCCAGAGAGTGGACACCCTCCCAGTGTCCTTCTCTGATCACTGTACGCTGATCATGATTGTTACATGCCCGGATACAACCCCCGCCGCGCGTGCGCACCGCTGCGGCGCCGTGTGGCGCATGGACCTCCGCGTTCTGGAGGACGCCACTCGCCGCGACTCCATCCGCAGCCGGGTGTGTGAACTGATCGCGGCATTACGTCCTGGTGCAGATCACGCGGTATGGTGGGACGAAGTTTTCAAACCCCGAATTGTCACACACATCAAAAGGCAAGCTTTTAAGTGGCGTAGAGAAAAAAATTACACCATCTCCTTCTACCGCCGGGCGCTGGAGGAGCTCCTGCGTAAGGATGTTGCGCCGGAGGGTTTCCACGCCCAAGTGTCGTCACTTAAAAAAATTATACTTGGCCATGAACTTCAAAAATACGCTCCCCAAAAATGGCAAAAAGAATTAGAGACAGATATAGGGGGGCCTCTTACGCTATCCGAGCTTCGGCGCTCGGTGAAATCCAACTCCGGCTCCGTCACAAACAGAATCCCTGTCAGAGAATCTGCCACCGGCGACACCGACCTCCTTATGGAAGCGACCCGGCACTTTAAAAATATTTTTAACAGGTATCCTCCGTGGAAGGAGGGAGACACACCCCCTCTTCCCTCTCTCCCTATGCTGTCCTCAACCCAAAAAGCGGATCTAGGTCGAGACATAAGTTCAGACGAACTGGACTGCGTCTCCTCCATGTTCCCAAAGAACAAAGCACCCGGCTTGGACGGCCTACCCTTTGAATTTTATTTCGCATACTGGGATGTTCTTAAACTTATTTTAACCAGACTTTTTAATTTCATTTTAAGTAGCGGCTCTCTGACTGCAAGTCAGCGGACCGCCGTGATAACCCTTATACCAAAGATTACGCGGCCCAAGTCGTTCAACGACTTTCGTCCAATCGCCCTTTTAAATGCCGATTATAAGATATTGGCACACGTCTTGCGCTATAGAATGACGGCTGTTGCCGACATCGTCCCTCTCCATCCCAGTACGCCGTGTCGAAAACGCGAAACATTTTCGATGCCGCACTGCTAATTCGCGACGTCATTTTTTCCTCACCCTTGTATGGCGATAGTTTTCTAGCATTGCTTGGAATTGACCTTGCGAAAGCATTTGATCTGGTCCGGATCGAATGGATCGTAACCGTGCTCAAGACGATGGCCTTCCCCGAGCACTTTTTACGAGCCGTTTTAACGATGTACACCGGTACATCTTCTAGAATTAGAATAAAGAATGCCACCTCACCCCCCATTCCCGTCTGTAACTCCGTCCGGCAGGGCTGCCCGTTGTCAATGCTGCTTTTTGCTTTTGCCATAGACCCCCTACTCAGGCGACTTCAGAGCAGTGGAATCGGGATCCGCCGTCACAGCGCTGTCTGCCCGGGCGTCGCATACGCTGACGACATAACCCTTTTCATAAACGACCCGTCCCACATGGCTCTCGCCCACGACATTTTAAAGTCATACGAGCAGGGTGGTCTCTTCCTCAACGGTCGGAAATCCAGGTTTCTCCTGCTGAGGGGAAGCCCGCCACCGACCTCCATCGGTTGGTCAGAGTCGCCCTCTCTCAAAATCCTAGGGTTCTGGTGGGAGAAGGAGTTGGCTCCCACGATTGAGCGGAACTGGGGAGTTATAGACCGCCATATAAAATGGAGTGTTGGGAAATTTTCACTACCTTCCCTCCCGATTGTGACCCGCGTCCGCCTCCTGAACCAGATTGTCTTCCCGAGGCTATGGTATGTGGCCCATTTGTGGCCCTTACCCCCTAAATACAATGCATACTTCATTAAAGCGACTAACCAAATGATCTGGAACGGCTACGTAAAGAAAGTGTCCCGCAACCAGCTCTATGGCCCTTTTGAGCTAGGTGGGCTCAATTTAACGGATACAGCTCTAAAAGCAAAGGTGGTCTACGCGAAGCTCGGTCTGCGCATCCTTGGGGGTGACGACGCGTGGCGAAAGGCACTCCTCAGGGACGCGTGGCAGGCACTCGCGCAAGACGAATGCCACCGGAGGGCTTTTGAAGAAACGAAAAGGTCGCCTCACTCCTGAGAGATGGAGAAACAATTTCGGTCAAGACCCTGTATCTCAGAGCGCTCGCCGAGCAGGGAAAAATGACATCCAAGACGACATTATCTTGGAAAAACTGGGGGACCAGCAGAGTGAACGACAAGGCGCGTAGTCAAATGTTCAACCTAATCGCGAACTTGGTCATGACGAGGGAAGTGAGGCACCAACTACGTTTAGCTGATTCGCCCCTTTGTCCGTCATGCCGTCGAATAGACAATGCCGCGCATCTGATTCTAGGCTGCGGCGAAAAACTCAGAGAATGGGAAGCCCTGAAAAAGATATATAAAACTTGGGACGTGTTCGGCGGTGGTGCCATTACAGACATAAATCTGATCACCCTGAACTTTCGGCTCTTTCCGAGTTTCAAAACTCTAATTATGACTACTTTAATCGTGGAGTTCATACAATTAAGAACAGCGAAAAAAAATTCCGCAAAAGGTATGCAAGCAATGGTGGAACGGATGTGGCTGCTCCCGGTGCCGGACACACTTCGCCAGTGGTTGAAGAGTTGTTTCACAGAATGTGTTTAAAACTAATCGATAACCTCACCATATATAATGTATATCTTGTGAACCTAGCCTCATTATTTTCTTCAACAGTATTGCATATGATCTCAATTGTATATGCACATTTCTAATGTATGTAGTGCAATAATATGTATGTTTGTATATGTTTTTTTCTATGTTTATGTATATATATGTGTATGAATATATTTATGCATATATTCATAAGGAAAATATTATTATGTAACCAAAATCTATAAGCTGTTATTATGTACAATGTAAACACTTGCTGTGTAACGTATGAACTGAACCGAATAAAAATTAATTGAATCATAGCTCAGGTGGTTAGAGCATCCGCCCGGCAAGTGGAGAGATCCGGTGTTCAAGTCCCGGTCGAGGAAAATATTTTTACATTCGTGATCTGCTCACATCCGCCATCCCCACCTCTCTTGTGTTCGTCCATTATATGTGTTCCTTTACCATTTTCCTTATCTCTATTTCAATGTGAATGAATATTTATTCGCCATATGGCGGTATTTCGTGTTTGAATGTATATATATATATATATATATATATATATATATATATATATATATATATATATATATATATATATATATATCCATGATGCGGAAGTACTCACAAGAGCAATATAACTTTTGGACGGCACAATAGAACACAGAATAAAACAGATAACACGTAAAAGGACACTCACACTGTAGATGATTTAAGCTTTCGGCCTACTCCGAGGCCTTCTTCAGGTCAGACTGAAGTCGCAACCGGCACCCCAGCAAATCTCCAGACCCCTTCACAACGCCTTACAGAAATTCAAGCCGGCTTCAGCCCAAGAACCCAGTCCCCTCCCCTCAAATCATCCAATTGAAATTTTTATAAACCTTCTCTTGTCCAGAATCGCCAACCCGTCTTTCCTCAAGTCCCTTAATCCTCGATCTAACCTGTCCCCTACCGAATCCTCAGAGCTAAATAACTTAATGAAAAATCCTAACATCATCATTACTTCCGCAGATAAAGGGTCAACGGTTGTGGTCTTAAACAGATCAGACTACATTAGGGAAGCTGAAACACAACTCTCTGACACCTCTTCCTACCAGCAAATCCCCGAAGATCCAAATCCCGCACTTCAGGAGGACCTAATTGAATTTCTTAGTGCCAATGGGCCGAATGAGGGTCTATCTCCTTCAGACTTAGCCCTCCTCTCCCCTCCCCACCCACGCACTCCTCATTTCTATATCCTTCCGAAGATTCACAAGCCGGGTAATCCTGGTCGACCGATTTTATCCTCCCGTCACTCCCCAACAGAAAGAATCTCGGCATTTGTAGACCACTATCTCCAGCCGATTGTCCAGGCCCTACCATCATTCACTAAAGATTCCTACCATTTCCTGGATAGATTAAATTCTATCTCCCTCCCTCCAGATGCCGAGATCATTATGGCCACTATAGATGCCACGTCCCTGTACACATCCATTCCCCACTCAGAAGGTCTCTCCGCCCTCCAACACTACCTCTCCCAACGCCCTGAGCCACACATCCCCAGCACAGATTTTATCCTCAGCCTTTCCGAGTTCATTCTTACCCGCAATTCCTTCTCCTTTAATGATAATTTCTACCTACAAATCAAGGGTTGTGCCATGGGTAGCAGGTTCAGCCCGTCCTATGCAAACCTCTTTCTTGGTCTCGCGGAGAATAAATTCCTGTCACAACAACCCCTGAAACCGCTATTGTGGCTCAGATATATTGACGATATTTTCCTTCTCTGGCCACATGGTCCTGATTCCCTGAAAACTTTCATTTCCAACCTTAATGCTTCGTCCTCTATCTCCTTCACGTCTACAGTTTCCTCCTCCCAAATTACCTTCCTAGATGTAAACATATCATTTATAGACCATAAATTTCACACATCCGTACATATAAAACCCACAAATAAACAACAGTACTTACATTTTACCAGCTGTCACCCATACCACACCAAACGTTCCATTCCTTATTCCCTTTCCATAAGGGGTCACAGAATTTGCAATGACCCTGACTCCCTAGACAATTTCCTCATAAATTTACACCATTCCCTCCTCAAACGAGGTTATCCTGAATCCCTCCTGAATAAGAGGATCCGTAGGCATACTTACACTCCCAGACCTTCCACCACCGCGAAAAACCACCCTCTTTCAATTTGTACCACGTTTCTCCCTGGCCTAGAATCTCTGCGTTCTATCCTAAAGGACCTCTATCCTATCCTCAAAAACCACAATTCCACCACCAACCTTTTCCCCAAATGCCCCTCTGTCAATTTCAAACGCCCCGCCAATCTATCAGATCTTCTAAAATCTACCAATCCACTTCTTAAATCCTCGCCCCGTTCCAAAATCACTCCCAGACCCTGCAATAAACCTAGATGCAAAACATGTCCTATTTTCCTAACCAGAATCCCATCCCCCTCCCACCCGCTCTTGAACTCTCTCCCACCAATTCCCTACTCCTCGTGTACCTCCAGCAATGTTGTCTACCTACTCAAGTGCCAACTTTGCCCTGCCTTTTACATTGGACAGTGTACCACACCCCTCAATATTAGAATCAATAATCATAGAGCCTCATGCAACAATTCCTCCCTTATTGGTATGCTCCCAATCCCCAAACATGCCTCCGAACACAACACTACCTTTGACCAATGTTTTAAAGTATCCGTCTTAGCATCCCTCCCACACTCAGACCCTCCACTGAAACTCAAAACATTAGAGCTAGCTTTCATCTGGCTCTTGGATTCCTGGAATCGCCCAGGTATTAATATTAGACATTAATTGCCCCCTTTATGCATATAATTTCATCCCCCTCCGCCCCCAACAACTTCCATATCATCCCCACCTTTTTTAAAATTCCCGCGCCATACACTACCCCTCCAAACTCCTCACCTCGAATGCCTTCCCCCCTTTTTTCCCCCTTTTCCTTTCTTTTCCCCTCTTTTCCCCTCTTTTCCCCCATTTCCCCTTCTCCTTCCTACCACTGCTTTCGAGCCCTCCTCTGCCTCAGTTCTGATCGTAATTCCTCTTGAGAAAGGTGGTTGGACCACCGAAAATTCGAGAACCAGTGAGTTTTCCCTCATTTGTGTGTTTTGGTTTCTGTGTTTGTTATGACTATCAGTGAATTTATATATATATATATATATATATATATATATATATATATATATATATATATATATATATAAAATGTGTATATTTACACAAACACTAACTGAAACACTTAAAAGAGGGACTCAATGGTTCTCAAATGTTCGGTGGTGCAACCACCTTTCTCAAGAGGAATCAGGAACAGAACTGAGGCAGAGGAGGGCTCGGAAGCAGTGGATGGAAGGAGAAGGGGGAAAAATGGGGGAAAAGAGGGGAAAAGTGGGGAATAGGGGTGAAAAGAGGGGAAAAGGGGGAAAAAGGGGGAAAAGGGGGAGAAAAGGTATACGAGGGGAGTGGTTTGGAGGGATAGTGTTAGGCACGGGAATTTTAAGAAGGTGGGTATGATATGGAAGTTGTTGGGGGCGTAGGGGGATAACATTATGTGTATAAAGGGGCATTTAGTGTCTACTATTAATACCTGGGCAATTTCAGGAATCAAGAGCCAGATGAAAGCTAGCTCTAATGTTTTGAGTTTCAGTGGAGGGACTGAGTGTGGGAGGGATGCTAAGATGAATACTCTATAGCATTGGTCAAAGGGAGTGTTGTGTTCGGAGGCATGTTTGGGGATTGGGAGCATGCCAATAAGGGATGAATTGTTGCACGAGGCTCGATGATTATTCATTCTAATATTAAGGGGTGTGGTACACTGTCCAATATAAAAGGTAGGGCAAAGTGTGCACTTGAGTAGGTATCCAACATTGCTGGTCAACGTATATGTGGAGGAAATGATTAAAGAGGCATGGGAAGAACTGGAGGTAGGAATGAAAGTCAGAGGGGAATTGGTAAAATCTGTTAGGTTTGCTGATGACCAAGCATTAGTTGCTCAGTCAGCCAAGGGGTTGCAAGCATTGCTGAGTGAATTAGAGGTTCAGTGCGATAAATATGGGATGAGAATCAATATTAATAAAACAAAGGTTATGCGATTTTCCAGGAAGAAAAAGGCAAAGCTAAATATTAATATAGGCGGGGAAAAAATAGAGCAGGTAGAGCAGTTTACATATCTCGGAAATGTTTTGGACCAATACGGTGAAAGTGGTAGGGACGTAAGGAGAAAAATTGCGCTAGGCAAGGAAGCTTTCTCAAGGAGGAGGGAGTTGATGACGGGTACGTTGAGTAGGGAGGTTAAGACAAGACTGGTAAAAACTCTGATATGGAGCATATCTATTTACGGCGCGGAAATGCAGATTAAAGGCTTTTGAAATGTGGGTGTGGAGAAGGTGAAATGGACCGAAAGGATAACAAATGAGGAAGTGCTGGAGATGGTGGATGAGGAGAGGGGTTTGTTGATAGAAATTCTATGGAGGCAGGAAAAATTGATGAAAGGCGTATTGAGCGGTAGTGGAATGTTGAAGAAGGCAATAGAGGGGAGAATGTTGGGCAAGCGAGGAAAGGGCAGGAAAAGGATAGGGATGTTGGACGGGATGAAGGGTGGAAAGAAGTACACAGAGATGAAGAGGGACCTGATGTAGATTAGGTTGCTGGATTGGGTTTTGTTTGGAGTTTCAAAATGTTTACTTGTTAGTTTTGTCCATCCAAAAACCTACCATAACCAGCAGATTACCTAGTAATAATAAAAAATGCAATTAATATGACGCAATATAAAGCTTAATGTAGATCAGTTATTTCTATTTTTACAATATCTGTTACTATTTGGTTTTGAACGCCATATGTTCCCTAAAGCCAGACAAATTTTTTTTTAATTTGAGAGTTACTCTATCTCTCAAAAACCCCTCCAAAGACGTCTGAATGCCTCCCTTCGCAAGCACTATTTGATGACTTTTCCCGCCTTGCGTTTTTTAATCTAATGAATGCGGAGTGGTTAGCGTACCTATCTCAAGGGAATCGACCCGTTTTCTCCTCTTACACAGTCCCCCATTTAGTATTATCTCGCATCAATTTACCGAGAGTAATGAACTCTACAAAACGTGCGAGCAACGACCGGAGGAAAATTATACTGTTCCGACTAAATGTCGTAAATTTGCGAGTGAGTCAGAAAAGATTGCGGGAAACAAGGAGCCTCGCCATAATGCCAAAAAAATACTACTCGGGTGGTACAGAGATTCCACCTTGACCGGTTATGATTAAGTCAGCAGGCAGGTAAATCAATCTGCGTCGGTAACAGCAAAACACGTCCTAAATCCAGTCAGAAAAGTATTTCAATATGACTGGCATGATTTATTTTATCGTGATGAGTTACACACAGTCTTAGGATGGAACTTCCTGTTGTCCATTTTCTCCACAAGCATTGAAACCATAAACTTACTAATACCTTTAATGTTACTCCACCGATTAAGATAGGTTTTGAATTTACACATAGACTTTCCACCGCTCCGTTTCAAGGTAAAACCAAACACGACACAACCTGACACCATGCTGAACCCACCTGAACCCACCACACACAAATTTCTCTTGCGCAGTTTTTTCGTTAATTCAGTCGGTTGACAGAGGACTAAAATTTTCATTTGTCAAAGAATGCTCTAAACGTCATTACACAATCCTTTCCCGTATCTGCCACTGGCGTAGCTGGAGTTTTACCGTTTTCTCGCGTAAGTAAAATAGCCGGAGGTCCGGTCCATCACCATCAATTACAATACAACTTATTGAAATGCAATTATTGACTTTGTAATTCCACAAACTTTATTTAAAAACATGACCCAGGTTTCGACGTTGTTCTAACGACTTAGGTGTGAATGAAGTACCTGATGAATTTATACCTAAACGAAACCTAGGTCGTGATAATAAAAAAATTTTAGTGAAAAAGCCGTTTTTTCATTTTCAAATGTCAAGTTAAACTTTATTATTCTGTGTTTGGGTACTGTTAGAACAACATTCGATCATACAATACAAAATAATTAACAAGTCTAGACTGAAGTGTGATAATGAGTCTACCTTAGTTATTTTGTGTGATTTCTAATTCCAAGAGCAAATGAGGCTAGTCGATGCCTTCTTCATCCAGTTCGATTAGCCATTAACAACTTTTACAAGTGTTCTTCTTACTCTCGCCTGAATAAATTCAATAAAATTTCTAAAGTGTATTATTAGTTTACTAATTTATTCTTAGGAATGGCGTCTTCCATTTAAATCTGAGGATAATTCAGATTTAAATTTAGTATATGTATGTATATATGTGTATATATATATATATGTATATATGTATATTTTTTTTTCTTTTCTTTTCCATTACTACTCAATGTGAAAATTTGTACAAAAAGAATTTGTGTCTGTCCATATGTATGGATGTGTATACATGCATGTATTTTATAAATTTTTTCCTTATATAATATGTATATGACAATGGCTGAATGGAGGAAGGGACCATTAGGTCTCAATTTCACCTAAATAAAGTCCTCTAACTATCTATCTACTCTGATATTTAATTTGGAGGGAGTATGATAACCAATGAGTAGAGCATGGGTCTTCTGGTTGGAGGGCTAAGGTTTGATTCTGGGTGATGCCTGAAAGCACCCTCAGGTTCTCCTGAGCTGTGTGATTTCTCATGTGCCAAATCTTCTTGGAAACATATAGGTCGCACAAAGAAAGGGAGTGACCACCCTACCCTGATGTGTGAATTTCACACTGTATTGGGATTAATATTATGTGAGCTCTACCCTCACCTATCAAACCAAGATTCTCTGTTGATATCTGTGATTTTTTAATTGTCCTCGGGAGGAAACGGGAAAAAATTTTCATTTTATAGTTACACTGAGAAGGAGTATGGGGGAATGGGAAGCAGGGGGGTATGAGAGGGGGTGGGTTTTGGAGCAAGAAGAGGAGGGGTGGGAGGGAGGCCTTAGTCAGAGAGATCTGTAGGGAATTCGTAAGGGGTCAAGATAATTGGATCTGAGGGAAAGGTAATCTTTCTTAATTGAAGCTGAACCAACTGAGGAAACCTTCTCCCTCCGCCATCAACTCCATCCCTGATCTCTCTCAACCCATTGATCACCCATTGATTTCCACCACCTTGAACTTTTTTACCCATTCCTTCCTCCCCCCTCATGACTGAGTTCTCCTTCCTCTGACCCCTTTATCCATTAAACTGAAAACCATTCCTCATCATACCAACCAACTTCCTCTCCTCCAACACCCCTACCCAGAGTCAGTTCAATATATCTTAATTGTTGACACTATTGGGTATAAAATCCAGTCAGATAAATTCAGTCCTTCCAATGGAAATTTAAGTTTTATTAATTCATAGCGCATCATGAATTTCCTATTGTTCATTTGCCTTAACAAATTTTATGGTTAAGACCTTATTTATTCACACAGCCCTCTTAAATATCTGTTTCTTTAATTCCTTTATCACACAGTCAAGTATTTCTCATCCCGAGATATTCTTCTTTATTTCATAATCCTTTCCTTTATCCAAGCTTACCAGTCTATAATATTTGCTAAATGATTCTTCTGTACATTTATTTCATGTTGTCAGAACCTTTCTGTTTTAATTGTTACATTACCTGTTGCATCAATAATAGTGTATATAATTTTTACCTTCCTAAATCCTGAAATTTTTTACATAGTTCTAAAAAGTAAATCCTATTTTCCAGGTACTTTTAAGGACTGCATCAATTTACACTGATCTTTCCGTTATGTTTCCTTTGCTGTATTAGTATCTTTTTGCAGTTTACATTTTAGCTCTTTGTACTCTCTTCTCCATAATGCTAATTATGTAATCATAATATTTTTTTTGCATTCTCTCAATCATTTTCAAAATGAAATCATCTATGCCCTCTCATTGACTACAACCTTAAATTGATGGAAGTTCTTGTGCATTCCGAAGACCCCTAGAGTGGTGCTGGCGGGAGTAATAAAAATCGCTCCTGGTAGGGTCACCCATACCAGCCAGAAAGGTCGAAGGTTAGGTGCCAGACAAAAGGTAGTCCACGCAGCGTCTGTTCCTCAGTGATGTTGCTGCAAAGGCGTCAGACTTCAGTGGCCGTGATGACGTGTCTTCGAGAGGTTCCCGATGATGCCTTCGCGGGAGCGTTTTAGGAATGGGAACGCCGCTGGAACAAGTGTATCGACTCACAAGTGTCCTATTTTGAGGAATATTAGCTTAAGATATGTAATAGTGTAATAAATTTTTTTTCCTGAGCTCAGCACACTTATTTTCCGGACGAACCCTGTAATTCTTATGAGGCCCTTATTAAAATTCCTTCTTCCACAATTTTCTAAATCTTTGAGAAGTTGGGAAAGAAAATAATGTGTTCTGCTGGGCTTTTTCAATTTAAATTATCGAAATGTCTTCCTAATCACATAATAAAATTACATGAAACTAAGCCTTCCTATATGACATTCTTACTTTCGTGAACACCTGCCATTATTTTCTCTATCATATTAACTGGCTACATCTAACTCACTATGATCATTTAAAGGTGAAAAATAATAATGGCAGACCAAACATATCAAGTAATATCTATAATATGACTTTCTGGATAGGGAGAGGAATAACTCTAAGTTCTGTTCCGAATTCCTCTTGAGAAAGGTGGTTGCACCACCGAAAATTCGAGAACCAGTGAGTCCCTCTTTTATATGTTTTAGCTTCTGTGTTTGTGTTGACTAGTTAGTGAATTTACATTATTGTGCATGTTCGTGGGTTTTTCAAGAAAGTGACTTTATATATATTATTATTAGGTAATCTACCGTTTAAGGTAGGTTTTTGGATGATCACAAATATCAAATAAACATTTTGTGACTTCCCACCTAGTAAACCAATCTATATCAGGTACCTCTTCATCTCGGTGTACTTCTTTCCTCCCTTCATCCCGTCCAACATCCCTATCCTGTTCCTGCCCTTACCTCGCTTGCCCAACATTCTCCCCTCTGTTACCCTCTTCAACATTCCACTACTGCTCAATACGTCTTTCATCCATTTTTCCTAACTCCATAGGATTTCTCTCAACAAACCCCTCTCCTCACCCACCATCTCTAGAACTTCCTCATTTGTTTTCCTTTCGGTCCATTTCACCTTCTCCATTCTTCTCCACACCCACATTTCAAAAGCCTCCAATCTATGTCTATCCTCCTACGTCAGCGACCACGTTTCTGCGCCGTACATAGCTACGCTCCATATCAGAGTTTTTACGAGTCTTGTCTAAACATCTCTACTCAACGTCCCCGTCATCAACTCCCTCCTCCTTGAGAAAGCCTCCTTGCCTAGCGCAATTCTTCTCCTTACGTCCCTACCACTTTGACCGTATTGGTCCAAAACACTTCCGAGATATGTAAACTGCTCTACCTGCTCTATTTTTTCCCAGCCTATATTAATATTTAGCTTAGCCTTTTTCTTTCTGGAAAATCGCAAAACCTTTGTTTTATTAATATTGATTCTCATCCAATATTTATCGCACTGAACCTCCAATTCACTCAGCAATGCTTGCAACCCCTTGGCTGACTGAGCAACTAATGCTTGGTCATCAGCAAACCTAACCGATTTTATCAATTCCCCTCTGACTTTCATTCCTACCTCCAGTTCTTCCCATGCCTCTTTAATCATTTCCTCCACATATACGTTGAACAGCACCGGTGACAATGGGCAGCCCTGCCTTACACCTCTTCCTAACACTGCCCATCCGGACTCTCCGTTCCCCACTCGCACCTGAGCAGTCTGAGACATGTACAGGTTGCGGATCAGTCTCCTGTCCCTCCTATCCATTCCTATTTTCTGCAATACATGCATTAATTTTTCCCAATTCACTCTATCAAACGTTTTTTCGAAATCTACAAAGCAGGCAAAAACGTCCTGGTTGTATTCTATATTCCTCTAAATTAGTGATCTCATTACTGCAATGGATCAACGCGTACCTCTTCCCTTCATAAACCCAAACTGATCATTCCCAAAGTAATCATTTGCCCTACTCTCTATCCGTTTGTTGATGATCCTGAGAATAACTTTGGCTGCGTGGGATATCAAACTTATTGTTCTGTAATCCTCACATGATATAGCCTTTGTCTTTTTTGGAATAGGAACTAACACCGATCTCACAAAATCTTCCGGTCAGATTCCTTCCTCATCGACACTACGAATCAATCCATACAGGGCCTTCTTCCGGCATTTTCCTAAACCTTTCAACAGTTCTACAGGTATGTTTTCCACCCTTATGGCCTTATTTGCTTTCATCTCCTTCACGTGCCTTCCACTTGCCGGGCGGATGCTCTACCAACTAAGCTAATAAGGAAACCAGATAACCAGATTTACAATGAGAACTTCTATCTTATAAAGCGCCAAAGTGCTCTGATAGTTGTTGCCGGAGAGATGGCGTTAGGGAACTTTTTTCACCCACCACATATACATTTTATATATATATATATATATATATATATATATATATATATATATAAACCATAAACACAGTAATCAACCCGAAGGTCGGTTTAGTAGGTGATGGTAGAGCTCACCCATGTACATATATATATATATATTAAAACTTGAAAATCCCGCCATACGGCGCACAAATATTCATTCAAACAGAAATAGGTATAAGGAAAGGGGATAGGAAAACACATAAAAGGCGAACACAGGACATGTGGGGAAGGCGGTTTTTGAGCAGATCACAAAAGTAAAAATATTTCCTTATCCGGGATTTATACATTTATATATATATATATATATATATATATATATATATATATATATATATATATATATATATATATATATATATATATATTTATTTATTTAATATATACTTCAATATATATGAAGGTATCTCCCTGGCCTAGAATCTCTGCATATTATCCTAAAAGACCTCTACCCTATCCTCAAAAACCACAATTCCACCGCCAGCCTTTTCCTCAAAATCACCTCTGTCATTTTCACACCCGGTAGCGGTGGAGGCAAGGCTTCCACGGTCTTCATCCCATGAAATCCCTACAGGGGAGAAATAACAGCAGCAGGACAGAAGATGTAGAAGAAGACGAAAGTAGTTAGAATAGGAACATGGAACATCAGGACAATATTGAGGACAGGCAAATTAGAAAATATTAAGTGAGAGATGTAAAGAGGTAATATAGATGTTTTAGGTCTCTGCGAGGTGAGAGGAAAGGATAGCGGGATTACTGGAGGGTAAATTATAGAGAAATATACAGCGGCGGGGACGAGATCCAATGAGGGTTTGCCATAATATTAAATAAAAGGGTAGAAAGAAGAGTAGTGAACATAGAGCAAGCAACTGATAGAATCTTACTCGTAGAGATTAAAGCAGAGCCTTGGTCATTTTTCTGGTATACATTCCACCTAGCAACCATAAGGAGGAAGAAGTCAATAGGATGTACGATGAGTTAGAGGTTTAATTGCAGGTATTCCTATAGGGAAACAGTTGATAGTGATTGATTGATTGGAATGATTTGATTGGAATGCGATGGTAGGCGAAAGAAGAGATGGTGATGGGTTGTTGGACTATGGGTAAGGCATGCAGAATGAACATGGGGAGAAAGCAATTGAGTTTGGCAGATGACAGAGGTTGATCATCACCAACACATGGTTTAGAAATCACAAAAGGCTTAGGTATACATTAAAAATTCCAGGTGACTCAGAAAGGTATCAGTTGTATTATATTATGGTTAGGCACAGGTTTAGGAACAGTGAGATAAATTTGCACAGTTTCCCGGGAGCAGATGCAAACTCTGACCACATTTGAGTAGTTATGAAATTGAATGTCTATTACAAAAAGATAAGGCAAGGGTAGTGGGTTAGGAATGGAATGTCGAAGCAGTAAATGGATTAACAAGGAAAGATTATCAGCAGGCTGTAGAGAAAATCATGGATGAGGGTAAAGTGGAGTACTATCGAAGGAAAATGGGAACGTATCATAAAAGTGATATCGAAATTTACAAAAGACACTATAGGAATGATTAAGGGGAAAAGGATAAGGAAACCATGGGTCACGGATGAGATGACTACAAAAACGAATGAGAGAGAAAATGAGAGAATATAAACACAGAGTTAGCCAAAATGAAGCACAAAGAGTTAAACAATGAATTGAGATGGTCCACAAGTAAAGCAAAAGAAGAATGGTGGAAAACGCAATGCAAGGATATGGAAAGTTTACAGAAGAAGGGTGAAATTGAGGCTCTATACAGCAAGGTTAAGTTATTGTCAGGAAGTAAATTTCATCAGTATTAGTTCCTATTCTGAAAAAGGTAAAGGATACATTATGTGAGGATACACAACTATAAGTTTGATATCCCACGCAGCTAAAGTTATTCTCAGGATCATCAACAAAAGGATAGAGAGTAATGTAAATGATTACTTAGGGGATGATCAGTTTGGGTTTAGGAAAGGAAGAGGTACGCGTGATGCCATTGCAGTAATGAGATCACTAATCGAGAGGAATATAGAATATGATCAAGACGTTTTTGCCTATTTCGTAAGTTTTAAAAAAGTGTTTGATAGAGAGAATTTGGAAAAATTAATGCGTGTATTGCTGAAAATAGAAATGGTTTGGAGGGACAGGAAATTAATCCGCAACCTGTACATGTCTCAGACTGCTCAGGTGCGAGTGGAGAACAGAGAGCAGTATTAGGAAGAGGTGTAAGGCAGGGTTGCCCATGATGGTAATGTTGAGTTAGGGAGGTTAAGCAAAGACTCATAAAAACTTTGATATCGAGTATAGGTATGTACGGCATGGAATAATGGTCACTGAAGCAGGATGACAGACGTAGATTGGAGGCTTTTGAAATCTGAGTGTGGGGAAGGATAAAGAAGGTGAAATGGACCGAAAGGAAAACAAATGAGGTAGTTCTAGGGGTGGTGGGTGAGGGGAGGGGTTTGTTGGGTGATATCCCAGAGAGGCAGAAAAAATGTATGAAAGGCATATTGAGCGGTAGTGGAATATTGAAGAAGGTGATAGAGGGGAGAATATTAGGCAAATGAGGAAAGGGCAGGAACAGGGATGTTGGATGGGATGAAGGGAGGAAAGTAGTACACAGAGATGAAGAGGGGCTTGATGTAGAGTAGGTTGCTGGATTGAGTTTTGTTAGGAGTTACCAAATGTTTATTTGATAGTTGTGTCCATCCAAAAACCTACGATAACTAGTAGACTACCTAATAACAATCATCTATGATCCCTGACTTTCCAAAACTTTTCCTAATCACAGTTTTTATTTTTTCAGTCGCCATTTTCTTAATGTCTTTTTTGAGATACCTCTACATTTCTTCTACAGCACCATAGCCTAACTGATGAAAGGATGGGAGGGGCAAATAAGAAATTCTTTTCAAATGGCTGGACTCCTCATGTGAAGAGCGATACTATGGAAGAGAGCAGTCAACATACATATATAATAAGGAGTACTGTTTCCTTTTATTTGGGAATGATTTCCTACAGCTGAAATGTTACATCCCTTAATCATCTCAAGAAGAAGAGAATGTCTTCAAAATGATATTTTCAATTTAAACATGCCCACAGGCAAAGGAAACTATAATTAATGTATCATGTATGATCCTAATGTTTTGCTAAATATTCATGGGCAAAATATAACTTGCAATGGTTGTAATCAGGCCATAAAATATTTATCTTTCAATGTTTCCAGAAGACTGTTATCTTGCATGTGATGCCTAACCTGATTTGTTCTCGAGATTAACTATTCTAATGTTGTTTAAAGAATGGAACATTTTTTAAATGAAATCATAAAATTTTTGTGAATTTAACTAGAAATTTATTAAATAAGAAACTTTCCATCAAAAACTATTTACTGTAAAGCAAACATAGATATCCTCATTATCATTTGCTCTGTTGGTGAGTAATATTTCCATAATGGGTTTTCACTGGTTATTTAAACTCAGTGTTCCCATCATAGTCATTTCCTTACTTTAAGATTTATTTTTATTAGGTAATCTACCGGTTAAGGTAGGTTTTTGGATGGACACAACTATCAAATACATATTTTGTAACTCCAAACAAAGCCCAATCCAGCAACCTAAACTATATCAGGTCCCTCTTCAACTCTGTGTACTTCCTCCCTTCATCCCATCCAACATCCCTATCCTGTTCCTACCCTTTCCTTGCTTGCCCAACATTCTCCCCACTATTACCTTCTTCAACATTCAACTACCGCTCAATACGCCTTTCATCCATTTTTCCTGCCTCCATAGGACTTCTCTCAACAAACCCCTCTCCTCACCCACGATCTCCAGTACTTCCTCATTTGTTTTCCTTTCGGTCCATTTAACCTTCTCCTTTCTTCTCCACACCTACATTTCAAAAGCCTCTAATCTACGTCTGTCCTCCTGCTTCAGTGACCACATTTCTGCGCCGTACATAGATACGCTCCATATCAGAGTTTTTACGAGTCTTGTCTTAACATCTCTCCTCAACGTCCCCGTCATCAACTCCCTCCTCCTTGAGAAAGCCTCCTTGCCTACCGCAATTCTTCTCCTTACGTCCCTACCACTTTGACCGTATTGGTCCAAAACACTTCCGAGATATGTAAACTGTTCTACCTGCTCTATTTTTTCCCCGCCTATATTAATATTTAGCTTTGCCTTTTTCTTTCTAGAAAATCACATAAGCTTTGTTTTAGTAATATTGATTCTCATCCCATATTTATCACACTGAACCTCCAATTCACTCAGCAATGCTTGCAACCCCTTGGCTGACTGAGCAACTAATGCTTGGTCATCAGCAAACCTAACCGATTTTACGAATTCCCCTCCGACTTCCATTCCTACCTCCAGTTCTTCCCATGCCTCTTTAATCATTTCCTCTACATATACGTTGAACAGTACTGGTGACAATGGGCAGCCCTGCCTTACACCTCTTCCTAACACTGCCCATCCGGACTCTCCGCTCCCTACTCGCACCTGACCAGTCTGAGACATGTACAGATTGCGGATCAGTCTCCTGTCCCTCCAATCCATTCCTATTTTCTGCAATACACTCATTAATTTTTCCCAATTCACTCTATCAAACGCTTTTTCGAAATCTACAAAACAGGCAAAAACGTCCTGATTGTATTCTATATTCCCCTCGATTAGTGATCTCATTACTGCAATGGCGTCACGCGTACCTCTTCCTTTCCTAAACCCAAACTGATCCTCCCCTAAGTAATCATTTGCCTTACTCTCTATCCTTTTGTTGATGATCCTGAGAATAACTTTTGCTATGTGGGATATCAAACATATTGTTCTGTAATCCTCACATGATGTAGACTTTGCCTTTTTTGGAATAGGAACTAACACCGATCTCATAAAATCTTCCGGCCAGATTCCTTCCTCATAGATACTACGAATCAGTCCATATATGGCCTTCTTCCCACCTTTTCCTAACCATTTCAGCATTTCTACAGGAATGTTGTCCACCCCCACTGCCTTATTTGATTTCATCTCCTTTAATGCCCCTTCTATTTCATCGTCGAGTATGCCCGGACCTAAGCTATCTTCTTTGACGTCATGCTCCTTTTCTATGTTTAACCCTGTCGGCCTAAGTTCTTTACCATACAGAGTTTCTATATATTCCTTCCATCTCTCTTAGATTTTTCCTGGTTCAACTATTATCTTACCCCACTTATCTTTCACTGTTAGCACAGATCTTGCCTCCTTACGTTCCGATAATAACTTAACCTTGCTGTATAGAGCACCATTTTCACCCTTCTTCTGTAAATTTTCCATATCCTCGCATTGGGTTTTCCACCAATTTTCCTTTGCTTTATTTGTGGCCCTTCTCAAACTTATTGTTTAACTCTTCGTACTTCATTTTGCCTAAATCTGTGTTTACATTTTTCCATCATCTCCTCTCATCCATCTTTGCAATCATCTCATCCGTTACCCATGGTTTCCTTATCCTTTTCCCGTTAACGGTTCCTATAGTGTCTTTAGCGGCTTCCAATATTCCTTTCTTGATACATTCCCATTTTTCTTCGATAGTACTTAGTTCTGTACCGTCATCCATTATTTTCTCTACAGCCTGCTGATACTCCTTCCTCGTTGATCCATTTAATGCTTCTAAATTTCATTTACCAATTCGCCGCCCTTGCTTTATCTTCTTGAAACGAGCGTTACATTTCATAACAAGTAAATTGTGGTCTGCGTCCGCATCCGCTCCTGGGAAACTGTGCGAATTTATCTCACTGTTTCTAAACATTTGCCTAACTATAACATAATCTAACTGATACATTTCTGAGTCACCTGGCATTTTCCATGTATACCTACGCCTTTTGTGGTGTCTAAACCATGTGTTAGTGATGACTAACCCCTGTTTCCTGCAGAATTCAATTGCTTTCTCCCCGCGTTCATTCTTCGCGCCTAACCCATGGTCCCCCACCTCACCCCCATCTCTTCCTTCACCTACCGTCGCATTCTAATCCCCCATCACGATCAAATGTTTCCCTGCAGGAACACTCGGGATGATATCCTCTAAGTCATCGTACATCCTATCGACATCTTCCTCCTTGTGGTTGCTCGGTGGCATGTATACCTGAACAATGATCAAGTTCGTCGGCTCTGCTTTAATCTCTACGTGTAAAATTCTATCAGCTTCTTACTCTATGCTGACTACGCTTCTTCCTACCCCTTTATTAAAATTACCGCAACCCCTCGTTGGCTCTCGTCCCCGCCGCTGTATATCACTCTATAATTGTCACTCCAGTAATCCCCGCTATCCTTCCATCTCACCTCGCAGAGACCTGAAACATCTAAATTACCTCTTTCCATCTCTCGCTTAATATTTTCTAATTTGCCTCTCCTCAACATTGTCCTGACGTTCCAGGTTCCTATTCTAACTACTTTCGTCTTCTTCTGTGTCTTCTGTCCTGCTGCAGTTATTTCTTCCCTGCAAGGGTTTCGTGGGATGACGACCGCGGAAGCCATGACTCTCCCGGTGCCGGGCACGACACACGGCCTCTTGGGCCGAGTCCCGTAGTTGCCAGGACTCATATTATCTATAGTGCCTATTATTTACATTCTTTGGAATCATAATTGAGGTGGTTTCCCGTTGCCTTCCTCAATAGTGTTTTTAACGTGACACCATCACTTAATGGCCGCCCCACTGGGTTCAGACGCCATTGCAGCCGCCTCACTGAGGAACAGCCGCTGCGTGGACTACCTTTCGTCTGGCTACTAACCTTCGACCTATTTGGCATGGGTGACCCTTCCAGGAGTTATTATTAATCCTCCCGCCAGCACAGCTCTAGGGGTTATTGGAACACACAAGCCCTTCCTCCACGACAAGGTTGTAGTCCATGGGAGGGAGTCCATTTTATGAAAATGAATAGAATATAATAGAATGCCTCATTAGAGTAGGAAAATTTTGATGAAAAGCTTTTTTATGTGGAGCTCTAGTGCAACTGAGAATATCTGTGTAGGACATATTTTTTGAATCACTTGATGTAGTTCGGCAAGCAAGCATTCACAAAGATTTTTCAAAGTCAGCAGAAGACTCAAGGTATCTACTGCTAGTTTCAATCACACATTGAAAAAGGAAATTGTCCTTAGAAACGAATTATGTATAAGTGCACATATGTATCATCAAAGAAAAAGTGTTGAAAAACATCCCAAAATGCATCCATTTACTAATAAAAATATTTTTAGTTATAAGTAAACTAAACTAGCCAAAAATATTTTTTATTATCATAACTTTTATCATTCATAGAGCGAAAATTTGATTAAAATACTGAAAGTGAAAAATCAACATTTTTAAATTTCAGGAACTATAATTTAAATCATTCCCAGTGTTTTAGGTACTGGTTGCTATGCTAGCGCAATAGTATTTAAATTCAGTGCACAGAAAATTCTTGTTTTGGATTCAAGGAGAAGGTGTTCCTAGGTGTGAACTTGGGCAAATTTTAATTGAAGTATAAAGCAGGAAAATTTTAAGGGAATACCATTTCAGGAATAATATATAATCCCATTCAAAACATAAATAATTGAAGCTTATAGATAATAATAATCATGAAACGTCTTTTTTTGGGCGAGGACGAGACCATAGATAGTCCCTTCTTCCATCTAACCTAGTTAGTGAAATGAAAGAAGGGAATATTCCACCAAAATGTCTTTGGAAGGAAAACAATAGCTCCAGAGGTGCTGAATTGGATTTACTCCACAACAATAAAAGAAACAATTTCTAATTCCACACGCTCACTTTCTTGGATGCACTAGGTATCGTTATGGTGTAACTTCATCATATTACTTGGCGGTTTCTCAACAAAATGAATCTTAGGCTGCGCTATGGATTATTAGACGTGGAAGTACAAAGTTTGCCACTATTTTGGGAAGGAAAGCAGCTCACTATTTTCACATTACACCCGCTTCCGTCCGTCGTTCACCTCCTAATTTTTAGCCAAAAATGTAGGGAGATATGCATCTCAATGGACATATAAACCATAGCGTTTGCACCAAATGGTGAAATCGCGTAACTTTGAGCAGGATCATGTGAACCACCGTTTTCTGAAAGAAAGAGCAAAGGGTTATCAGGGCGCTCTCCCATGGCCAACCCGTGGGAGAGAGACTCGGGGGGTAAAGTATAACTAGACGGATAGCCGTCTCTATTTTGGGCCGAGTTTGTTTCTATGGAGTCTCTTCTACCACCTAACCCCAAAAGGGTGAGGGGAGGGTGGTGCGGTTAGGAGAGATCCCGAACATCCAGAAGGGGTCGAACCGAGGCCTCCAAAGCAGGCCCACCCCTGGCTCCCTCCCGCTGCTGCCCTCGCATCGAATCCACGACGACATCAGCATCAATGTTGCCGCCGATCAGCATTCCATCCGCCGAAGGGCGTTTGTCCTGGACACGCCTCACAACGGCCACTCAAGAATCAGAGGTTTTCCAGAACATAGCGTCGTATTGGAAACCAGTTTGTTTAAAATATGCCGGCATATCTAAATGCGATATATTTAAAATACGCCAATATTTGGGCCGATCCATAATTGAATCTCTATTGGAATACTCATTGTTCTGCCATCTTTGATGTTATTTGCTACCTTTGCAAATTTACCGATATACTTTTCAACTACCACTCAATTTACCATTGTGCTGCGTACTTAATGATGACAAAAAATTACATATCTACCTATCTTTCGGGCCATTGCAAAGGTTAAAAACCTTAACAAGATGATGCCAATTTTTGAAGGAAAAGCGGAACGAGTTAGCAAAAATTTGAATTTCTCTTCTTGTTGCAAAAATGTCATGATTTTAAATGTGTTTTAAAATGTGCAGAGGAGCGGAGGCGGAGCGGAGAGCGTGAGAGAGGTGCAGAGGCGGGGAGTGGACTGTTCTGTAGAAAGGTACCAATTTAATCTACATGGGGAATTACGGGAACTGGGAAATGTATGGAGATATCCGGCTGGCCTTTATCTCACCAGCCGAAGGGCGATAGAAGGCTTTCAAAACTTTTAAGTTCCGTTCAAATTTGATTGAGGCAATGTGAAAGCTTCGGATTTAAAAGCCTTCTTTCTTACTCAAATATCTATACAGAGCGTGCAATTACGTGTGGATATACGCAATTGCAAGAGTATATTCTATATGTAAGGCGACTCGAATGGCAAATGCAGAGCGGTTTAATTGGCGATGAAATGTTAAACATGCTGTGACAGAGGGGGAGAACATTTGGCAAGCGAGGTAATTGGTAGAGATAGGAAAGGAATGTTGGGTGGAATGGAAAGAGGGAGTGAATTTGCGTAATTGCAGAAGGATTTATTGTAGTGTGGAGTATCAGGCTGCATATTGAATAACTGAAAAAACTCCAATAGCCGTAAACAGTTTACCTATCAAAACAGGATACAATTGAGATTATTTGGCGAACGCCACAAGTCAAAGAATGGGGTAGAGGGTAAATAAAGAAAGGGAAAAGAAAGGCGACGTATTGTTTGACGGGAATAAGAAATTTTGGGTTTTTAAACGCGTGTCTAACCAAAATCTACCTTAAACGGTAGACTACCATCATACTGTCCACATCATATGAATTGGTACTTTTTTAAATTTCAACCCCTGAAATTGAGCTCTAACTCCTTTTATAAAAACATTAAACGCTGCAATCAGAAGCATGATCACGTTTGGTAGATCATAAATAAAACCCAAAAAGTTTTTAAATAGATGGAACTACTCTGAAAAATTGAAGATTGTTGAGATTATCATTTGGAAAACGTTTCGAAAAGTTTGAAAACTGGAGAATGTCGGTAGTGTGATGCCCGTTGAAGGGAACAATCACCTGCAAAATTAATAACTTATTTATTATTGAGCTGTAGGGTCACATATGTGCGTAGTATGTTCTCGAATGCTGTAAACCTAGTCCACGGGTGGTATGGTAAATGTAATAATGTAGTTTGTAATCCTTTAAGTGTCATTGTATACAAGAGCTTTGTCTATCTGTTCTTCTTGTGATGCATGTATGTCCATGTCATTTTAGATATTATTATTAGATATTGTAAGATTATGTATTATATAGATGTAGATGTCATGAGTGACAGCTGACCAGACTTGACCGTTTGCACCAGGATAATCGCCTAATTGCAACGATAAATTCTTAAATAAATAAATATACATGATAGAGATCTCATCAGAATACAAAAATGACCTAAAATATATCATTAGGAGTTTATCCAGTGTTATATATACGTGGTGTAATTAGCTGTAGGAATGGAAATTATTCAAAAATTAAAAGGAAAACATTTCAAAAGACCAGTTTCGAAAGTAAGAAAATTTGCATTTGTTTTGCCCCGCAGTTGCACTATCTAAAAATACAAAGTTTTGGTTTAAATCAGTATTCATGTGAATAAAATGAAGGCGTTCATTTTGCATTCGTCAACTGCAAGACAAGTGATGACACAAGCCGATGAATTTGTGAAAAATGTTGTAATCTGTTAACAGATTCGTACGTAGACTGGGACATTTCTCTTACCAAAGCAATTGCGATTTTACGTGCAAATAATCATTCAAGTGTATTTATAATGTTTCCAAAGGCATATGCAGAGCCTATGCTGTATTATAAGTCACAATTTGTAGCAATGCGCTAATTAGTGATGACCTGATAAATGCCATCAAAACTGGATAGATGTAAACAAAACAAAGATTATATGGGGTTTTGAGAAAAACGAAAACTACTTGAAACCATAGAGTATAATAATCACTGGAGAAGGTGGAATGGTTTGCTTATCTTGAAAGTTTTGCACGAAAATATTTAAAGTAATCGGGACATAAGAATCGCATTAGGTAAAGAGGCATTGTTCTGAACGAATGGATTAATGAAAGAGAAGTTGGGCAAGACAAGATTAGTGGAATCTTTGATATGAAGCGCGGTTTTGTACAAACTGGAACTTAAGTCATTTAGCAAGGTGATAGACGTAGATTGAAGGCTTCCAAATAACAAGATAGTAATAATGAAAAATATTGGAGCAATTGGGTACCATTTTGTTATGTCTCTGCGTGCGATGGTGGAATGAGTAGCTGAACCTCTCAGTGATGGATTGCGTCTTTCCTTTCGTTTTATCGCAGTGGTCCAATCTACTATTATACTTCGTAGCTGTAATTTTTCCTTAAGTTTTAGCTGGCATATGGTTACAATTATCCTCCAGGTGCCCAGTTACATAGGGACTTGGTAAGGATCTTACCAACTATCAGAAAACTAATCCGGTTGATGAAAGAGTTACTGATTTACTAACACAGTGATGGTCTGAATGTTTTAAGTATTTGTTATTGTGTAGTGTAGTTGTGATTTTTTAGCACACACATTGACAAAGAGACATGCATTCGGAACATTTTTAAAGACTAAGTTTGTATTAAAATCTAAAGCATACTGTACTTACTGTGCTTGGGAAATTCTTTATTAGTGAACTAATGTTTTTGGAAAAATGGAAACTAAGATTCAAAGCAATCCCCAATTTGCTCTGCGGTAAAATAGAAAGTGGACCCAGGAAGCAATTGGTCAAATGGGTGCAATACAAAAGAAGAGAATTTGGAAGGGAAAGAGACGTAGACTGGACATCTGCTAAAATTCCAATCCTTTTTTTTTACCGAAAGAGTGGAACAAATTTGAGCCTGGTGACTTATGTAAGACAATGTGGAAAATTAGAGTAACAATTATTGCTGTATTAATAAACACAATAGAGGCATCTGGCGAGGCATATTAAAGAAATATGTTTTCGTCGAACGAAATGTTTGTAGAAATTTCAATGCAAAATTTAAGGAGCGTTGCAGCTCATTATTTAGACCTTCTCTAAGCATCGGGACCAGAAATCCTCAATTCCTGAGTATAAGAGAAGGGAACCGGCTCGTCAAAAAGAGTACGAACGAAAGGGAAGCCCAAAGGACTCAAGAAAGACATAAGTTTATAACAATGCTGGAAGACTGAGAAGAGAGTGTTGGCAATTCTCAAGGGATTCTCAAGGCATGAATATTACCCAAGCGACAAAATCAACTGGTTAAATACAGATCGGATTAGATTCTTCTGACATAAAAGCAAAATTCTAACCCCAAATATATTTAAATATGAGAAAACAATGAGGACGAATCATTACATTGATAAGGGATTACTTTTCCCTCCACACAATTATTGATCACGACAATCTAAAGCGACTGATTATGTCACTCAAACGATTTCATAAGTAAACACAAAATGACTGGAGGATTTTAAGATGTGAGTGTTCAGAATAATATAAAAAGTAAAATGGACATAAAAAAATACAAACTGGGGAGTTGCTAGAATATAAAATGGAGGATTTTACGTCCTTGAAGGAAAACCCAAAGGAGGCAAGAAATGCAGAGCATTTTCATTGGCGATGCAATATAATGTAATAAGACTGTGATAGAGGGAAAAACGCTGGTCAGGCGAGGTAGGGGTAGGAAAGTAATAGCTGGGCGGTGTGAGGTAACAGGCAGTGGGCGAAATTAAATTATTGTAGAGCATGGTGTCAGGTTGTGTTGTGTTTGGCTTTACCTTGAAACGGAGCGGTGGACAGTCTATGTGTAAATTCAAAACCTATCTTAATCGGTGGAGTAACATTAAAGGTATTAGTACGTTTATGGTTTCAATGCTTGTTGAGAAAATGGACAACAGGAAGTTCCATCCTAAGACTGTGTGTAACTCATCACGATAAAATAAATCATGCCAGTCATATTGAAATACTTTTCTGACTGGATTTAGGACGTGTTTTGCTGTTACCGACGCAGATTGATTTACCTGCCTGCTGACTTAATCATAACCGGTCAAGGTGGAATCTCTGTACCACCCAAGTAGTATTTTTTTTTGGCATTATGGCGAGGCTCCTTGTTTCCCGCAATCTTTTCTGACTCACTCGCAAATTTACGACATTTAGTCGGAACAGTATAATTTTCCTCCGGTCGTTGCTCGCACGTTTTGTAGAGTTCATTACTCTCGGTAAATTGATGCGAGATAATACTAAATGGGGGACTGTGTAAGAGGAGAAAACGGGTCGATTCCCTTGAGATAGGTACGCTAACCACTCCGCATTCATTAGATTAAAAAACGCAAGGCGGGAAAAGTCATCAAATAGTGCTTGCGAAGGGAGGCATTCAGACGTCTTTGGAGGGGTTTTTGAGAGATAGAGTAACTCTCAAATTAAAAAAAAAATTTGTCTGGCTTTAGGGAACATATGGCGTTCAAAACCAAATAGTAACAGATATTGTAAAAATAGAAATAACTGATCTACATTAAGCTTTATATTGCGTCATATTAATTGCATTTTTTATTATTACTAGGTAATCTGCTGGTTATGGTAGGTTTTTGGATGGACAAAACTAACAAATAAACATTTTGAAACTCCAAACAAAACCCAATCCAGCAACCTAATCTACATCAGGTCCCTCTTCATCTCTGTGTACTTCTTTCCACCCTTCATCCCGTCCAACATCCCTATCCTTTTCCTGCCCTTTCCTCGCTTGCCCAACATTCTCCCCTATATTACCTTCTTCAACATTCCACTACCGCTCAATACGCCTTTCATCCATTTTTCCTGCCTCCATAGAATTTCTATCAACAAACCCCTCTCCTCATCCACCATCTCCAGCACTTCCTCATTTGTTATCCTTTCGGTCCATTTCACCTTCTCCACACCCACATTTCAAAAGCCTCCAATCTGCATTTCCGCGCCGTAAATAGATATGCTCCATATCAGAGTTTTTACCAGTCTTGTCTTAACCTCCCTACTCAACGTACCCGTCATCAACTCCCTCCTCCTTGAGAAAGCTCCCTTGCCTAGCGCAATTTTTCTCCTTACGTCCCTACCACTTTCACCGTATTGGTCCAAAACATTTCCGAGATATGTAAACTGCTCTACCTGCTCTATTTTTTCCCCGCCTATATTAATATTTAGCTTTGCCTTTTTCTTCCTGGAAAATCGCATAACCTTTGTTTTATTAATATTGATTCTCATCCCATATTTATCGCACTGAACCTCTAATTCACTCAGCAATGCTTGCAACCCCTTGGCTGACTGAGCAACTAATGCTTGGTCATCAGCAAACCTAACAGATTTTACCAATTCCCCTCTGACTTTCATTCCTTCCTCCAGTTCTTCCCATGCCTCTTTAATCATTTCCTCCACATATACGTTGAACAGCACCGGTGACAATGGGCAGCCCTGCCTTACACCTCTTCCTAACACTGCCCATCCGGACTCTCCGTTCCCCACTCGTACCTGAGCAGTCTGGGACATGTACAGGTTGCGGATGAGTCTCCTGTCCCTCCAATCTATTCCTATTTTCTGCAATACACGCATTAATTTTTCCCAATTCACTCTATCAAACGCTTTTTCGAAATCTACAAAACAGGCAAAAACGTCCTGATTGTATTCTATATTCCCCTCGATTAGTGATCTCATTACTGCAATGGCATCACGCGTACCTCTTCCTTTCCTAAATCCAAACTGATCATCCCCAAAGTAATCATTTGCCTTACTCTCTATCCTTTTGTTGATGATCCTGAGAATAACTTTAGCTGCATGGGATATCAAACGTATTGTTATGTAATCCTCACATGATGTAGACTTTGCCTTTTTTGGAATAGGAACTAACACCGATCTCACAAAATCTTCCGGCCAGATTCCATCCTCATAGATACTACGAATCAGTCCATATAGTCTTCTTCCCACATTTTCCTAAAGATTTCAACAGCTCTACAGGGATGTTGTCCACCCCCACGGCCTTATTTGCTTTCATCTCCTTTAATGCCCTTTCTATTTCATCGTCGATTATACCTTGACTTAAGGTATCTTCTTCTACGTCATGTTCCTTTTCTATGTCTAACCTTGTCGGTCTATGTTCTTTACCATACAGTGTTTCTATATATTCCTTCCATCTCTTTTGGATTTTTCCTATTTCAACTACTATATTATCTTACCCCACTTATCTTTAACTGTTAGCACAGATCTTGCCTTATTACTTCCCGATAATAACTTAACCTTGCTGTATAGAGAACCATTTTCACCCTTCTTCTGTAAACCTTCCGTATCCTCGCATTGCTTTTTCCACCTATCTTCCTTTGCTTTATTTGTGGCCCTTCTCAATTTATTGTTTAACCCTTTGTACGTCATTTTGCCTAAATCTTTGTTTACATTTTTCCATCTTCTTATCTCACCCATCTTTGCAATCATCTCATCCGTTACCCATGGTTTCCTTATCCTTTTCCCGTTAACGGTTCCCATAGTGTCTTTGCGGCTTCAGTTATCCCTTGCTTGATACATTCCCATTTTTCTTCGATAGTACTCAGTTCTTTACCGTCATCCATTATTTTTTCGACAGCCAGCTGATACTCCTTCCTCTTTAATCCATTTAATGCTTCTAAATTCCATTTCCTAACCCGCCGCCCTTGCCTTATCTTCTTGATACGGACGTTACATTTCATAGCAACTAAATTGTGGTCAGAGTCCGCATCCGCTCCTTAGAAACTTTGCGAATTTATCACGCTGTCCCTAAACCTGAGCCTAACGATAATATAATCTAACTGATACCTTTCTGAGTCACCTGGCATTTTCCATGTATACCTACGCCTTTTGTGGTGTCTAAACCATGTGTTAGTGATGACTAACCCCTGTTTCCTACATAATTCAATTGCTTTCTCCCCGCGTTCATTCCTCGTGCCTAACCCATAGTCCCCCAGCTCACCACCCTATCTTCCTTCGCCTACCGTGGCATTCCAATCCCCCATCACTGTCAAATGTTTCCCTGCAGGAAAACTCGCGATGATATCCCCTAACTCATCATACATCCTATCGACTTCTTCCTCCTTGTGGTTGCTCGGTGGCATGTATACCTGAACAATGACCAAGTTCGTCGGCTCTGCTTTAATCTCTACGAGTTAAATTCTATCTGTCGCTTGCTCTATGTTGACTACGCTTCTTCCTACACCTTTATTTAAAATTACGGCAACCCCTCGTTGGCTCTCGTCCCCGCCGCTGTATATCACTCAATAATTGTCACTCCAGTAATCCCCGCTATCCTTCCATCTCACCTCGCAGAGACCTAAAACGTCTATATTACCTCTTTCCATCTCTCGCTTAATATTCTCTAATTTGCCGGTCCTCAACATTGTCCTTACGTTCCATGTTCCTATTCTAACTAATTTGGTCTTCTTCTGCGTCTTCTGTCCTGCATCTGTTATTTCTTCCCTGCAAGGGTTTCGTGGGATGATGACCGCGGAATCCTTGCCTCTCCCGCTGCCGGGCATGACACACGGACGCTTGGGCCGAGTCCCGAAGTTGCCAATATTCTCTATATATTTATATAGAGCCTCGATTTTGATTTTTTGACAGCCAAACTTTAATTCCTAGCTAGATGAAGGATTGGAGTCATTGCTTTTAGTAAAGCCAATTTGCAGTTTTGTTTGCTGGTATGACATTTTTCCCTGAATATTGGGATATTATGTGATGGTAACTTCCACAACCACAAAATAACCCACCACCTTGGCTTATATTGGTGGTGATTTCAGAGATATTCATAAAGGGTTTATGAATGAAAATGATCAAATCAAGTTTTTCCTAAGCCTTCGAAAGATACTGGTCTTCTCTCAATGACACCAATTTCATCTGCCAACAAACGAGGATATTTACATGTTTTTCGGACGGAAGCACTCTCGGAACCCACCACACATAAATTTCTCTTGCGCAGTTTTTTCGTTAATTCAGTCGGTTGACAGAGGACTAAAATTTTTATTTGTCAAAGAATGCTCTAAACATCATTACATAATCCTTTCCCGTATCTGCCACTGGCACAGCTGGAGTTTTACCGTTTTCTCGCGTAAGAAAAATAGCCGGAGGTCCGGTCCATCACCATCAATTACAATACAACTTATTGAAATGAAATTATTGACTTTTTAATTCCACAAACTTTATTTAAAAACATGACCCAGGTTTCGACGTTGACAGTCATCATCAGGTGGTCCTCTTAGAGGCAAAGTTGGTATATATACCATCTTTTCGGGGGATCGGGATGGTGCGGAAGCTAACGTACAGGCTTCCCACCGTGAAGGGTCGGCCCGGAAGGAAGTTCAAATCCTGGAGACAACAAATATATTTCAGTTGCATCCCTACTTGAGGTGCTTTGTGGAGAGCACTCTGAGTGAGCACAACGTCCTTCGGATTGGACGTTAAACTTTGGACCACTTGACACTTTTCGACAAGAGTATGCTAATGCCGACGCCGGATTTCTCTCAACCCTTCCTTTCCCATCCATCCCTAATGGTTCA
Source organism: Hetaerina titia (assembly GCA_037158775.1). Taxonomy (NCBI): domain Eukaryota; kingdom Metazoa; phylum Arthropoda; class Insecta; order Odonata; family Calopterygidae; genus Hetaerina; species Hetaerina titia. The sequence continues at coordinate 7,247,542 of CM073777.1, forward strand.
AATGATCTTAGCTGTCGGTCGAAAAAAATCTTCTGATCGATGGAGGGGGGTTGGTCAGAGAGGGTGGGAGAGGTAGGGGAGGGTGGAGAGGTAAAAGTGGTTACAATGTAGCTGGGAGGAAATGAGAATTACACCTTTCGGTGTCAATCGTTGACTTGGAAGAGTGGTAGGTCTAGGAGTGGGGAGTGGGGGGATACAATATTTCGTTGGCAAGTTCATCTTTGCAACGCACTCATTTCAAAATTTCAATTAAAAAAATTAGAATTTTGACATATATATGGAGGCTAAACGGTGGATTCATGCATGAAATGAAGAAAGCTTTTCGGCGAAGCAATGTCTTGAAGAGGAATTAATTAATTGGCCCGCATTCATTCCCTTTCGAAAATGGAGTGCTCTAACCCATCTTTGTCTTTACAAATGGATAGGTCGAGGAAGTTCAGGGAACCTTTTTCCTCTAGTTCACACGTGACTTGTACGTTAGAATTGATGGAATTGAAATGTGTTACAAACTGATCTAGTTGCCCATTGGAACCTGCCCACACACAGAAGACATCGTCTGCATATCTAAACCAACAAAATACATTATTAATATGAGAGTGAACTGAGGAGAACAAAACTTCTAATGTAACAAACAAAACAATGTAATTATATGTCTCCCCTCTTAAAACAATCAAAACTATTTTACCACGCGTATGAAGGATAAAAAGGTATTAGCATCATGATAAGCTTTTCCTAAGTCTGTGTTGGTTACGGCTGAGACCTTCTATGTTTTGGATAAGGGATAATAAATTGCTAACAATAACATGTTTCTAAATTTTGCATCATACCAAGGATAAATAAATCGGCCTGTAATCACTCTCTATCCCTCCCGACTTTGTCGAGTTGAGGATGGTTAGAGCCAGTTCCATTTCGAACCTACTTCTGCTGGATTAAAATAGAAATGATTGAAATTCTATTAAAGCTTATATTCAAAATGAAATATTATTAGCACTTTAATTGTATTCTAGTAGATGGCTCTTTCAAATCAGGGTCTTTATTTTTTCCCACATTCGGAGCTATTTTCCTATTCATTCATAGGAAAATAATGTTAATTATGTGCTGTTAAAATCTATAGGCAAGCAGATTCAAATTTTCAGTTACGTAAGGAAAGATAAGGAAATCCCGGAAGCATAAATCAGAAAATGTGGGGAGGGGAATGGCGATAAACAAATACAAGAAGCTGAAAATGCCCAAAAGAGTTACATAATTATTTAAATGAGACAATATTTAGGCATTTCAGAATAACTGTTTCTAAAAAATTGCTCGCGGCACGTATGATATCTGCGAAGAAAATAGGGTCAGCTAAAAGAGTTTTCATGTCCTATGGGGGTATTAATGCTCATTCAGACACAGAGTATAGATAACCGATTTGATAACTGTATGGAACACCGAATCTTGGCTTCCAATCTTTGCATTGAAGGCCACCAACCAAAAATCGGCAGACGTCCATTAAGAAGTCAATTGGACTTATCTTCTTCAAATGACTACACTTTATACTCAATCCTTCCGAAGCAATATTCCCATCCTGACGAAAACGCTTTTAACCCCTAGACGGTTTGCTCAAAATATATTCATATATGGGAAATCGTTCCCAAACGTAATTATAGTGCAAATAGTCCCAGAAAATCGAAGAAAATGAAATATTAAGAGCATTTTACGATAATAACTTCTGCCTCCATACATCATTCGGGACGTGCATAAGTAGGGTAGTACATGCCAGCGGATAGGAAGGGCAACAGTGTAGTCGAACCCACAGGGACGCGACGGACGAACGGAGCAGAGCGGTTGCTGATTCCCGGCCTGTTGAAGAAGGCACCCATTGAGAATTCAAGTACTTCACAGAAAAAAGTGAGTGAGCTGAAATCAAGCACATATTGTTTCCCACACCCGGGAAGATCCCACTGGCAGGATCGCGCATTTTGAGAAAGAAAACAAAAATTAGAGCCACGAAATATTCTTAACCATTCCCTTCGTAATGCATCATTAATTCATGGAAAAATCGAATGGAACTTAGTATTTGCAGCACCGGACACGTAGCTGAAGGGTAGGTGAAGGGAGGTGTTGAGGATACAATTCCCTGGAGGAACCTACGGACTCGTCCGGGTAAGACGTCCATGGTGTTTTTAAGTTCGGGTTAAGAACTAGGCCGCAAAAGGGAGGTCAACCCTATTCTAACGAAATTATCTTTGAGATGATGTGTGACGCCTTACGTCGCGACAAAAAAGTGTGACAGGAGGTGTGGGGTCGCTAGTTAATCAACTAATTCGAGATAGGAATTTGATGGGAGTTGGCAAAGGTCGCTCTGTCATAAGTTATAAAACATTTAAACTTCAGCTGTGGCCTCGATTAATGCGATGAAAATACAACATTTGAGGTTTCCCACCGCGACTTTAAAAAAATTATAATGAGACCCTTTTTCTATAATCATTGTGGTTCTTCACGAAACGGACCGCTTTTATCTGTATCAGTTGAGCTCCTTAAACAAGTTCTTTAGAGAATGGTTCCAAATCCTCAACGTATATTCCCATTTGAGGTATTAGCAACCAACTAACCCAAGTTAACTCAGGCAGTTAAGTTTTTAATATGACCCTAATTAAATTACGATCATACTTCATGGTCATAGCGTAAACAGACGCCAGACACCTACCAATGGGTTCATGGGTACCACTTATATGTACAAATATAATCGAAATTAAATCCCTTAGTTCCTTAGATTAATATTTCAGCTGATGATATCTCGTATATTTGCTTATTTTTCTGAATTTTCCGACAATTTACTCAAAATTTAACAATTAATTTACTTTACTAGCTGAATGTAACATAAAGTGGCTGAGCGAATATCGCGAAACAGTTATACCACTAATGCTAAGATTTTGTTACAACATGTTAAAAATAAAGCGATACTTAAATTTGACAGGATGAATATTCTGTATCAAACATAACTAAAAAATTTCATAAACTCAAAGGCTAACTACTACTACCAACACTAACTACTTCCTCTCCTTTAAATTACCCTGAAAGTCAGTTTTGGTCACGCACAGTTATGTGTCTAAACTGCACAGCAGCCGAATGTGCATAAAGGATTTTTTCGAGAATAAAAATATTCACTTTAGGGTAAATTGTTTTGATTAAACATCGGATTAAATTTTGGTATCAGTTTGATCAAATTTAATGTTCTAAAAATTAAGAAAATAGTTCAGTATTGTAAGATTGACTATACAGATAAACACTACTAATTGCTAATTTAAGAAAAGCCAATCACGAGTAGACTATGAAATGAAATACGACTATGCCTTTAAGCGCACACAAGCAAATTTTGTCAAATGGGTTTCGAATTTATGCTTCAAAGACTTCATTGTGTGATGCCGATTCGGAAAATGTAGTTAGTAGTTGTGTTGTTGGGGAGGCAACCGACAGCTGAGGTCAGTTTCGCCATCAGGGATGGATGAGAAAGGAGGAAGGGTGGAGAGATATCCGGCGTCGGCATTACTCTTGTCGAAAGACTCCAAGGGGTCTCCAATTTAACTAGCCTCCCATCCGACGGACGTTGTACTTACTCAGAGTGCTCTCCACAAAGCACCTCAAGTAGGGATCGGGATACCACTGAAAAAATATTTGTTGTCTCTAGGATTTGAATCCAGAGCCTCACGGTGAGAAGTTAATACGTTAGCCACTGCACGAATCCCGACCCCTCGGATACTGTGAAATTCCTCCAATTTGAAGAACATACCATTAGTAAGAATAAGAAAACCCCTTTTCTTCAAAGGGGCTCCTGCTGAGGGATGTCCAATACCGGATGCCTCTTGGCCGTCCTCTTCTGGCTGGTATGGGCGACTGTTATTGCTGTCACGGACGCTAAGGACAACATCACCACCATCACCATGGCACCTCTGGTCGCAAAAGGTAGAAAAGGTTATTAGAGTGGGATAGGAATCCATCAGGGTGTTTGAAAAAAATTATGATTAGATGCATGATCGAATTATTTCCTACAAGTCTGTTTTTCCTTCTCCTCCTTCGTTCATTCAGATGATTAAATAATTAGCAAATGGTTTTAGATTTTCTAAACACTGAGTGTGTCATATTTGCTTGACCAATTGCTGTATTGCGCAAGTGTACAATATTTTGCAATTCAGCTTTGCATATCACTACCGCATTGAAGAAGACAGCATGGGCTGCTGGCAACCTAATTCCAGAATTATTTGCTTCCTTAAATATTGTTTCTATTAGGTAATCTACTGGTTAAGGTAGGTATTTAGATGGAAAGAATTATCAAATAAATATCTCCCAACTAAACACAATCCAGCATCCTACTCTACAACAAGTCCCTACTCTCTCTGTGTACTTCCTTCATTCCATCCAACATCCTTGCCCTTCCTTGTTTGCCTAATATCCTCCCCTCTATTACCGTCTTCAACATCCTACTGCAGATCAATACGCCCTTCATCCATTTTTCTTACCTCCTTATTATTTACCCCCAACATTCCTTTTTCCTCTCCCACCATCCCTAGTACTTTCTCATTTGTTTTCCTTTCGGTCCATTTCACCTTCACCATTCTTCTCCACACCCACATTTCAAAAGTCTCCAATCTACGTCTATCCTCCTGCTTCAATGACCACGTTTCTGCGCCGTATACAACTGCGCTCCATATAAAAGTTTTTCCGAGTCTTTTCTTAACCTCCCTACACAACGTCCCCGTCATCAACTCCCTCCTTCTTATGTGAAAGCCTCTTTGTCTAGCGCAGTTCTTCTCCTAACGTCCCTACTATTTTGACCATTTTAATCTAAAACACTTCCAAGATACTTAAATTATTCCATCTTTAACACTTTGCCATTTATGGTAATTGGTGAGCATTATGGGGACCCACCTCGCACATACCTTGCAATGATGGAAACGTCTTGTCGTCCGTAACAGCCGCAATGAAGCTTTTAAATCGTAGTCTTACTGACATCAGGCATCCTTTCGCACAGCTCTCCAACCGTCCCAAACCAATCTTTAAGCACTTTTTCCTCCACTTTCGCGATTGTTTCATCCGAAAACGAGGGTCGACCGAAACGCTGTTCGACATGGACAACTGCACGTGCGTCGTTGACCTCTCTGACCCACTTTCGCACGTTTTTGACGCCCCCTACATTGTAGCCCATAGAATTTGCAGAACTGACGATGAATGTCAATCGGATATAGCCCTTTGTCACTCAAAAACGTATGACTTCTCGTAACTTCACTCCCTGGAACAAAGGTTAAATTACAGATTAAATCTCCTCCATAAACTGTACGGATTTTGGCAGTGATGTTGAAAATGTATTATAACGCACATTATGCTACGGTAGGAGAGATCATGTTAATACAATTAGAGAGATTAGGTGTAGAACATATATATTTAAGACGATTGCAACAATTTCAGAGCGTAAAAATCAATGAAATGCATATTAACGTATGACTCCGTTGAAAGTTACTGTTGCGGCATCTCCCGCAGTTTCTTGAAATTTATTTAAGATGACATTTTTTCCACGAACGATAAGAAATAAGAATAACATTAGCCGACCGCGGTAGGGGTAAAGATATTCTGGTCAAAATTAGTCTGGTGTGTAATCACCCCCTGCCACACACCCACAGCGGAGGCTTGCAGGGTACTAAAAAAATACTAATAAACTCACACCTGACGGGAGAAGCGAACAGGAGCTCCATCGTGTACGGCTGCCCAATCTATACTGGGCGTCGCAGTGCCCTCGGATTGGTGGGGATTAGGCGGAGGGAAACCAATCTACATCTACCTAATACCCGGCAATCCACCGCAAGGTAGTGTTAGGTGGCCACCCTACACTACACACGTGTTGACGGATCGCGCAAAAAAGCGTTCATCCTTGATCTTGGAGACCTTATTTTACGGACAGGTATCGTAAACGTAGCGATAGCGTTTCGAGTTTTACGTTAGCGTATCTTGCTCACCTTCTTCGTCCATTAGTGATAGGAAACTAAAGGAGAGGGAATGGACGAACACTTGTCATTAAGTTACATTTCATTGCAACAATTTCAGAGCGTAAAATCATTCGCCTTGACTGGGAGTCGAACCCGGATCCCTCAATGTCCGGCCGAGTCCTTTCGCCAGTTAAGCTATCGCGGCGTTCTCTTAAAGTCTGAAATTTAAAAGCCCAAAAATTTCAGGGTTTAAGAGGACGCCGCGGTAGCTTAACTGGCTAAAGCACTCGGCCGGACATCGAGGGATCCGGGTTCGAATCCCGGTCAGGACGAATGATTTTACGCTCTGAAATTGTTGCAATGAAATACATGTTAGCGGATGACTCCGTTAAAAGTTACTGTTGTGGAATCTCCCGTAGTTTCATGAAATTTGTATCAAGTTAGTAAGTAAGTCAAGTAAGCCAATCAAATAAGTCAAGTAGCCATAAGAGGGACGAATTGCTGATGATGAATATTTACGTGACTAGTGGACGTCTCGTCGGGTTACACGGGAGATGTGTATCAAAAAGACGGAAAAAATTGACGTTGGTCTGAAAAATTGACATAGCTGAATTCTATCTGATCAGATACCCGAATCCTCCAATTGGCGCTGGGTGGCCAATAGCGTCGAATACCAGCAGTGCGAGTACGTGGCGGCATCCGGCTAGAAAAGACGTCCATTTGATACATTCATTCAACCGACTCCATTGAGACACTGAAATTCATCGAAGCAAAACAATTTTTGTAGGGTATTGTAGGCTTATGTGCACAATTTTTGCCAAATTTGATTTTCCCAATAATACGTTGGTAGGTAGATTTATTTCATTAAATACACACCGTTGTAATTCTTTTACGCCAGAGATTTTAATGATGAAAAACAATTTAAATTGATCAAGTCAATCTTCATTTAAATAAAAAGCAACAGAACCTTCTAAAACGAAAAAATGATTTCCCTTCCCTTCCGCCATGCCCAATTAACTTAAAAGATAAAGCAATTGCTTTAACTTACACCAAGTACCTAGACAAAAGTTCTTTACTCGAAAATACATGTAATTTTTAAGTAAAATTTATAATACATTGATTGCATGATGACTCATTGCGGATAAAATGTACCAAATTGGAAAGAAAATGTAGTAGTAATGTAGACTCACGTAGTCGTTTCCAAGTGATATGAGATGATGTTGGGGAGTTTGGAAAAATATGTTAAACACTTGCAGCAAAAGAGTTTCATTGATCTTAACTATCTTCTTTGAAAGAATCAATTTATTTTTTAAAATTAGTCTCAAAATACTGGAAATTTCTAGTTTTCTCGATGACCTACACCTTGGCCTATTGTAAAGAGTGTTATCTGTCTCTTCAAATGTGGTCTAAAATACTTTTTCTAGCCTTTATTAAGATTTCTCTATGTTTCAACGTATTTGCATACAATTTATCAATATGAATAGTTTCTAATTAATAATGTTTGTGCCACTTCCATGCTGCGGCTTTCAAGCGACGGTTTCTGTGTCCAAGAGGAAAGACGCTAAGGCAATCCCTTACAGGACCACGCTTTTGCAGTCTTGCTCCGGAGGCAACTGTACCATCCACCAACAAGATTGGGGATGGCTCTTCAACAAGCAAGACTACAGCGAAGAAAAATACGGTTACTTGGACTACAGTGACATGGACTACAGCGACATGAACTACGGCGACATGGACTACGGTGAAATGGACTACAGCGACATGGAATACGGCGACATGAACAACGGTGACATGAACTATGGTGAAATGGGCTACAGCGACATGGACTACGGCGATGTGGACTACAGCGACGAATACTACGTTGAAAGTAACCACAACAGCTTCGGCTGGGGCGGGGCCACTATCCCTAATTACAACACCTGGTAAGAATAAACACCTCCCTCAAAAGGTATCAATTTTTTTTAATAGCAATAGTAGTTGAGAAACGCTGAGTAATACTGAACAGTGTGCAGTACTGAATAATGTGTGAGACTTATAGGTAGTCAGCACATTATCAAATATGGTCCCTAGAACATGCCCTAAGACACTCCACCAATCCGTTTATTCGAATGTGCTACGATCAGTTGACCAAATAAAAATCCGAAGGTATTTTTCATGGCATTCGGAGAAAGATGTTAAGCTAATGCGATGGTTTTAAATCCTCAGGATTAATTATGTGCGCTAAAACTTCCTCATATCACTGACTATTCGAATTAGGCTGCATCCACTTGCAGTATTTTCACAATTGGTCTTCTCACGATTAAGATCGCACTTCGCTGTCGCTGCAACAACAGATGCTTTCTCTCCTGCACGAATTCGTTTAATGCACTTCAATCTTTTTCGAAGATACTTCCTCCTTTAACTCCACCCTCCATAAGATTGTAATTTCTCTCAGAATTCAAAAATCGGATGTTAAAATATCATTCGAGCAACATTGAAGACACTGCACCTTCTGATGGGGCTGTGCTCTGCGAAAATCGATCGCTCAAAACCATATCGTGGATTTTGTCAATCGTTACAGAGAAGGTCACTTTCACTGGATATCCCGAACGATATTCGTCATCTGTGGACGTACGGTCACGTTTAAACTCATTATCCGTATTTAAATATTCGCAATAACACAGGAGCAGATATACCAGGAACTTTGTTTAACTCGTTTTCATTTCTTGCGTTGTTTAATCACCTATCGAAACTCTTTCTTTTCCATTGGTCTAATCAAACAAAAGTGCCTTTCTTATATTGACTATGAAAATGAAACTACATTATGGATGTAGCTAAAACTGTAACAGCAGTCACGTGAGAAATGACATTTTATAAAAGGAAAACCTTTTCCGTTACTACAAAGACATCGCCATTTCGTATTCTCAGGAGTTTACTGAACGACTCACACAAAGTTAATTAACGCGCATCCTTTTATATAAAAATGCAGCATAGCATAGGAAAACATAAGATTTCATTGCATTTTGTTTTTGGAGATTAATATTCAGTTAGTTGATCCTATTCCTCTGATCCATCATTAGCATTATTACACGTTCCATTCTCTGGTGTTTCCACGGACCCATAGAATTAATCGTATTATTTTATGAAATATCGGTCTTTTTGATTAAACTGGGTACCTAGAGCCTTATGCTAGAACGATGAAGATTATGCTTTATGACATCTCGTAACACTTGTCCCTTGCAGGAACAAGGTAGGTCATGGGAATAAAGGGAGCAAGTGCCATGTGTCATACCCGCTGCCCTTGTGGGAGACCCGCGGATTGGAGCAGCCGTGCGGCCTTGACGATGAGGAGTGCCGGAGTTGCCGAGAGGCGCCGTACAGGGAACTGAGCGGAATATGCAACAACAGGGATAATAATTTGGGAGTCAGTGGAACCCCATTCTTGAGGGTTCTGAAGGCCAGATACGAAGATGGTAAGCAAGGAACCCTTTCTTATTTCTGAGCATATACTTGTTAATCGGTGGAACAGAAACTTAGGTGCCCAACCCGCAGATCGGTCGGCAGCAGCCTTCTTCTTTCCTGTTCTCTTCAACTCTGTTTAGTAGCTACGAGGGTAGGATGAAAACTAATTTACACATGCTGGTAGACCACAAAATAAATTACCTTCAGAGGCACTCCTGGTGACATGTAGAAGTAACATTCCCACTCAACACGCATGCGCAGGTTTGAGGACGTTACATTCATCCATTTTGTTTCGAGAGGCGGAAGTTTAGAGACGTGTTACAGTGCTATGTCAACGCGAGTTAAACAGCGTGCTATTATCGAAGTTTTAACTGCTGAATAAATGACTCCTACACAGACTAATCATCGTTTAAAGGCTGTTTATGGTGACGATGCTGTTGATAAGTCTACTGTAAATCAATGGATTGTAAAATTTCTTGATTGCGAGCCTGGAAAAACCATAATTGTTGATGAAACACGCAGCGGACGTCCGATCACTGCCACAGACGATAAGCATCGCAAACTCATCGAATATTTGATCCAAAATGACCGGCGAATCACTTAAAAGCGTATCGAAAACCATATTGGAATATCCAAGGAACGTGTCGGCTTCATTATTGAACAATTGGAATACCATAAAATCTTTGCACGATGGATACCACGCCGTCTCACAGACGAGGACAAACAGCGTCGTTTGGAATGCTGCGAGCAACCCTCCTTATTCCCCCGATCTTGCGTCTTGCGATATTTATTATTTTCCTCAACTCAAAAATCACCTTAAGGGTAATCGTTACACTTCATACGATGAGATGAAGGAAAAATTTCGATACACGGCACTAGAACACATCTCCCGCTTCCCAAAATACACTGGATGAATGTAGTGACATCAAACCTGCGCATGCGTGTTGAGGGGAAATGTCACTTCCACATGCCATCAAAAATGCTTCGAAAGGCCATTTTGTTTGTAGTCTACGAGCGTGTGCTCATTAGTTTTCAGCCTACCCTCGTACATTCAGTGTTTATATATACTGTATATACCTATGATGGAGTCATATTCGCCATCTCTTTCCCTTCGTCAATCCATCAAAGATTGTTCTAACTAATCTGTTGTTTCATTTCATATCTCTTCATGTAATTCTTCAGATGATTTTCCTCATCACTTTGATGAGTTCCTCATTTATTATTTTGTCTTCCCAAATGATCTTGAGAATTCTCCCTAAACGCTACTGTTCCATGCATTTAGTCTCATTTCCTCCTTCATTTCTAATGTTCAGGTTTAATGCCCTTTTAGGGAAATGCTCCATATTTTTAAAATTAATCTCTCGCATATAAGCTGTTTGTCGCAAAGGGGTATTTCTTACTACTGGTCGTAAAATAAATGACCATAAATTCTTATCGATTTTAAAGCAAATATCGTCGGGTGAGAAAACAGGGAGTGACGGAGCAAGAAAAACTCGTCGAAGTCGATGATTACATCTGACGAAAATAAAAAATTTCAGGGGAAATGTTTAAACTATTTTTCCGACATTTTCCTTTGCACAACCTTTTTAATCTTCTCTTTGAAATTGTTCAGTGATCCGCCTACCTTTGGACTACTGGTGAGCAGTTCCCCTTTTGCCGCAACGTTACCTAAGCATTTGAAGCCCTTAGGTTCAATACATGAGTAGTTTTAATGGCTAGGTTGTATTTGGAAAATCATTAAATGGTATCGCGCGGTTTAACTTCCATGAAAACCAAGAAGTTTCCTTATTAGATGAATTTTAGAGATTTAAGTGAACGAATACAGCAATATATTCTAAAAACACCTTCTTTTAAATTAAAACACCGTAATAATATTAAGTTCTTTATGCTTAAAAAGAGCCATTATACATGGTCATGAGTTAAAGATAATTCCATAAATATCGAAATCAGGGAAGACATGCAGAAAGTTTTGAGGTTTCTCGTCAGATATTCCCGAAAATTCTCTTGGAGGTGGGGTTTTCTTCGGTTGATGAGGTATAATAGGCCTCGTTTGGGACATCGAAATGTTTTCACCGGATTCCAGGTGAGCCAAGTTGTTCCCAGGGAGCCAAATATGTATTTCCCGTTAGCTTTGTAAGCTGGCGATTTTTTTATAAAAATCATGCACTCTCTTTTATATTTAGATCATTGTGATAAAGAAAGATAATGGTTAATTTGCCTACAATTCACAGCATTTACTGATGCACCATTCATACAGGTATGTGTTCCGAATCGATCGTTTAATTGTAAATTCTCCAATGTTCTTGCATTTTCTTAATGCCTTTATTCATTCCGTTTAGCGGAACGTCTTCTTATTACTCGGTAGACAAAAATACTTGCACAAGTCACTTCTCACATTCCTTTTGAACCCCTTAAACCAGATTTAATTTTCACCAAGTTATATTTTTACATACCTATCACCTGAAAGTTCCTTAATTATTATCGGAAAACTTTTCAGTCTTACAATATGCGTTATTTTCTTAACTCTTTTTGTTCCCAATGCTTAAGGCGTGAGCAAGGTGGTCAAGTCCACAGACCACGGAAAACTTCCGTCCCCTAGGCTCCTCAGTGCAACACTTTTCAAGGACAGAGAACGACCCGATAAAACGAACTCCCTCCTGCTAATGCAGTGGGGTCAAGTTGTGGCGCACGACACCGGATTTCATGTGGAAAAGACAAGGGGTGAGTGGAATGCCATTATTGATTGGGCGGTATTTCACGACGCGATATCCCTGGACCATATCTCTAAATGTCCCACACATGTTTTCATTTCTTGGTCGTGAATTGGGGTCCAGAGGACGGATCGTCGTTGGAATGCTGCCCACAGGACTCCCATTACAGCGGTTACAACGGGGGAGGAAGAGGTGCGCGGGAGTGGGACGATAACTGTCTGCCCATCAGCATTCCCAAGGACGACTACTTCTACTCTATATACAGTCAGCGCTGCATGAACTTTGTGCGCTCGGTTTGGGTCAAATGCCCCAAAATGTACGGTAGGAAGAGCATTAGGAGTAGCTCCAGTTCGGAGGAGAGGAGGAGGAAGAAGAGCGGTCGTCATGGAGACAAGTCTGTTCTACAGGTGCGTGAGAATCCTTATCTGGAAGAAACAGAAATGCTTCTGAGTGCGTGTGTGTGTTCCCATCTGTCTCTCATATTCCCTATCACACAGGGAAATTAATTGAAATTGAGATGTGAAGAGATCGACTATTGTCGTCTTGACAGAGTATTTTGTGGCCTGTAATAATGGATTAATAGTAATAATTTGCAGTAATATACTGGGTTAGGGTAGCTTTATAAATAGATCGTGAAACTAATTACAGGTGGGGCTCTAAGTCGTCACTAAGAGATAAAATGCCCTTTACAAAACCCAATCCTTCATATGACAAAGAAAAACTTGCTCTTTAAAATTTAATAATTTCTTCACCCCTTATGTTCATCCTAAATTCCCGATCCTTTCTACTCTCCACCTCGTTTTCCAAGTATTATACCCTCGGTTACTATGCAATTGATAGATATTTCATTGCTATCGTTTACATACAACTCACCTTTATTCTTTAAATTGCTCCGAACTCCTGCTATTCTTCCCTTTCCATGACTAAATCGATTAGAACTTAATTAGTTGTCATCAGAAATAATAGATAAATGTAATTATAAGTTTCACATGCTCCCAGGGCAAATTTTACTTTCTCTAAAATTTGGTCCGGTTTCAGTGTAAAATCGGATTGTTGAGACAAATGCCACCCTGCTTCTTAACTATAAAGTCTCATTTCTCAAGATTTATGAGCGGCGAAATTACTATCAAATGCAACGACAAATTCTGAAAATGAACAGTGATATAAATAAACTGAATAAAAAGTACTTATTTTTTGGTACATAAGATGTTTTATAAAGCTCATAGAAATCTTTGCGTTTTACATTTAGCGCTTAGCGTTTTACATGGCTGATATCTGTGGCATATGTTGACTATTGGCCGCTGGTAATTTCAGGTAGTGATTCTAATATACGAGGTATTAAGTGTAAAATTATCATTATAAATATGTGTCAGGCTAAAGTTTTATTTTATAAGCACTTTTAATTCTAACTCACACCCATATGAGAGGCAGATATATGCCATTAACGTTTTGATAATGACAATACACACACCCTGATTGTCTCACTCATACTCTGGATGCACTAGTAGCAACAAATAAATTGGATTTATTTATTCCTTAAGTAGCCAAAATTAAGGAGGGGTTAGGAAATATTTATAGATGCCATTAAACACAATTTTATGCCATAGGCCATTGAATACCTTTGCGCAAAAGAGATTTCATTTTAAAATGGTGACAAATAGAGCATGGACAAAATGTTTCATTGCTTGGCTGTTTCTGACGAAGTTTCTTCGAAGCCGCTGAATAATTCCAGAAATCGGAAAGACTTGTACTTGTAAAATCTAGTTGATTTTTTTTTTAATTTGAGGAAAAGTACAAGTCTTTCTTTTTAGTACGGACATTATATACTTCCACGAAGTGAAGCCCGAAACGATAGAATAATTCCAAAGATCGGACATTCTTCAGTTTCTTGAGATTTTTACTTCCAAGTGTGTACACAAATGTGCGGCGAAGGAATTAAAGGTTTATTTTATGTAGTTCTCTTTAAAAATTGAGTTCCTACTGAAAATGTCATTCGGCTCAACTTTATGAACCTACAAGATGAATGGTGAAAAATAAGATATAGTTTTCTCTGAATTTTACTTAAAGCGACCGATTTCTTCATCAAGTAAGAAGTACAGTGTTTTTTTCCGAATACATGAAAGTGGTGGTAGGAGATTTGGGAGGAAGGGGCTACAGTTGGGGGTTGGAGAAGGGATTGCCGGGGAGTATGTTATTTAACTAGCATATAGTACTATAAATGTCAAGGGGGTTTGGAGGTGGGAGAACTTGGGAGAAGAGGAGGGAGGGAGATTAGTGATTGGGCCCAGGGGAGAGGGTAAGACTATGGATGAAGGTTGTAGCGACAATCACGAGCGGTTGAAATGACTGTCGGTGCTAGATAGGAATGAAGGTTAGAAGGGAATTAGAGGCTCAGGATATTCGTGAGAAACACATCATTTACTATGAGTCCATTTTCACAGTTTATTCTTTCAAGTTGCTCCAAAACGTCCATTATTTTGCCTTTAACTTCTTGATGGATGATTTCGGAGGTGAATCATTAGTATGTAATCGCTTTTCAATTTAGGAATTGTGGACAACCAGAGCACATAGTGTTTGATGTCGGTATGCTGACGACATCCACGAAGTGTGGACCGGAACTTATCGTCAACTCGAGAGGTTTTTGAACGCCTATAACTATGCTAGTCTTAATTTCCTCGGTCTCAATGTAGGTGTAGTTATGAGTATTTTGCAGCAATATCTATGTGTTTGTAATTTTCAAGAAAATATTACCCACAGATCATACAATCCACTAAAATTCCCGCCTTCACATCTATCAGAAAAGCTAGTTGCCTTTTATTTAATGATAAACTGGCCATATAATTTGCCACAGACACGATGTCGTTGGCTGTTCGACGAAGCCAGCTATTTTCAATTAAATTCAGTGGAACTTACTAAGTTTTAATGCTACATAATTGATTAAATACTTTTTACATTGAAATTATTAAATATTTTCTTGGGGGCTAGGCTGGTGTAATCTTAGCAGTAGTATTGTTTTGTTTACGTTTTTTACCTCTGAATTTATTTCTCAAAAACCGTAATGCAAAAAGAAATTTTCACAATTGAATGACCTTCAGTTTGATAAAATACATATTTTCTTGGTACTTATATTTTTGTGATCAAAACTACTGAAAACTTTTTATAATATATTTTCACTTCATTTTGGACTGGCCCTGCACTAAGTACATATTTTAATGAGAATATAAATATTAAAACTATTTTATTGTACTATTATGAAGGTAATTCGTTGGGATGGTTAGTTACTGCCAATTTTCTCCTTCCTTCCTCCGCAGATCAACCACGTGAGCAGTTTCTTGGATGCTTCCGTCCTCTACGGCAACGACGATGAGCTTGGCAGTTGGCTTCGAGTGGGAAAGAATGGGCTGCTGAAGGCCAGGAGCGTGCGGTCCTCGAGCAAAAGAGATTACCAATCTTACTACCCAGATGAACAAAGCGATGAGGTCTGTGTCGAATTGCAATTCGAAGAATGCCCATTTTCCCCTCTCTTTCCCCCCATCAAATGCTAAAGCCTTCCACGATAAACATATTTTGTTCTGCAGATAGTCCAACGCTCAATTCATTCTCTCCTGCCGTTAACTTAGGTTTAACACTTACATATGCAATCATTTCATGTTTTTTCTTATTTTATGTAACCAGTTCTTTTGCTTACACTAATTCTCAGCAATACCTAAACTTAACCGGCAGTCACCCTTCTCACACCAAACGCGTGATTCCTAACTCTCTTACTATTCGTGGACATTGGATTTGCAACACCATAGCCACCCTCAACAAATACCTCCGCTATCTACACCATGCACTCCACAAACGCGGTTACCCAGAAAACCTCCTGCAAAATAAATTCCGCCGCTCCACCCGACCTCACACACCACAGGAATACAACCCATCAACCTTTGCACCACCCATTTCCCCGGATCTCATAGACCGAAAACCTTTTTAAAGAATTGTTTCCTATTTTACCCGACAACGATGCTACCTCATCGATACTGCCCCAACCCTCTATCTCGCATATAAATGACTCGCCAATCTCAGAAACGTTCTGAGATCCACCAACACTTTGGCGCCCCCCTGACAATAAAAAGAGACGTTTCAGGCGTGATATGGTGGAATAACATGATTAACTAAAATAAGCAGTTTTCCACAAAATAATTTGTGGAAATTCAACAAAATAATAAATATGATGACAATTCCTCTTTCCCCTGACAATTTCCCCTACTTCCAACTACCCCCAAATAAAACATGTCTGCTTATCAGATCTGCTCCATTCACCCCAAATCCTCTTATTTTCCCCCACGCCTTTCCCACGCTAATTACCTCTCCAAAAACGTTAAATATCTTCGGGCATGTAATCAATGCTCATCATTCTACTTAGGCAAATGCATTACCCCCTTGTCCATCCGTATGAATAATCACCGCAACATATTGAAAAGAGAAACTTTATAATTCCACATAGATTATAAATCTATGTGGAATTATAAAGTTTCTCTTTTCATTATGTTAAGTCGATTCCATGAAGTCACGCCCGAGACAACGAATTAAATCACCGCAACTCCTGTAATCCTGCTTAACTCTTTTGGATGATCAACCTTCAGTTTGCCGTTCATCCTTAAGGGTGCATGCATCCCTAAGCGAATTTGACACTTAGTGCTTTAAATGTGGTGTCAGAATAAATATAAATAAAGCAAAGTAAATTCAGTTTAAAACAGGATAAACTTAAAAGAGAAGCAAATCAAAGTCATTAAAGTAACTACAGGTATGTTGGGGATCACTAAGAGGTCTGTTTAGGTGTGATGTTAAAAAGGAATTCGTGTTCCCTTTGTTCGGTGGGAGAGATTATGCCAATATAATTAAAGAGGTGAAGTGTGCAACAGATATATGTAGATGTTATTTTCTCCACGAACCAGAAGGGATAAGAATGATGTTTTTCGACCGCGCTCGGGGGGCAAAGTGTTTTGAGTAAAAGTCTGGTTTGCTAATACCCCCTTCACAGACCCAAGCGGTGGATTTCAGGAATGTAGTGGTAGAAGAAGAGACGATATTCATTAAGATAAGAAGTTTTTTATCTCATCGACCCACAATTGGGCTATTACTATAGTTCAACGTATTTTTTATCTGAGTATAAAAAGGGACTTTCAGCTCACGAAACTACTCTCACATAATTTATCAAGTCAGCCAATTCTGGGCTGTTACGTGCTAAATTTGATATTATTGAAACAAAGAGATTGCATGCTTTGCATGACCGCGCTTCCAAAACCAACTTAGTAAATTAATTAGGGAAGTACAGTTTTAGATTCATGGATGCAGAATTCGGAAGGAATTAAATTTACGGAGATAAAAATCAGGCAGCTATAAGCAGGGGGCAATAAAGACTCTAATAATACATTTTCTGTAAATGCTTACGGGAGAGAAAATTTCAATTAATTCCTGAACGGGAGCAGTCATAGTGTTGAAGTACACTACATATTAATTATTAGGCTAAAATAAAGAATTTGCGAACTCCATAAAACAGCCTTACTATAAGTAGAAGCAAAAAAGGTTTGTGAGGAGTTTAATCCTTACCAGGGGCCAATTGGGTCGGTGAACTCAGTAGTTTAGACAGGATCCAAGAATTGGCTTTTAGTCCTGCTTTTTACAAGTGCCAGGAACGAACTTCTGGGAAACAACTGAAATCAATTA
>CM073777.1:7270362-7285695 GCA_037158775.1 Hetaerina titia
CGACAGTTGGAGCATCCCTATGGTGTCCCCGGTGTCAGAAAAGGATAATTTTCACGCTGTGCGATTTTCGCACAGTGATGATTTTCGCTTCAAGGCTTACGTGATGACGGAGTACTCATCGAGAGAAATTAACTACGTATGCAGAGAAGGTGGTAAGTGAAAATCAGCGAAAAGAAACAAGGTCATGTGAAGCCCGTCATTGAAGAGGGAATGCGGGGACACGATGCTAAGGAGGGGAGCAGGATTCTTAAAAAAATATCCGTTTATACGGTTGGAGCCCGATGTTTTTTCATTTTTAGTCCATAGAAATGGAAGTGCATGAGAAATCCATACTGAACTTTTTTTTATAATTGACAAATATCTTATAACCTCTAGGTGCAATTTTTTACCCTAGTCATTATTTAAAATTACCTAATAGCTCGTTTACTGAGATGTGATAAACATAAAAAGACGCGGCGTATTTTTTTTATCTAGCGTTATTTTTTTACTCTGGCGTATTCTTTCTACTTTCTGTCATAATTTATTTTCCCTTGTTTTTAATTTGTAGAATTTCTGCTTATTTCTTTTTTGTATGTCCTCATATGTTGTTACATTTGGCCAAAGAACAATCGGATGCTATATGCCTGAATATGATGGCGTGGGTATTTATGTACAAACAAAATATTTAATGCTAAAATATTTAATGTAAATCAGTAAAAAATCAAACAAAATTTAATTGTTTTATTAACTTGTTTGTGCATAAATTAAGCTTAAAGTAGCCCTTCTCGATAATACAAATTACTAACTGATTATTTTTACAACTTGTTCACTCGACGCGGTTAAGTAAATGTTACTGACATTAATATCAGGCCTCTGGTGTCCATCGGTTAATTATAAATAACTATTCAGATATCTATTTGTTGTCTTCTTTAATCGTTTTGTATTATTGGTGGAAGCCTCTTCTACGTTAAGATATGTCTGTTACGCCCTTTTAATGAGCATAAAACAAGATATAAGGAAAAGATACCTTATCTTGACATAAAACGGACAAATAACTCATTAAATACATAAGGTATGGAAAAAAACCTTCAAATTGAGAAATAGATTATTTTAATTGTGTGTAGACATACATTATTCTTATTTTTAATGAACTATAACTTTATTAACAATTAACAATTGACAAAAATTAAAAATCATTTCTGGTGTTTTGTTTGATGCTGTCCGTGGACAGAGGACCTTACTGTACCAGGAGCCGTTGATACAAGTCCTCCATTGTTTTATCCCTACTCATCTTTGTTGTATGGTCTCTTCTGAACGATTTAACCAATTTTTACACGACTTTTGGGCATCCTCAAATATCTGGCCAATGGGAAACATCATTTGCGAGATGATTTGAAGGTGATAATTTATTGGATTTGGTGGGGATTTCATTTTTTACTTCTATACCTTTCTCATAAGGAGGGTAAAGTGTTGCAGGATCGATATTGCCATTATCGCGCAGGAACATGTTAGTGACATGGCAAAGCTCTTTGTTACTGGAGATATTTCGTAATGTCAACCGTAACGAACCGAACTGAACCGAGGCGCCGTGCAGCGCCGCCTGCGTATAAAACCGCTGTACAAAAACACTTCTCATTGCCAAGATCGCAGGCGTAAGCAGTAGATTTTTTATTTGAATTAAAACTAAATGTTTGGGCGTTGACATACAGTAATTGATGTTATTAAACTATAATCAACTATTAAGCTTTTTAAATTTTTTGTGCAGGTTAAAATGATTTTACCTTCCGAACCCTTATGCTTGAACAATAATCTACTGATCGTTTTTTCGTCACCTTTTAAAGAAAAAAATCACGTAATTTTTGGTAATTACCATGAGGAAGAAAGTCTATTTTCAACGTTACAATTGATTAATCGTAGCGGATTTGGTAGTCTTTTTCTTCGGGTGAACATTTACGGAGCACTACAGCTATTATACCTCGTGCGTCTAGGGTTCACTTTCGAAGGGATCTAGACGCGCAGGTGTATGTGACAGGTACCCCATTCATGCAGAAAAATACACTAGAGAGAGGGACTAATGAGAATTTGCAGTCGAAACTGAGACAATTGAAAATTTTTCGGGGGAAATATGGCCACTTAATGTTTCTTTCAGACCACTGTGCGGCGCAAGAGGCAATGAAAACGATGTGGCTTTGCCATATCCGCCATATTTTCTCAATCTTCTCCCAAACGACGTTTTCTTATACAAAAACTCAAAATTAATTTCGGGATTGGAGATTTGGCAACACAAAATTATGTCATTCAATAAGAGGAACAATGTTTTTCGACGGAATCTGAATACTCGTATAAGGACGGCTTTCAAAATGTCAATAAACATTGGAAGGAATGTATCATTCTGGACGATGACTCTGCAGAAAAGTATTAAGAATAGCATATGCAAATTAAGTTTCTCTTAAATTCTATCTCGATTATATTTTAGCAGTATTTAAAAGTTTATGATACCCCCTCATAGACATTTGATACGAGATCATACCTATGGCATCGGAACTCGTCCCGAGTAAACGGTTTTTATTGGTTGGCTTATCTTCTATCGATCAAATTCCAAAAAAAATAAAAACTTGATTATTTAATTCCACAGGCAAGGGTATTTTAGTGGAGATGGATATGTTAATGGATTCCAAGTGGGCAGAGAAGGGAGGCAAGTACAACGCCAAGGTCAACCCTTCCACCATGCTCGTGTTCACCTCGGCCGCCTTCCGTTACCTGCACACCCTCATCACGGGCAGCATCCAGTGAGTCGCCACTATCCACCACTCATTAGTGCACCCATTTCAATAATGGCTCATTGGGATCTGATCGAACCGTCTTGCTTTGCTTTAATTCGAAACTGACTGGTCAGCTCAAGAGAATGCTTCTAAATTTACTTAACGTGCTCTTTCAAAGGTTCATTCTGCACAAATTAAATCGCGTATGAATTATTCAAAATTGCCTCCGCAGTGCCGCTTTTGTTTTTGCAGATCCACTGAATAACCAAACTCTCAGAATAGCTGTTGTGACTCCATAAAAAGACATGCTACATTAGTGTCACCTCTATGAAGATATATGAGTCATCTTGATGTATATTTAACGTCTTTTGCTGTGCCATGAATTAAATTAAATGTATTATAGTATTGACTCAGTCTGAAGGCATCGAATGTATTCAGAATATTAATTTCGTGCCCGGCGACTAAAAAAGGGAGGAAGAATTTCATTGGGTTTAAGATATTCAATTTAACCTCTCCACCAAAATTTTAACTTGGCTGTATATTTTTTTGTTCGATTCAATATCTAAATTTCTGTTTACTTTGATATGGTTGGTGGACAATGCTGCTGCATCAAATTTTCTCAGGTATATCACAAAATAATTCAGGAATTTTTCAAACCAATAAGAAGCTGTATTTACCCTGGACACATGGGAGTACTTTTGGTTTCTAGATTAAATTCCAGAATTCTACTCACTGGACATAATAATGTATGCTATAAATTACTTTGGATATTTAAATTGATGGATGCTGCATATCTCTTCGAATAATTAAACAGAAAATACTATATATCCACCGCATTAACCCTTAAACTTCGATGTGAGTGATCTTGAAAATATTTTATGAACCATTTATATATTTATAAGAGGGTCGTGGTAGTCCAGGGGGTAGAGTGTTGGACTACTGACTGACTCCGGGTTCGATTCCCGGGAAACTCACTCTGGGAACCTGCAGCTCCACCCAAGCTATATGATTTTTCGGGTCTCCCAGATCTTCCTGGGAAACCATAAACGGCACAGGGAAAGGAAGTGGCCTCCCTACCCTGATGTGTGAATTTCACACGCCGTCGGGCTTAGTACTGGGTGAACTCTACCATCACCTACCAAACCGACCTTTGGGTGGATTACTGTGTTTATGGTTACATTTATAAGAAATATTAATACCAATTTCTGTTTGTCAATTTGACTTTGCATTAGATTTGTAACGTGATGCATAGAAAACGCAAATCTCATGAATATGAACTGGCTTTACTTTCCTTACTGACTTTACCCATTCCCATTGGAAGTATATCCTGTCATCATGCATTCCTAAAACTCATTCATTCTATTACAGATAATTTTCTAACAGACTGTATTCATCACTTTTCAAATAGGCGCAAGCAAAGGGTCGTAATAGATGGAGTATTGTCAGACACCGTAAGCCTCACATCGGGTGTCCCACAAGGAAGTGTTATTGGTTGGCTAGGGTTCCTTTTATGCATTAATGATATTGAATATCAGGATTCCAGCACACTTCGTCTATTTATTGACGATGCCGTGATATATTGGGAAATATCCAGTCATGAAGATGGGGTTACTTCATCCACTGACCTAAATTCGATCCAAAGTGGTGCGACATATGGGAGCTATTATTAAATGTGAATAAATATGGTTCGAAAAACTTCTTGGAAGAAAAATATTTCATCCGAAAACACAATTTTCAGGGATGAAGCATAACTTACGAAGAATCTGACAAATACTTTGTTTAAACGATAACTAAAGATATTTCCAGGGCAAATGATTTTCAAGAAAATTGCTGAATGTCAAATAAAATGTTAGAGTTCACAAAAAGAATTTTTGGGAATTGAAATGGGAAGATCATGGAGCTTTGTTTTATCGCATTAATTAGGTCCAACCTAGAGTATGTTGTGGGTGTATGGGATCTTCATGAAATAGCCTTAATTTTGGAACTAGATCGAGTGCAACGTGGAGTAACTTATTTTGTGAAAAGTTGTTATGAACAAGTATGTAGCAGTGTCACGACACTATGGGAGAATAAAGATGGAAACCACTAGTTGACCGTAGGTATAAATCCTAACTTCGTGTGATTGACTTTGTTTCAGTGCATGATGAAACTAATATTTGTGTAGAAGGGTCATGATAGAGACTGGGCATGCATGGTTGGTAGCCTAACACGAAGCCTGCCTGCCACACGCTCTTGCGGCGGGTTGCACAGTATCATGTAAATGTGTATGTCATTCACTGTCAATTCTATCACCGCAGGACGCAAGGCCAAGGAAGATGCCCACTTCAGACGTTTTACTTCAGCGATCTCCTATTGCATCCGAACATCATGGAGAAGTCCAACTTCCTGACGTCCATGTTTCGGGGAATGACCAACCAGCCAGCAGACGGCGCAGACGCTTATGTTACCAAGGAGGTCAGTTTCAAGAAAAAGGGGTAATTCGAAGTTCAGTTTGTTAATGTCCTTTCAACAATTCAAGGCGACCTTGACGCTGGACTTGAAAGTCACAGTCTGAATCATCCGGATACCCTCACTGTTCACACGTACGAGTGGCGTGATATACACGTTTAAGCCACAAAGAATATAGTTAGAGATACATCTACATCTACTCAGTACCCAGCAAGCCGTCGCAAGGGCGTGTGACGGGGGGTGTTAGAGCACCACCCGTAAATTAGGGTAAAAAAACCGCATGCAGAAGCCACAAATTTATAGCTCACAAACCAAGCATGGTAAACATTCATGCGAGAACCCTTTCGCCCCACACACATGCAAACCCTCAAACTACCAACAGACATACACATGCACAATATTTGAATTTTTAATTTTGTTCCGATTTGTAACTTAAATGTTTTTAATATTTTTAAAACGACTTCGGTCGACTTGTGTGTTTTTTCTCTCGATCTAAGTATATCGTGAATGAAAAGACCTAATTGCGTTTCGCAAGATCTGCTCTTCCTAAACCCGTGCTGGTTTTGGCTTAGTATATTCCTACTATCAAGAATCCTCATTATGTTACTGAAAATAATGTGTTCTAATATTTTACAAGAGATCAGTGTCATACAAATGGGTCGGTAATTGGTTGGTTTATCCCAATCCCCGCCTTTATAAATGGGAGTTATATGGGCTAGCTTCCAGTCACGAGGAACTGAGCCATCTTCTTTCGATTTTAGGAAAACAATTTCTTGAAACGGGGCAATGCCTTCGGCTAATTCCTTTAATATTCTAGCGGGTTTTTCTTCCGGACCAGGTGATTTGTTTGGTATGATGCTACGTAGTAGATGTTCTATTCCATTCTTGGTTAGTGTTATTTCACTCATGCGTACCCCGGGTGGGTGTGGAGAATCTTTTGGCGGGTTTGTGTCTTTATTGTAGACGCTCTGGAAAAACTTTTTTTTAATGTTTGCTTTTTTCACGCTGTCTGCAATTATTTCTCCGTTTTCCGTCTTCAAAGAATGTACAGTTGGACGTTTACCCTGTATTTCCCTAACATAGGGCCAGAATGACTTTGAATGTTCCTGAAGATATTCGCTTAGCATATTAGACTTAAAAGAGCATAGAACTGTGTGCATTATACTTTTTGTTTTACTACGACATTCTTTAAGTTTCTCTTTTGATGTATTCACATGAACAATATCGTCACTTTTCAAACTCTTTTTTAAATTTGACTGTAGGCTTCTTTGCCTTCTTAATGCCGATCTTACTTCCCCGTTGTACCACTTAGGTTCCCTATGGTCGCATTTAAGTTTGGATGCGATGTACGTCTTCATTCCTTCGCGCAAAACATTTAAGAAATATTTCCAAATATTCTCTGTATTGGTTGTCAGTGTTTTTGTCTTGTATTTTGGCAATTCTTTTTTCAAATATTCTTGTAGTCCGTTAAAATTCGCCTCGTTGAATAGGTATATTTTACGATTTTCTTTGTTAATTTTCACGGACTTAGTGTTTAACTCTACAAAAATTGCCTTATGGCCACTTATTCCGTCCATTATTTCAATGTTTGTTACGATTTCGGACGTAGAAGTCGTGAAGATATCAAGTAAGCTGTGGACCCGTTTGGGCGATTTAACAATTTGTTCTAAGGAGTGCTTTGTGAATATATGAAAGAGTTCTTGGCATGATTCTCTGTTTTTGGCGGATTTTCCTACGCAGTACTTGCCCCAGTCAATTGATTGGTAGATTTGAGTCACCAGCGATTATAATAATACTGTTGCTATGCTTGTTACTAAGAGAGGATATTTGATCGTCGAGATTATGTAGACTATCTGTACAAGAATCTGGGGGTCTATAAAATGAGCACACGAATAGGCTTCTGTCGTTGTAGTACTTTATGTTACACCAAACGCTTTCTCTGCTATTTTCGTCGCATTCGTATCTTTGAAAATAGCATTAGAAAAGATAGCATTGACATACTCTCTAGAGACGTAGACCCAATCTCGGATTGGTGCAAGAAATGGGAATCACTGATTAATATAGACAAATACGCAGTTTAGAAATTTTGGAACAAAGGAAATGGTAAACAGGAAATAAAATACGAAATAAACGGTTCAGTACTAGCTACGGCCGATTACGTATCATCTTCCCGAATGCACTTTCCCGAAAAGCATTTTTCCCGAAAGTCCCCTTCCCGAATGACAAATTCCCGAACGCAATTTCCCGAATATTATTTTCCCGAATAATAGTTTTCCCGAATGAGTTTTTAAAAAATGAGAGTGCTCTCGGTTACTAGGGTGACTGTTTATCTATTTACCACTTTTCTAAGACTGTAATCTTCGTTTAAATTGCAAAATTTTAAGTGACAAAAATTTTAGTGATGGAAAAAGAAAATTATCGGTAAAACTAAGTGCGTTATAGATGGATATCTTTATTTAAAATCGCAGTAAGATACCAGGCTCGGAAAGCCATATTGGGATTCTAATAGGTTACGAGTGCGAGAATGCAAAGCGCGTGCTATCACATCAATTGTGAGAGGAGATAAAGATGAAGAGCCGGTCGCATTTAAAGGTCCAGATAAAAGCGAGCACACCCATCCGCCTAACAGGGAAGAATGCGCTGCAGAAATCTTGAAGCGAAAAATAAAGCGCAAAGCGGAGGACCATCCAGAGCAACCTCCCGCGCAAATTTTTAGGACCGAATTAGTTCAAGTAACATCGGGGTTCTTAAGCCAACTCCCTGAAAGAGAAAATTTGAAGCAGAGTATACGCAAAATGAGGAGAAAAAACTTGCCTCCGAACCCAAAAAACCTCGACGACCTCGACGAACTGCCTGATGCATACAAGAGAACCCTTGCGGACGACAAATTTCTAATCTACGATTCAAACTTTGATGATAAGCAAAATAATGTCACAGGAAGGGTCTTAAGTGTTTGCTACCAGGCGAAATTTAGAGCTACTGAGTGAAAGCCGTACGTGGTTCTTAGATGATACATTTAAGGTATTTATTAAAAAATCATAATGGATTAAGTTATTTAACTTGTTCCCAAAAATTGAAGAAAACATTTTTATTATTAGATGTGTCCTACAGGTACGATATTCATCCAAGTATTTACTATTCTGGGAATCGTTAGTCGACGCACCACTGCTTTTCCACTTCCTGTCGTCGAAAGAAACTGCCCAATATAGTGCCTCGCTGAATGCTGTAATTCACGCGGCTGCAAAGTACAAGATAGACAATTTTATTCCACCACAGAAATTAATGATA
Organism: Hetaerina titia; assembly: GCA_037158775.1. NCBI lineage: Eukaryota > Metazoa > Arthropoda > Insecta > Odonata > Calopterygidae > Hetaerina > Hetaerina titia. Next base: position 7,278,840 of record CM073777.1, read on the forward strand.
GACTTCGAGTTGGCAATTATAAATGATGGTGTCGAAGTATTCACTGATTGCACTACAAGCTGTTGTTTCTTTCATCTCGGTCAATCTTTATACAGACATGTTCAAGCTGAGGGATTACAAGCCGAGTACAATGATCCTGAGGATCGCACAGTGAAAAATTACGTTCATATGATCTTATCTTTGGCCTGCGTACCAGTGGATGATGTGACTAAAGGCTGCTGAAGTGGCTGCTGGTCAGGTCCACAGAACCTCAAACCAGTTTTAAAGTACTCTGAGAAAATATACATAAAGTATCGTCGAAAGCGAAGAGGAATGACGGTAAGAATACCACCTCGGTATCCCCCACATACATGGAACCAATATACAGCTGCGATAAGTGGTGAGCACAAGACCAACAATGTCAGCGAAGGAATAAAAAAAGGAACAGACGGATACCGAGATGGCAGCGGCAGAGTTGGGCTTAAGAAGAAAAATTAAAGCCCTCCCAAAGAAGAAGTGGGTTAATTTCAAAAATAAAATTCGAACCATTGTATTCGAATATGCCAATTATAGATGCAACAAATTGGAATACTTGCAGAATATCGCACACAATATTGTAAGGTGATTGAAAAAATAAAATTTTGATTTAAATAAGATTTTGTAACACTCATTCCGGAAAATGCTATTCGGGAAATTGCATTCGGGAAAATGTCATTCGGGAAGGGGACAATTCGGGAAATTGCTATTCGGGAAAGTGCATTCGGGAAAAAATATGCGGATCCGTTTTGAAGAAAGTGGGCTTCATTAAACGGGTGGTGGGGAAATGTAATGAGAAAGTTAAAGAGAGGTGTTATTTTGCTCTAGTTAGACCACATTTGGAATAAACCACAAGTATTTGGGATCCTTGGGAGAAAATCTGGCACAAAGAGTTAGATAAAGTCCAGAGAAAATCAGCCAGATTCGTGAAAAATATGTATGACAAGATCACAAGTGTAACAGGTCTCCTCGGGGATTTAGGCTGGGAGCCCCTTGAAATACGAAGAGAACAAGCGAGACTTGGACTTTTAGAAAGATTCAGAACCAGCGAGTTTAACGATGACACAAAAGGAATTATAATGACCCCACACTACTTAGGTAGATCAGACCACAAAGATAAAATAAGGAAATATATTCCAATACAGATGGATTCAAATACGCATTCTTTCCCAGAACAATCAGAAATTTTAATAGTAAGTAACCAAAGTCACTTTAGAAATATTATAAACATTTAATTTACAAGTCGGAACAGAATTAAGCATTGCAAATACATCAGATATATTAGTAGGTGCATGTGAATTGCATGAATGTATATCATGTTTTGTTTGTGGACTGTATATATTTGTGGATTTTGCATGCGTTTTTTCCTTAATTACGGGTGGTGGCCTAACACCCCCATCACACGCCCTTGCAGCGGCTTGTGGGGTATTAAGCAGATGTAGTTGTAAACAGCTGTTGGTTTAATGACGTTTGGAGCATGCATACTTCTTCTGTAGCGGCACCAGTATCGTTACCAACTAAATAATATCCCACCAAATGCCCCAGCGGCGGTCTGCGGGAGATTATGCCGACGTAAATGTGTTTCCAGCAGCTCGTCTCGACTGCGTAGAATGCACTTAAATTTCGGAGTGGATGTAGCTGTTGATAATTTTCATTATGATATATACTATTTAACACATGAATTACATATAAATAAGGAAACAAAAATTGGCTTTTATTTTGCACAATGAGTGTGTTTTAATCTCCCTGTCATACCGTGTAAGGGTGGTTTATAGACAACCCTGTAGATTCAGATTAAAATGCGTGTAAGTAGTTCAACTGAGTTAAGCCTGGAAAGTAAGAACAATTCGAATTATTAAACGACATGTGCATTCCAGTTTTGATGAATTTGCAAAGGAACATAACCATTCCTATCAAGTGCGTGGACGTACGCATTTGTGGCCAGAGAAACATTGTTTGCAAAGCGTGCTCAGTGGACCACCTAACCAAAATTAAAGTCACTTGTCCGAATGAGATTTCGTTATTTTTTAATATTTATCGGACCTCTTTTATTCTTACCTTGCGACAATGGTGCTTACTCTGTATTCATTAGTAAAATACGTTTATTTGCCGACGATGCAGTGGTTTACCGTGATATTCGTAATGCTGAGGTCACAGCAGGAGATTTTTATGAGACAATGATATTCGATAAAATTTTGCCTCAAACTCGGGAAATCCAGTTCGGAAATATTGACCATTGTTAAGGATGCTAATGCAGATGGGAAAATTTCTCAAATGATGGTTTTCTCCTTCTACACAGAATATTCTGGGAGGGTAGAGAGGAGGTTGACGATGAGGAATGCCCTGGACATCCATCAACAACTCAATGTGATGAAACTGTGCAAAACGTGAGACACATGTTCAATTCTGATTGACCCCCAAGTATCAGCATGTTAACCAAAGAGCGCAACATTTAAAAAACCAAAACTTTCTTACAGAAGATTCAGTCATGAGAAAGGTGTGCCAAGATGATCTCCAAGATACTGTTGGAAGACCGCTTGTGTGGCAATTATGCCTTGAACCTCATGGGCCACTTTGAAAGTGACCCGAATTTTTAGGATAGGTTGTCACTGGTGACGAGACACGGTTTCTTGAGTATGATTCATGTATAACCCATTTAAGTACCATTTTGGACCACTGGATTATGCCGAAGAAGCCTTGACGAGAGTCCTGTTGATGTCTTACAGGAAGCATACCACAACTGGCTGAGGGACTGGCATTGGTGTGTCGATTCATAAGAATTTAAGTAACTTGTGCTTCGATCTGCAATAAACTTTCACCCTGATTCATTCTACTTATATTTAGAACAGACGTTGCATACATAAGATTGCTGGTAGTCGTAGGTCAACTAATCCTTTAAAAGGAAGAAATTGTATGGAATTATTTTTTTTGAGAAATGAAAAGTTTTTATGAAAGGTCGACTATTCATTTTGGAAACTTATGATAAACTACTAAATGATGTAATCAAAAGAGAAACTTAATAATTCCACATAGATAGAGTTTTATAAAGTTTCTCTTTTCATTATGTTAAGTCGATTCCATGAAGTCACGCCCGAGACAACGAATAATGTATGATCCTTTAATTAATACTGTGCAATTTCAAAAGGTTTAGTCACATTCAACATACTATATTGGAAACAGTCCCCAATCCGAAGTCGAACACATCTGTGTTAAAAATAACATCCTCCTATATTTATTAGGTAATCTACCGGTTAAGGTAGGTTTTTGGATGGACACAACTATCAAATAAATATCTTTGTAACTCCAAACAGAACCCAATCCAACAACCCACTCTAAATCAGGTCCCTCTTCATCTCTGTTTACTTCTTGAGTCCCTTCATTCTTTCCAAAATCCCTATCCTTTTCCTGCCCTTTCTTCGTTTGCCTAACATTCTCCCCTCTATTACAGTTTTCAACATCCCACTGCCGATAAATACACCCATCATCCATTTTTACTGCTTCCATAGGATTTCTCTCAACAAACCACTCTCCTCACCCACCGTCACCAGTACTTCCTCATTTGTTTTCCTTTCGTTCCATTTCACCTCCTCCATTATTTCCCACACCCACATTTCAAAAGCCTCCAATCTACGTCTATCCTCCTGCTTCAGCGACCACGTTTCGGCACCGTACCTACGCTCCAAATCAGAGTTTTTACGAGTCTTGTCTTAACATCCCTACTCAACGTCCCCGTCATAAACTCCCTCCTCCTTGAGAAAGCTTCCTTGCCTAGCGCAATTCTTCTCCTTACGTCCCTATTACTTTCACCGTATTGGTCCAAAAAACTTCCGAGATATGTAAACTGCTCTACCTGTTCTATTTTTTCCCCGCCTATTTTAATATTTAGCTTAGCCTTTCTATTTCGGGAAAATCACATAACCTTTGTTTTATTAATATTGATTCTCATCCCATATTTATCGCACTCCACCTCCAATTCACTCAACAATGCTTGCAACCCCTTGGCTGACTGAGCAACTAATGCTTGGTCATCAGCAAACCTAACCAATTTTTCGAATTCCCCTCCGACTTTCATACCCAACTCCATTTCTTCCTATTCCTCTTTAATCATTTCCTCCACATATACGTTGAACAGCACCGGTGACAATGGGCAACCCTGCCTTACAACTCTTCCTAATACCGCCCATCCGGAGCCTCCGTTCCCCACTCGCACCTGCGCAGTCTGAGATATGTACAGGTTGCGGATCAGTCTCCCATCCCTCGAATCCATTCCTATTTTCTGCATCTCCATGTCTCTTGGATTTTTCCTGGTTCAAATATTATCTTACCCCACTTATCTTTAACTGTTAGCACAGATCTTGCCTTCTTACTTCCCGATAATAACTTAACCTTGCTATATAGAGCACCAATTTCACCCTTCCTCTTTAAACTTTCCATTTCCTGGCGTTACGTTTTCCACCATTCTTCTTTTGCTTTATTTGTGGCTCGATTTATTGTTTAACTCTTTGCACTTCATTTTGTGCGGGTCGCGGTGGTCTAGTGGGTAGAGCGTTGGACTACTGACCAGAGGGTCCCGGGTTCGATTCGCACGGCACTTTGGGCACCTGTAGCTCCACCCAAGCTAGTTGATTTTTCGGGTACTAGTTCTTCCTGGGAAACCAGAACCGGCACAGGGAAAGGAACTGGCCCCCCTACCCTGATGTGTGAATATTCACATGCCTTCGGGCCTGGTACATGGGTGAGCTCTACCATCCCCTACTAAACCGACCTTCGGGTTGATTTCTGTGTTTATGGTTTTACTTCATTTTGACTAATTCTGTGTTTAAATTCTTCCATCTTCTTCTCTCATCCATCTTTGCAATGATCTTATCTGTGGCCCATGGTTTCCTTATTCTTTTTCCGTAAATGATTCCTATAGTGTCTTTTGCGACTTCCGATATCACTTTCTTGATACATTCCCATTTTTCTTCGATTGTACTCAGTTCTTTACCGTCATCCATCATTTCCTCTACAGCCTGCTGATACTCCTTCCTCGTTAATCCATTTAATGCTTCTACGTTCCTTTTCCTAACCCGCCGCCCTTGCCCTATCTCCTTGAACGGACGTTGCATTTCATAAAAACTAAATTGTGGTCAGAGTCCACATCCGTTCCTAAGAAACTATGCGAATTTATCAGACTGTTCCTAAACCTATGCTTAGCCAATATATCATCTAACTGATACCTTTCTGAGTCACCTGGCATTTTCCATGTATACCTACCCATTTTCCATCGCCATCTTCTTACGTCCTCTTTTATTCAACCGTTTCAATTTCAGATCTCGAATAAGCTGATGAAGTCTGGGCGACCCTACGGAGTGGATCTGATCAGCATAGACATCCAGAGAGGCAGGGATCACGGGGTGCCCAGTTATAACGACATGAGGAAGATGTGCGGACTTCCCAAGGCCAAAGAATTTGAAGACTTCAAGGACGTCATGTCTCATAAGGTAATTGGTCGAACTCAAATGCGACCAAAAGACATTTTTCGAAAGTGCCCAAAGAAATACCTTTTTGGAAAAACGTTTAAGAACCCATTAAACACTAGAATCTTGAAAAAAGGTTTATATTTGGTGGTACCATTCTTAAAAATATGTAAAGAATTTTCTGAACTCCTGTTGGCCTTTTTGAGGAGATTTTTTTGGGACTTCGACTCCAAGCCTCTCCAAACCATTCCAAATTTGTAAAATGAGATACTTATAAGGAATTAGACATGCAAAATGAATGACTTTGGTTATAAAAGCATTAAATTGAGGGGATCTTGTTTCTAAGGAAGCCGAATAACTTTTACGTTGTAAAATTCTGCATATCGTGGTAGACTCAGGAAACTTTCATAGACGCATGGTCAAGCAAAGCGCTGGTTTAAGAATTTGAGCAATAAAACTATTGTAGAGATCATCACTCCAGTGCAAAATATGATGAAACATCCTTTGAGAGAAGTGGAAGAGAGAACAATACATTTGAAACTTTAGATTGTAATGTTTTTGCAGTACACATTTACGCAACCCCCTTCTTCCCCTCTTTTTTTCCTGGATCCTCCACCTCTTCATATAACATTGCGACCCACAGCTAAGCGCCAAAAACATTTGAGGATGCAACGGATGCTATGAAAAGACATGAAAATACGAATATTCTTGTCTCCTCCAAAACAGAGTATCCAGCAACTCAAGAACCTCTATCACTCCGTCAACGACGTGGACCTGCTGGTGGGTGGGTACATGGAGGACTCCTGCACGCACGCGAATAGCTCAGGCATCGTGGGCCACACGTTCGGCTGCATCATCTCCGAGCAGTTCTATCGCTGGTGGAAGGGCGACCGGTACTTCTTCGATGACATGAAAGGACCCGGAAAGTTTACAAGCGGTAATAGCACTTGGAAAAATTGAAAAATATCTCAAGAACATCAATATAACCCGTATTTTGTAAAATGGGTGTTGTGGTAGTAAAATGTAACGAAGGCCCTGTAAAAGCAAGTAGAGTGACATCTTCCTAAGAACCATCAGCTTCATCCTACCTGTGATATTTTTCGGGTACTAAATCTCTCAGAAAAACTTCAACATCCGCAGAAAATGGAGCTGGGCTCTTTAACCCTAATTATTAATATTAGGGACCGCCTAATATTAATAATTATATCATCGTCCTCATTCCTCGTCTCTCTCTGTGGAGGGCACGCCTCGGCTACCTGTCTGCTTCGACATGTCACATTCCCTGCCTGGGGCGGAGACCATGAGTTACATGTTCATGTGAATAGCAGAACTTCCCCTTCTTACTTTTCAATTATAATTTGCCATGTTTATTAGATAGATGT